>JAGFNQ010007681.1:0-131720 GCA_024364735.1 Boesenbergia rotunda | reverse complement strand
GATTATTATGGAGTAATCTCTAAATCCCGATATAATAACGGGCATGTATAGTTAATATTTTATTTCTTTGATTTACCAATGAGCGAGATTTATTCCGCTAAATCGATAGGCCTGGTAAGTTGGGAAATAATATTAATTATATGGTGTGTCATTGATTATTGACGGAATCCGTGTCCTGGTGAGTCGGGATGATATGCCCCCTTGATGAGCTCATAAGGTTCATCATGTTAAACCCTGCAGGTGGATTTGATCCAACATGATAATAAGGTTGAGTGGTACTAGTCAAGGAGTTAGAAGTTGATTAATTAAAATTGTCAGTAATTTAAATTAATCGATTGGTATACGCTATCTTAAACACGGGGAGATGGATGTACTCATAATAGGTGGAGCCCATATGAAAATATAGGGGTTGGTGAGGAAGTTCAATGGTGATCCTTTAGTGGAATGAAACTTCATTAATGGATCGGTTTTAGATCCATTAGCGGGCCAAAACCCAACTCTTCCTCATGGTCCCTACCTTAGCCCTATATATACCCCATGGAATCAAGAAATCAATGTTTAATCCAATTGATCAACCAAACCATGGCTTTTCTTTCTTTCCCTCTCCTTCTCTCTCCTAGGGCAATCGACCGGTGCAAGTAAGAGGAGGTTCACCTCCTCTTTTCTTCCTCCCTTCTTCACCACCTCTTGGACGAGATTCATATAGACAAGGAGGAGTCTTCCTCTTCCTTTTGTGGTGCTCGGCAGCAGGGGAGAGGAGGCCGACGGCTGGAAGGAGGCAGTGCAAGGGTGGTTGGCGGCGCAACAAGCACAAGAGGAGGAAGGGGTTCGGCCGGTTGGTTTTGGCAAAGGAGAAGCTTGTTTCTCTCCTTCTTCTTCTTCTTCACCTTCCTCTCAAGGGCTGCTAAGTGGCCGGCGGGGCTTGGGTGGCTCTTGGTGGCCTGCGGCGCAAGGGAAGAGGGAGGAGTGGCCGGCGGCTAAACCCTTGATTAGGGTTTTTGTTGACTTGTGAAGAAGGTGATTAATTGGAGCCCTTGGTGATTCCTGTTCTCGATAGCTCGTCGCCCACACGACGCCCAGGAGGGAAGGGACATAAGGTAGAAGACTGCGAGGTAAAGGAAGGTATAAGTTTCTTCCTTGACTCATTGTTATTCTTATCATTTCATGTGTATGTTAATTAATTATTATGGTTTTGATTATTTGTTAATCATTTAATAATTAATTACTTTGACCCCAATAATAAACACAAAAATCGGCGATTCACTCGTCGTCTTTTTCGCGATCGATCGATTAGGCGAATTACAAGGCTCGATCTTTGAGATTGTACAAGTTGTAATTCGAATCGATCGATACGATGACGAGATGGTCGTTTGGGAGACGGGCCTCTATTCGGATTAATTTTTAATCCGTAGACATGGAGAGGTTTCTCAAGGATGACCAAGTATTCGCTTAGGAAACCCGCTAAGCTATACCCATCAGTTAGTTGCAGCAGTTAATTAAAAACATATAAATAATTAAAACAGACTAGTAAGAGACAAAAAGGATTACTTGATTGCAATCAGGGTGATTGCTAATCCAAGGTAGTTGAAAGCTCCACTATCAAGATCTCCTTCGTTTGTAGGCGGAGTAGCCTCTTAAGCTAGGTAAATGTCGCACGAGAATTGATCTTTAAACCTAGCTTCTAGGGGTTATTCATAGCCTAAAAACCAAGTTTACCGTTAACCTGAGGGGCCTCAAATTGGATAGAATTTTATCCATTGCGTAATGGTAAACAGTTGATAGAATTTTACTCGAGACGCCTCAATTCCTACTCGAGGCACCCCAGTTCCAATTTGAGGTGCCTTGGGTTCAAACTGAGGTGCCTCATGTTCAAACCGAGGCACCTCAACTCTGCATTTGTGTAAAACTGCTGCTTTGCAGTTAAGGTGCCTCACTCAGCAACTGAGGCGCCTCCAACTGGTCAAAGTCATCATCTGCGTTGACTTTGATTTGTTCGTCCTCCTTCCGCTTGGGTGATTTCCAGGTAACCAGAGTTAGGCTCACCCGAATCTAACTCTGGCCTTTCGCCTCGAACGAGCTTCCTCCTTGACTTCTTGTCCCTCGGACACCGTGCACGCCCTTCTTGCTCTACTGGTGTACTCTTCCGTAGTTTTTGTTGGAGCAATCTATCGTCCGAAGTGACCATGTGTTTTGATGTTTGGGCAAAGGGTTTAAGTTAAGTTCACCCTTGTATTTGATATGTATATGTGAGTATGCAGGTTTGCAGGATACACATAGACTTAGCTGGACGGCTTCGGGTCCGGTGAAGGATGACATGAGGAGACGAGCCGTGGGCTTGTATGCATCCAAGGGACCATGGGCAAAGCAGGAACGATGAGCCAAGGGAAGCGCATTTCGAGGCATGCGCAAAGGATGTCATGAGGATGAGTCGCGGGTTCGTATACATCCGAGGGACAAGAGGCAAAGTCGAAGAAGGCTTGAAGGCAACAGGTCGAAGCTGCAAAAGAAGAGTTAGTTGTGTCGTGATGGTCCGAGTGTGAGAGAATTGTACTCGGGAAGGGAACCCCTAGGTTTAGGGTTTGGGCAGTCGACTGATGTTTGGATCAATCGACTAATGTAAGACACAGAAAGATCAGTCGACTGATCTTATGTGCAATCGATTGGCGTCGCCTAGAATTCGAACGTTGGGCTGTAACGTTCGAATCCAAGGTGGACCAGTCGACTGGTGTTGGCACCAGTCGACTGGTAACGGCTGTTTCAGCTGTGAGTTCTATTTAAGAGAGTTCGATTTGGCTGGCAAAGGTTGACGAAATAAGCTTGGGTAAAGCTTATTAGTAGTCTCCAAGTGCTCAAGTGTTGTCGGGAGTTTATAGCGAGGTTTCTCCACCCACAAGGAGCGACGCGAGCTAGCTGGAGGCTTTTCAGGGAATTATCCACCGACGGATTAGGATCGTCCACCTTACGGATAGCCGTAGAGTAGGAGCTTTATCTCCTACTCCACGGCTGTCCGTAAGGTGTCGACTGGTGTCGCCTGAAGTAAGGGGGAGTGTTAATAATATGTTTCAAAAATAAATAATGGATAATAATGAGTTAGTGAATTGATGATGTGGCAAATAATGGATAGAGATAGAATTTGATTAGGATGATGTTTTGTGGAAGTGTCTAGATTCAATGTATATTGACTTGGTGCTTATCCACTAAGCTTATAAATATGTAACCTTTCTGGTAAATAAAATTAAGTTGTTTTGTTTAGTTTTCTTCTTTTCTCCTTTCCACAAGTGTGTCTCTCCTCTCCCATATATTTTTCTTCCAACAAACCCATCATTGCTCGTAGCAGCCCGGCCGTCACCCGTCGCAGCCCTACCCCCGTCACCCGATGCGCCCAGTCGATTCCCATTGCCCGCTGAGCCCGGCCAACGCCGATCGCCCCGTGAATCATGAATGAACCCATAAGATGTCGCGTTCAGGAGCGTTGGATATTTAAAATTACTTGATGAAATTCTTATTTTCTATTTGAAATTTCTTTCTTTAAAATGTTAATGGAAGAAATTTAATATATAATTATAACTTATAAACTTAATAGCATTTAATAATTGAAGTTTTCCTTGGAAGAAATTTAATATATAATTATACCTTACAAACAAAATTGTACTTCATTATAGAATGCAATATATAATTATAAATTATAAACTTAATAGCATTTATAACTCTATGAGTAATTTGCTCTTAATTATATTTCTTTATTTGTTATATTTCCTTTTTTTCTCTTCACTTTCTGTCACAATATATATCTGCGTTTTGGATGTATTTAAGTAATTTTGGATACAAATAATTAATGAAATATTTCTTATTTTGTATTTGAAATTTGTTTCTTTAAAATGTTAATGGAAGAAATTTAATGTATAATTATAACTTATAAACTTAATAGCATTTAATAATTGATGTTTTCCCGGAAGAAATTTAATATATAATTATGCCTTACAAACTAAATTGTATTTCATTATAGAATGTAATATATATTGGAAATATAAATTTAATAGCATTGATAACTATTTGTTGTATTTCCTTTTATTCTTTTCTCCATAACTCCGTTACACCCTTTTACTCCAATATATATTCACTTTACACCACAATTGAAATACATACATACAATATCAAATTCGAGGATTACTTCCCACTATGTCGCGAGTTATAATTCTGTGTGTCTTTCTTATTTTTACTACATTTTGCCTTGCAAGTAAGTTAACATTGTTATTTAGATATTTTATGTTAATTTTGTTAACTTTATTTGTTATGTATTGTTCATTTTTACTAATATTGATTATTCTTTTTTGTCAAAAATTAAAGATGTCTCTGATGCTGCTGATTGCTGTCGGGATTATCGCGATTGGGGTAATGGCCGAACAAGTTGTAGTGGTGCCAAGGATACTAGTGATTGCAATACTTGGTGTTCCGATTCATGTAGAGGAGGAGAATGCAAAGTGAGAAAGAATCATCAAGTTTGTCATTGTTATTGTTAATTATTATGTCAAAATTGAGAATAAATTTGGTTGTCCATCTTGGTTGGTGAAATAAAATTTGATTTTGTGCATGTTTTATTTATTTATTTAAATTGTATACATATAAAAATTTAAGGTCTTTAGTCATATATCCAAAGGTCTTTAAAAAACAATTTTTTGCCAAAATATTTTATACAATTGGCGTAGAAAATGAAAAACATCCTTTAAAACATTGTTTTAAAATACTCTGTGCGAAATTATTTACATTTTTAGTTTAATTTACAAAAAAAAAATATCACGTATAGTTTTTTTTGTTAATCGATAAGTTGCATTGAGTTTAGAATCATTTTAAAAAACCAACAATTTAAAATGCATACTTTACTTTAAAATTCTGTTCCTTTTCAGGATGTTTCAATTAATTTTAAAAAAATAATGCCCTTTTTATTTTTGCCAAAGTTAACTTAAAATTCATTTATGCTATTAATTAATAGATCAACTCAATGTCACTGTTTATACATGTATGATCTAGATGAACAAGCAACTCCAATCATACAATTTTTTTTTAAAATCAAAAATCAAAAAATAACAGTGATCAGTCAATGACATCAGTCCTGATTTCTTATACAAATTTCAATGCCCTCTGTACACATGCTTATATAAATAGAGTACGAATTCCAACAAGAATCTAATCTCACTTCCTTACTGTATTCAAGCTCTAAAATATTCTTCATGACAGCCATGAGCCCATACCACTATTCCTCAAGCTCTGCTACCCTCCAAATTAAGCACCCTTTAAACTACCACTAAGCAGCTGCCCTTTTGTCTCAAACAAATCTAAAAAAAAAAAAAACTGCACAGAGTTTAATGCAGACAGAGGTACAATTACTATAAAGCATAAATACAAATTTCACTTGTCTCGACTTGATGTGAGATTACCAGACAGCAGTGATAATTTGATAGTACTGGGCACTGTTACTCCATGTTCAGATTACCAATGTTAATGGTACATGCATCGACTCAATATAATTAGCTTACCTGCCTTAGCTTTATGATCCTTTCAGTTCTTGTAGTCAGAAGAAGTCCTGTTGAGGCTTTGAATCCAAGGCGAGATTGTCGCGTTGGATATCAGAAGCTTGAGCTCTTCTTCGTAGTTGTACTCCAGTTCAGTGCTCTGGATTTCAAACCCTCCTCCACTAAACATCAACCTGCAGTCGTCCTTCACGCCGCCATAATTGCCGTAGTTGATCAGCTGAGTAGTACTGTAGTTTCCTTCAGAGGAGCTGCAGCCTTGATCGATGCCGAAGGTGATCATGCTACCATTGAGAGCAGCATGATGGCAGGGGTGTTGATCAGGGATGAGAGGAGCGAAGGGTTGAGAGCCAGCTGTTGGAAGATGGATTTCTTGGTGAGTTATTGAAGGGAAGAGAAGATGCTGGTCTGGATCAGGTGGCTGTTGTGGCTTTGTCTTCCTCTGGGAAGTACTGGAAGTGATTCCCAGGAGCTTCTTCTTGAGCTTGGTGTTCCAGTAGTTCTTGATGTCGTTGTCTGTTCTTCCCTGTAGCTGAGAAGCAATGATGGACCACCTGCGCATGCAAGAACATAAATCGAGATCATATATATGTGCATGGATTTCTTTAGGTTTGCATCAAACATAAACAGATGATATATATATCTGATCACCTGCTTCCGATGGCAGCAAAGAGGTTGCATATGATCCTGTCTTCTTCTTCAGAGAACTCCCCATGCTTCAGATTGGGCCTCAGATAGTTGAGCCATCTCAGTCTGCAACTCTTTCCACACCTCTTCAACCCTGTTAAACTCAACATCTAGAGATCAATTTGAGGGAGATATATACATCAAAATTAACAAGCATATTCACAGAGATTAAGTTACCTGCTTTTTGAGGGAGAGCAATCCAATTCCCACCAGTGCCATTTTTCTCAATGAATTCCTTGAGCTTGGTGTCTTCCTCAGGGGACCAAGGGCCCTTCTTCACATTGGCCTTGTCACAGCAAGGAGCTCTCCCCATGAGGTACTATATACAAGGTTTAAATGGTGCCTTGGTGGATTTATATAGAAGAGGAAACAAAGAGAGAGATTGAGCTGAAGAAATATGAGGAGATATAGCTATAGGGAGAGTAAGGAATTGAGAAAGTCAAAGGTTACCCTGCTCTGATTTTCCATCACTTCTATCAACCTCCCCAAAACACTTACCATCAAGGCCATTCCCTGTAAACTTGTACTATGGATTGGATGCAAAATTTATCAATGCATTTTTTTCATGCAGTATCAGAAAGTCTACATATCTGTTGCGAGCAGCCAGAACTGGCAGGGAGAAATGACATGGATGGTAATTAAATGGAGGGTGGGACATGCTGCTTGACGATCATTTTCAGGAATGACGTTAGTCGATAATTAATTAATTTAAATTGTGGGAAATGAACAGGACAAGAAAGAAAAGAGAAATAGGGGAATGGGGAAGGAAGAGTAGCCCTCAGAACCGACGAGACGCAAACTTCACTTCAACAGCGCCGCATGCATGCATGCATGTGAACCGCACGCACGAAGCATGCACGCATGCATCAGATGTTCTTTAATTTTGGCTTGAATATACACCAATTTTGTATTCGACGTGTATGTATAGTTTAGTACATGTAGATTGATACGTGGCCCTGAGCGGGTTTAAAAGTCTAAAAAACCAATTGACGTGGAGGTCAAAGTCTGGGAGAGTTGAGACGGGATCCTTTACCCCAAATAGGCTCCCTGTCCCTTTGCCTCATTCGTCGGCGATGACCAGCGAATCGTCTGATCATCAATCGGACACCATCGGTGGCTTCTGGCCGCCGCCCCGAACAAATCTATACCATGGGGGTATGGTGAACCCGTCGGAGATCGCCGCAATTGCAATCTCGTCATATTCACCGTCGAATCCGATGAGATTGTAATGTGACGATTTCGACTGATTCACCGTTATCCCAAGATATCGTTTGATTCGGGACGACAATCAAAAATCATTAATGGTGTTCGATCGTCAATCGGACAACTCACCGGCCATCGCCGACGAGTTTGGGACGGGCGGAATAGAGAAACTCGGGACAAAAAATCCCGTTCGGGGAGAGTCAATCTAAGTAACTCGACTCTACGTCAGTTCCTCACAACCCGATTGAATGATAAAGGAAAATTCGCTCCCCAAGGGCCAAGTCCAATCGGATAACTCGGTATGTCGAGAGTGGAACCCACTTTGTTAGAATATCCGAGAGGAACAACTTCCCCAAGCTCTGATAAGATAAAGCCAGATTAGGCATCAAGAGGTTTAGTCTCTCGTCAGATCCTAAAAAAAAAATAGATCCGCTATTTTAACGACCCCCTGGAACCGGTCCCACGGACATAAAGGAAGATTCATGTAGGTATATAAACAATAGGTATATGATGGAGATGAAAATGTAGGCCATTATCTCTTGTAGATTGCCCCTCATCATTATGTTAAAAATATCATATATTCATCATCATCTGTACTACGCCTTGGGGCCTCCAAATCCTTCAAAAGATCCATCTCCATATGCTCCGATCGGATCTCGCAAAAAGCCAACCCCCTGAGCTTCGCTCAGATAAAGTTGACAGGAGGCCCTCAAGATTTAATTCCCTTTCTAAACTCCTTAAATTGAAATGGTTTATAAGCCCCAACCGCGGATCCAAATATCATCCTATTGCCCCCACATGTCCCTCTCAATACTTAAGCCTAGACATATATAGGGCAATAATTATACTTATGAGTGACAATATAACTCAATACAATCAAAAATGATGATTAGATATGATTTTATATTTGACGGAACACCTTATTAATACGGAGATTATCAAAGTATTATAAAATGGATTCCTTCTCATATATATTTTCTCTTATTCTCGCATTCTAGTTCTTATTTTGATTAACCTCATCTCTCTCATTAAGCTAACTCGAGCATTGAAATGATCTCTGCCCTACTTGCTGACATTTTTCTCCTCTTGGTGTTGCCTATGGCATTGCAGGTGATCTCCAAACTCAAGGTCTTCACATGGTTAATGTGAAGACCTTGAGTTTAAAAGTACATGTAGATTGATACGTGGCCCCTGAGCGGGTTTAAAAGTCTAAAATAACGGCTCCCCTGGAGTCGACCTTACGGATATGAAAGAAAATTTATATAGGTACATAGACAATAGATGCATGATGAAGTTGAAAATGCAAGTCATTATCTCTTGGGATCACCCCTGATCATTACGTTAGAAATTACATTCATCATCTTTACTACGCCCTGGGGGCCGCCAAATCCTTCAAAAGATCCATCTCCATATGCTCCGATCGGATCTCGCAAGAAGCCAACCCCCTGAGCTTCGCTCGGATAAAGTTGACCGGAGGCCCTCAAGACTTAATTCCCTTTCTAAACTCCTTAAATTGAAATGGTTTGTAAGCCCCAACCCTGGATCCAAATATCATCCTTATTGGCCCACAAGTCCCTCTCAATACTTAAGCCTAGACATATATAGGGCGATGATTATCCTTATGAGTGGCAATATCACTCAATACAATGGAAAATGGTGATTAAGCATGATTTTATATTTGACATAACATCTTATTAATACGGAGATTATCAAAGTATTATAAAATGGATTCCTTCTCCGTTAGCACATGTATATTTTCTCTTATTCTCGCATCTAGTTCTTATTTTGATTAACCTCATCTCTCTCATTAAGCTAACTCGAGCATTGAAATGATCTCTGCCCTACTTGCAGACATTTTTCTCCTCTTGGTGTTGCCTATGGCATTGCAGGTGATATCCAAAGTCAAGGTCTTCACACGGTCAACATTCCATTTAGTTCACTGACGCTTTATCTTCTTCGATTTAGGACGGGATCGTAGATGATCATGGGTGTGAAAATTATATGAAAAGAAAAATTAAATGTTTTGTAATTATATGGATATTAGATAATTTGATTAACTTCATACCATGCACACTAACAAAAAGGAAATCGTCCCAGACTATATAATATAGCGGAAAGATAATTAATTATCATCTCAGATATACGTTAGCAATAGTATATTTTACAGATTTTTTATTTTCAAATGGGACGTGAATTCTAAGACGTTGGACTCTTGAATTATCCGTCGTAAATACTTCTTGATTTATCTTACACCCCGTTTGGAAACATGTTAAGTAAGGAATTGGAATTCAATTCCGGTCGGAATTCAATTTCGACCGGAATTGAATTCCGATTCTCATGTTTGGAATGAATTGTAAAAATAGAATTGAATTGAATTCAATTATTATACTTTTACGATTTTATCCTGCAAGGATGGAGCCGGAGCAACTTTAATTTGTTTTGTGAGGGGGCGATTTGGTAATTTAATTTGTTTAAGTGAATTTCTTTTACAAATCACATGTGTTTAAGTGTGATTTGTTTTGAGGGGTTTGAAAGGAATTAGAATTCAATTCCTTAGTAATTTCTTCCTAAAAATTACTACAAACAATTTCTAATTTCTAAAGGAATTCTAATTCTTTCCTTTTTCAAACAGGGTATTAATGACAGATGAAAAATTTCTCTTGGATTAAATTGATCATCCGAAGTCAAAAAAAAAATTTAGATAATTATTTTTTTAACCAGAAAGAAAATTACTGGTTAACATTAGCACAAGTCGTACGCATAAATTGTTTCATTTTGATAATTAAAGTAAGAGTGATGATAGGAACAGTGAATGACGTAGTAATTATTGTGTACATGTCCGATCGTCGATCGGACACTACCGGCGGCCTTCGGCCGCCGCCCCGAACCAAACTATACCCTGGGGGGCACGGTGAACCCATCGGGGATCGCCGCAATTGCGATCTCGCATCATTGACCGTCGATTTCGATAGGTTCACCGTTGTCGGCGATCCTGACTAGTTCACCGTCCTCTGAAGGTATAGTTTGATTCAGGACGATAATCAGAGACCATCGGTGGTGTCCGATCGGCGATCGGACGTGTACACAATAATTGCACGTCATTCACTATCCCATTCACTGTTCCAAATTCACTGTCTCAATCATTACTCTTAAAGTAATTAGTAGCTTGGGGGCTCGCACCTTGAATTGTTTTAATGCGATGCTCGTATCAAGATTAATGATATTTTTTCAATGATTAATTCGATCCTACGAAAATTTTTTATCGGCCGTTAGAGTAGATCAGAAAGTGCTCGTGATAGACGGTTCAAAAACTCAATATCATAGGGTTCATATCTTATTTTGAAAAAAAAATTCTTATAAAATACACCATAACTGAGGATCGAATCACGGATATCTGAGATAATAATTAATCGTCATTCCGTTGCACCATAATCCCGAGAGCACGATGCTTGTATCGACCATTAACATTGTCAATGATGCCCTGGGGCTATGATGCAGCGGAAGGACGACTAGTTATCATCCTTGGTATCCACGATTTGATTCCCTATTACGACGTATTTTACAGAAAATTTTCTTCTAAATAGGGCGCAAATCCTGAGACGCTGGACTTTTAGATCGTCCATCATAAATATTTCCTGATTTAGTATTCGTAGAACCGGACTGATGATCCGAAATTAAAAAAATCATCTTAATTATATTTGTCAATGATCCTGTAAGACCGTGTATGGTACGCTAGAGGGGGTGAATAGCATTTCTTTGATTCTTTCAACCTACGTTGTTAGTTTGCACAGTGAAAATACAAGATAATAAAACTAACAACAAAGAACAAACGCTAACAAACCGTATTTAGTTGGTATCCACCCCGGTCGGGTGACTAATCCAACAATCCGTCGGTGGATCACTCCCCGGATAACCTCCGGCTATCACGTGTCGCTCCTTGTGGGTGGAGAAACCTCACCACAACACCTTGGACGCTTTGTGAACACAGTAGACTACTAACCGGCTTTACCCAAGCAGGTTTCGTCAAGAAACTCAGCCACCACGACGTCCTCTTTAAATAGGACTCGGGGCTGATTTCTCGCTACCAGTCGACTGCCCCCAGGGCAGTCGACTGGTGCCAGCCAAATTCGACCGTTGCACCCCAACGTTCGAATTTGCCAGCTTACCAGCCACCTACCAGTCGACTGCCCCCAGGGCAGTCGACTGGTCCCTAGCTGAACCCTTTCCCGAGTACATTCACACAGCACTCGATCCTCACGACTCGACTGACTCCTCCTCCGCAGCCTCGACTGTTGCCTTCGCGCCCTCTTCATCTTCGGCCATCATCCCTCGGATGCGCACGCAAACCTCCAGTTTGCCTCCATGCCACCCTTCACGTACGCCTCGAAGTCCGCGCCCATCAACTCATCGTCCCTGCTCTCCAAGGTCCCTCGGATGCGCACGCAAGCCTCCAGCTTGCCTCCATGCCATCCTTCACTGTACTGAGGCCGTCCAGTCAAGTCCATATGCGTAACATGTACAACCTGCACACTCAACATACACATATGAGATACCAAGGGAAAACCTAACTTAAACCCTTTGCCCAAACATCAAAACCTATGGTCACTCCGGACCATCTTAGGGCCGATTGCTCCAACAATCTCCCCCTTTTTGATGTTTGGCAATCCGTTTAAGTTAGGGAAAGCAAGATAGTAGTCAATAGCAAAAACCATGCTAAAACAAAATGCATATGCAATGCAAAAATGGATCCTATCCCAAGGCATCCCACACCTAACCCTACAAGTTAGGATTTTCTACACCTAGCCCTCCAAGCTAGGACTTTTACCCACCTAACTCTCCAAGTTAGGACTTTTCACCAAAATGGGCATTTTAAGGTTTTTCCCGAGCTCCCCCTACATTGGACTTACAAAGGCTTTTTAAGAACCTCTCCAAGGTTCCCCTTATGCCAAGAAGGGAGCAACTATGCTCCCCCTCAAACTCAGCTCCCCCTAAAACTAGGGTTTCTAGCAAAGGTATGTTTGGTTTCCCACTTAAACCCAACATCTCTCTCCCTTTGCCATACATCAAAAAGACCCCAATAATATCCCAATTATTGGTTCTTTTAATCCCCAATGATCATAAACAATGTGTACTAGCCCCCCATACACTTGTTTTGCATCATTTGAACACCAAACCATCTGTTGATACAAAAATTGGCCTTGACCAGTCGACTGCCAAAATGGCAGTCGACTGATACTCTGAAAGTCTGAAATTTCAGCATTTCTGACGAAATTCAGAAATGCGCTAGAAATTTCACAAATCTCTAAAAATTCCCAAATTTTGTGGAGAGGTTTGTGGTACCCATATCTACTTGGGAAAAATATATTCCAAAATATATCTATTATCATTCTCATGTTTGACACAAAATCCAAAACTAGCCAAAAACTTCAATCAAACCTTGACCTAAAGTCCTAGTTTTGGTTTCCTCTTGATGTCTTTGCCCATGCCACCCCACAATGCACCCCTAGCATTGATTTGCATGACAATTAGACACCAAAAACCAATTTTCATGCAATATGACCCCAATGTCATATTTTCATGCATGAAACTCAACAACACGGTGCCAAAATCTAAGAATTGAGACTCAAGTCAATCTCCAATTCTTTTGGCACATCTCATGGTCCATCTAGACCTCTAGGAGCAACCCTCCCAAGGACCATTCACCATATATCCCAAAGGCTCCTAGAGCTCCCCCTTAAGCTCTTAGCCCTAGCCACCTCCCTTGGTGACTCAACCAACACTAGGCCACATCGGTGTTCCACCGGTGACTCTTGGCCTACAAACTCAACCCTCTTAACCTTAGACACCTTGTCCTTGGTTAATTCACTCTTTTTACCTTTGGATGGCACCCCCTTGCCATCCTTAGACTTCCCCTTCTTGCCATGATCATATGCTTTCCCAGCATATTTCTTTTTGTTGGCCTTGAAAGTCTTAGATCGGTAGCCTAATCCCGATCTATCATAGTTGGGTTTCAAACTACCCAACACCATGTCTAGACCTTTAGATCTAATCTTGAATCTTTCTAAGGTCTTTTCTAAAGTATCAAGCCTTGCCCTCAAGGCTTGATTTTCCCTCTCTAAGTCCTTGAACTTGGTGTCCATATGTCCACCTTGGACATTTCTAGGCCTACCCATTTTCTTAGGCATTTGTTTCCCTTCCTTGGGATTAATGCCTTTAGCCTTGGATATATAGGTCTTAGGCCTATCATGATGCATGCTTTTTCTAGAGTGATGATCTACCTTCTTATCCTTATTCCTATCATGATATTTAAAATCATGGTTATGCACAAAAAGATAATTTTCATGAAATCTAGCATGCATGGATGAATGATTTGCATTATTTCTAATATTCATGAATGAGTAATTGGCATGATTCTTAGCATTCATGGAGGAACTCAAATATGAATGACAATTTAAACTAGGTTTAGGAATTACCTCCCTTACCCTTGTAGTCCCTCCTTGATGTGGACTTCTTCTCTTCTTTCTTTCTTCTTTTTCCCATCTTCTTAGATGCTCCATTTTCTTGAGCTTTCCACTCATTGGGCATCTTGTGTGATAGTGTCCTAGCTCTCCACACGTGAAGCATCTAATTTTCTTCTTCCGTTCTTGGACTCCTCCATTCCTACAATTTATGTTAGATTTAAATTGAATGGAATTAGGTTTAGATTTTACCTCCATTTTACCTTTCGGGCACTTATCCTTGTAATGCCCCTTTTCGTTGCAACCAAAGCATGTGATGTTCTCCTTTCTCTTGGCTTTGGTGGTTGAGGGTCTCTCCTCCCCCTCAATACTTGACGTTAATACTTCTTCTTTTTCTTCTCTAGATGAGATGGAGGACCTTTCACTCTCTTCTTCCATTTCACTTGAGGAGGTAGATGATTCTTCTTCTTTTTTCTCCTCTTCTTGGGCTATTGAGTTTACTTCCTCGGCCTCTTCCACTAATTGATCTTGTGTAGGGTTCTTATGAATTTCTTGCAATTTGCTCCACAATTCATATGCATTTTGATATTCTCCTACACGACTCAAAACATTAGTAGGCAAAATACTAACTAAAATATTGATTACCTTTTCATTTGCCCTAGATTGCTCTTGTTGTTCATTTGTCCAGTATCTTGGGCGAAGCCTCTTCCCGTGCTTGTCTCTCGGAATTTCAAAAGGGTCTTCAATGGTCATCCTACAATCCCAATCCGTTTCTAGCCAATTTTCCATCCTTGACTTCCAATGGCCGAATCCTTCATGATTGTAGGATGGTGGTGCGTTGATGTCTTCCCCCAACTTATCTTCCATGTTCTTCCCTCTAGCTTTTGCTCTTCTTGGCGGTTAGTCCAATCACGAGCGGTCCTTTGCTCTGATACCAATTGTAAGATCGTGTATGGTACGCTAGAGGGGGTGAATAGCGTTTCTTTGATTCTTTCAACCTACGTTGTTAGTTTGCACAGTGGAAATACAAGATAATAAAACTAACAACAAAGAACAAACGCTAACAAACCGTATTTAGTTGGTATCCACCCCGGCCGGGTGACTAATCCAACAATCCGTCGGTGGATCACTCCCCGGATAACCTCCGGCTATCACGTGTCGCTCCTTGTGGGTGGAGAAACCTCACCACAACACCTTGGACGCTTTGTGAACACAGTAGACTACTAACCGGCTTTACCCAAGCAGGTTTCGTCAAGAAACTCAGCCACCACGACGTCCTCTTTAAATAGGACTCGGGGCTGATTTCTCGCTACCAGTCGACTGCCCCCAGGGCAGTCGACTGGTGCCAGCCAAATTCGACCGTTGCACCCCAACGTTCGAATTTGCCAGCTTACCAGCCACCTACCAGTCGACTGCCCCCAGGGCAGTCGACTGGTCCCTAGCTGAACCCTTTCCCGAGTACATTCACACAGCACTCGATCCTCACGACTCGACTGACTCCTCCTCCGCAGCCTTGACTGTTGCCTTCGCGCCCTCTTCATCTTCGGCCCTCGTCCCTCGGATGCGCACGCAAACCTCCAGTTTGCCTCCATGCCACCCTTCACGTACGCCTCGAAGTCCGCGCCTATCAGCTCATCGTCCCTGCTCTCCAAGGTCCCTTGGATGCGTACGCAAGCCTCCAGGTTGCCTCCATGCCATCCTTCACCGTACTGAGGCCGTCCAGTCAAGTCCATATGCGTAACATGTACAACCTGCACACTCAACATACACATATGAGATAACAAGGGAAAACCTAACTTAAACCTTTTGCCTAAACATCAAAACCTATGGTCACTCCGGATCATCTTAGGGTCGATTGCTCCAACAGATCCAACGTACCTGATCCCATGGGATAAATTTATATTAGCATATGAAGTATTACCCTGATTAAATTTTAATAAAGTCAGATATTTATCCTTTCATATATATTAGTCATCGTTTAAATTAATAATTTTTATTATTTATCTTTTTATTTTTTTCATAGTAACTCTAAAATGGATTGATTGATACATCGAGGACAAATAAATAATCTTTTACCATGATAAAGATTGACGTATTTTTTTCACTCCTACCTAATTAACTTCGTAAACATCATTAATTAGTAAAATTTAATTTTCTTTAGTCATTAGTTGGAGAATAAATAGTTATTTATTTTTTAAAATATGTGATAGTGTTGCTTATGTATATTATAGGTAAGTCAATTAAAAAATCAAATTATTTTCACACCAAAATAAATTTATAGTATAATTATTGATTTATTTTTTTATTAAAATTGAAAAGACGTCCTTTATTTTCATAAAAAAGAATTCCATTTTTAAAAAATATTAAAAAGATTGTATTTTAAAAGAGAGAAAATTTGGAAAAACTGTCCAACATCAAATTGAGCTTTGCATGCACTTCCCAACTCAAAATTTTTTTACATGCACTCCCTGATAAGATTGACAAGACAGTTTTGTGTGTTATTTTTTTAGTATAAAAGAGTAAAAATTCAATATACATTGTAAAAATTTGAGTATAAATTGTCTGAGATTGAGTACTAATTTAAGAAATTTAAGTATTATTTGAAAAATTTAAATATACATTTTTCAATATACGAATTGATTTGGATTGAGTATTATTTAAAAACATTTAAGTATAAAATTTAGAAATTTGAGTATGTCAGGTTGCATCTACTACATCAAGATTCTCACGAGGGGTTACCGAAATTTTACACTCAAATTTCTTAAATTAGTATTCAATCTCAACAAATTTATACTCAAATCTTTAGAATGTATACTAATTTTTTACTTTTTTATACTCAATCTATCAGGGAATGAATATAAAGAATTTATCAAATGGGGAATGCATACAAAATCAGAGTTTTCGCCGATTAACCTTTTAAAAGACCTTTATTAGTTCCTATAATATCTAGCAGTATAATTGCAACAGTTAGTTTATTTCACGCTATCTCTGTAATTATTATAATAATATTAACAAATTAATTAAATTAAAATAATTTTAATCATATTTAAGTATTTTTTTTTGATGTAATAGTAGTAGAATAAAACTTTAATAATAATAAAATTACAATGTTCACGCGTTCGATTTCTCCTCCGTCCCTTTCCCCGATCGGACTCGTACTACCTCGCCCTCGACCCGCCCGAGCCAAATCGATCGCCGACCTTCGCCGCTGGGATCTCCTCTCCTTCCCCGTCGAAGTCGGGCGACCACGCGTCGCCTCTCCCGCAGATGGGTTGCTCCTCCTCTCTTCCAGGTTCCCCTCCATCTCCTCTTCTCTTTTGCGTTTTGATACATCTTTTCCCCCCTTCCTCATCTCTGTACCCTTCAATCCTCCCGATCCTCCAATTCTCTGGTAGGTCTGTGTTTCTTTTTGTGAGAATTGTTCTTTT
This sequence comes from Boesenbergia rotunda, assembly GCA_024364735.1. Classification (NCBI taxonomy): domain Eukaryota; kingdom Viridiplantae; phylum Streptophyta; class Magnoliopsida; order Zingiberales; family Zingiberaceae; genus Boesenbergia; species Boesenbergia rotunda. Next base: position 114,416 of record JAGFNQ010007681.1, on the reverse strand, counting down.
CTCCTGGTTGTAGAAACGTTAGGAGTGGGTTGTGTAGATAATTTACCGTATGAAACCTTGCACCTTTCGAATTTGCGCGTGTCGAATTCTGCATTGAGGCTATTGATGTATGTTTAAGGGTGAATGACTTTTCGATCGATGTTCCTTGAAATACTGGGAGAAAAAATTGCCTTTTGGCTTCAAGTTTTTTATTGATCAGCGTGTGATAGGAGCTCCCTGGTGGTTGTAGAAATTGGTCATGCTTTGCGTGTAATGTTGTTGGACGCTAATGGAGGTCAACATCTATTATTTGAGAAGCATGACTTGTCTTTGGGATTGGGTGAAATAAGTTTTTTTTTTAAGATGATATAAGTACAACAAGAACGACGACTGCAGCAGGTGTTAATCTCAACTATTTGAAACGGTTATATGGATCTTATCCATCCATTGAACTCTATGTACTGCGTATGATTATAACAAATTAACAACACAAGTCACTGATGACAATCCCAAGTTTGGATGTGAAAGATTGAGAGTTACGTAGGCCTTGACAACTAGAGCATGAGTTTTAATCATATATACAGTGTATTTAGATAATTTAGAATGAATCCATAGATTTGGTGATTATGGATTCAATTTGTGATGATTTGAGTTCATGTTCCGGTGTCTGGCATCTTTTGGCAGCGAAAAATGTGGATTGAACTACAAAGGAGGGAGTTATGTGTTTACGAAAAGAGAAAAAAGAGAAAATATAGGTATTAAAAGTCGTTTAGCTAGCTGATAAATTGTATCCCAATTTACAAGTGATGGAGTGGCCAGTGGGTTATAAGTTGCTATGATCACTGCTGTTGTTGGTGAAAAATGAGGAGCAGACTTGGGACCTGAGTATTTTCCAGGGAAGATAACGAATCCATGGAGGAAGGAAGACAACTGTGCACCCAATTTTGCACAGTAGGAGGGAAGGAATCAGGATATCTATGTCAAAAGTTTACTGTTCCTTTAGGTAGCCCTAAAAATTGCATCTGTTTTCCTTGTGATACCCTTATCTCCAATTAGAAATATCATAACCTAATTCGAAAGAGTCTACTGACAAGCTTCCTTTGTGGCTACAACAGCTTGATTTTGAACAGATGAGGGATTACATCTTCCCTTCATAGAACAGGAGAGGGAACTATGACTAGCAAGCGGTATTTTAATGAGGGTTAATTTAGACTTTTGGCCTTATTTTCGTTCATATTTCTTATCACATAATCAAGGGAAGGGATGAAAAAGAAGGGTTCGTCCTTCCATGCTAGATCCCAACTAATCAACGATTCTAGTTCCCTTCTTTCCTCCCCTCCCCTTCACTTACCTCCCTCACTTCCCTCCCCTTCAATTATATTGTTTCCAAGTGACAGCATATATCAAGCCTTAATTCATATTAATATATTATAGTGTCAATATATTGTAATTAGTAGTATAGTTGTAACTTTCTTTTTAATATTATAGTTTTAAATATATTGTAATTAGTAGTATAGCTCTAACTTCCTTATTTAGACATATGTAATTACTAGAAATTAGCCTCTATATATGGCTGAAAATCAGTCCTGTAAATCTCTAACATGTTCTATATAATGAGAAGAACTCTCATTGTGAGGGTATTCAATCCAATTGATATGGTATCAAAGCTTTATTTAGTATTTTAGAGTGTCTTCTTGTGAAGTCTAGATTTTGGCTCTAGGAATATTTCTAGTAATTACATCTGTCTAAATAAGGAACTACTAAGTACAATATATTTACAGCTATAATATTAATAAGGAAGTTACAACTATACTACTAATTACAATATATTGACAACTATAATATTAATTAACTTGGATATATGGCTAAAACGAGAACTTTCGTTGTGAGGGTATTCAATCTGATTGATAGTAAGATGATACTTAAGTGAATAGGCATAAGCAACATTTTTGATAGTGCATATTTTTATTGGGCAAAAATCAAAAGGGTGTCCCAGATTTTACAAATCATCAAAAGGGCACCCCTTTTTCCAAAAAAATCAAATGGGCGCCTCTCCCATAATTTTATCCTGAAATTATCCCTTGATCTAGTGCTGCTGTAGAAGCTATCGGGTAACTTCTACAACGTGTACCCAGTACCTGCTACAACGTGTTTAGTGTGAGTTTAAGATTTAAGATTTAGGATTTAGGATTTAGGTTTAGGATATCTGAACACTATTATATCAAAATAGCTACTACAACTGTTTTAAAGTTATTTTGATGATGATACATAATTTTAACCAAATTGGTAAATAATATTTGATATAATAGTGTTCAGACATTCTAAACCCTAATCCTAAACCTAAACTCACACTAAATACATTATAGCAGCTACCAAGTAGCTTCTACATGTTGAGCAGCTACCAAGTAGCTTCTACACGGTATAAATCTTAATTCTAAACACACCTTAAACACATTATAGCAGCTACCGAGTTGCTTCTACACGTTATAGCAACTATCGAGTAGTTTCTACACAGTATAAATCCTTAATCCTAAACTCACCCTAAACACATTGTAGCAGGGTAACTTCTACATGTTGTAGCAGCTATCCGGTAGCTTCTACACGTTGTAGAAGCTACATGTAGCAGCTACTCGGTACCTTTTACAACAATGCTAAAGGGGTAATTTCGGGATAAAATAATGAGAGGGTTGTTCATTTGATTTCTTTTGGAAATAGGTGAACTTATATGATGTTTCTCTTAAATCTTAATTTGAGGCGCCCTTTTGATTTTTACCCATTTTTATTTATCAAGTAATTTACAATTCAAAAGATTAATTTAAACATATTCGGTTTGTGAGTTTGCAAGACATTAAAATTATTATCTTTTTTAAGAAGAATGCTTGTTAAATAAGCCAGAATTTGGTTTTGTTGATACAATCAAAATATGGTCAAGTTGTTCTTTAGAGTTTGTGCAATGGAGGATAAGTACTCTAGTTCCTTTATATAAGAACAAGAGAGATGCACAAAATTGTGGAAACTATAGCGGTATTAAACAAATGAGTCAGACCATGAAACTTTGTGAAAGAGTAATAGAAAAAAGATTAAGGAAGGAGACCACGGTGACCAAAAATCAATTTGGGTTCATGCTTGGAAGGTCGACAATAGAAGTTATACATCTTCTCAGGTAATTAATTGAAAAGTATCGAGAGCAAAAGCAGGAGCTACATATGGTATTCATTGACTTAGAAAAAAATTATGATAGAATACAGAGAAATTATATAGAGAATTCTAAAAAATAAAAGTGTTAGCGTAGCATATATTGAACTAATTAAAGATATATACGAGGATGTAACGACCAGAGTGAAGACTTCAAGCAGATTTATTGAAACATTTCCAATAAAAATAGGTTACATCAAGGATCAGTTCTAAGTCCCTATCATTTTACACTAATCATGGACAAACTCATTGAACACATTCAAAACATAGTACTATGGTGTCATATTGTTTGCAGATAATATTGTTTTAGTTGATGAGACACATGAAGTTTAAATGCTAAACTAAAATCTTTGTGGGAAACACTAGAAGTGAAAGGTTTGAGGCTTAGTAAAGTAAAAACAGAATATATGAAATTTAAGTTTAGCAATATTAGACTTAATGAGACAATTATTAAAATAGAAATAGAAGATATTTTGTAACGATAGGATGAGAGAGATTTTACATAAATACCAGATGTTAAAATCGAGGAGAGCGCGGTGTTTATGTGATCGTTAGCAAAAAATGATTTAAGTAAGATGATATATAGAGGAGAAGAAATGGCTTAGAAGGATTATATAGCCGACCCCACTTAGTGGATAAGGTTGATTGTTGTGTTGTTTTCTTTAGAGTTTTTTTGCTTGTCATATATTACACAATGAGAAAACTAGATGATTCCTTTTCTCTAGAGCCTTATGTGCAAAACTTGGTAATTTAGGAGCAATAAGATAGAACTCTGATCTGAATCAAACCAGAGTGTCTAACATGTAGGGGGCATGCCAAGTTTCTTTTAGAAAGGATTTTGCATATGTTTCCTCCTTTTTACTTTCCTATTTAATAAGTAAGGATAAATGAATGGGATTTTGTTCAATTACTAATTTTTTTTCTGTAAACTCTTCAATACTACAAGTTTTTTATTCCTCATATATGTTTTCTAGCAATATAATAAGAGAACATATGAGAAGGGTTTTTGACCCTGTAAAATGTGTAATCATATTTCTCATTGTGGAGGTGAATAACAACTTTTCTTCATTGCACCGATGTTTTTGTTACTTGCCCGGATAATTGGCATTTTTTGTGGTTAACTTATGGTACTTTTGATCAATAAGTTGCTAAAAGAACTCGTTTTGTTAGAAAATTTAATCTGTCTCATTCTTCCATCACTCTACATATACATGAATTTCAGTAGTACTTTGCATTTCCAATATTTTATTCATCTGTTTAATTATTGCATCATTATTATCATATTCAATTACTGTCAATGGAAAATCAAATGATTGTTGCTTTGATTTGGAAATAAAATAATCTAATTAAGTGTGCCTGGCAATTATCAGACAAAAATGCTGGAAGTTTGGGTGGTTTGAATGCTGAAAAGTCAATGGCCTCGGACCCAAAAAACTTGCGTGTCAAGGTATGTTGTTTGTCTTTCCTATTATGAAATATGAACTTCAACCTTGACCCCAATTTTATTGCGAAATCTATCTCTTCCTAAAGAAGATTTATCATTTGTCAATTTAATATGTACTTTCTAGAAATCTGTTAGTCTCAATTCTTTTGTAGTTCAGTTTCCTATTCAATTGAATAATTATTCCATGCTATTTTTTTTGGCCCTCTTTGAGGGGGCTGATCTTTATGCATGCAAATGTAGGGTATTTCTTAACAGAAGTTGGAGAATGAAGTAGAGTTATGCCCTTTTCAGTTGTATTTGCTAATACAAGCTCAAGTTTGTATACAATAATCATTTCACATTTTGTCATTATAGTTTTAGTTTATTATTTGAATTTTAAGGTTATCTGAAAGATATAGTTTTAGTTTGTAAAAAGAGGGCCATATAGAGCAAAGAGAGTGCTGGATTGACAAATATTAGATTCACTTGTTTAGAGTTAATTGTTTCCATTTATCTTTCAACAATTGCCCAATAAAGTTCACCAATTTTTTTTCCCCCCGAGATGCATTAATTTTTAATAAATGATTTCACAGCATAATTAAACAAACTGATTGATTTGGATGCTAATTATATTTCATCTTTACAGTTGGTATTGTTAGGTGATTCTGGTGTTGGTAAAAGCTGCATAGTTCTCCGCTTTGTTCGGGGTCAATTTGACCCTACTTCAAAGGTAATGCTTTATCTAAGCAATCTAACAATTGTAGTGTAGGTATGAGTTAGAACACTTGTGTATTTACAATGATCCCATTTACATAATACAACATCAATAGCATTAGGATAAAGCCTGCTGCTTGATCAAAAAAGTTGTATCTCTTTGATTGGATGAAAAGCTTGATAATCTGTTTGGAGGTTATAATTAAGATAATTTAAGAAGCATTATATGCGAAATAGTTTAGTATTATTAGTATAGACTGAAGAAACAATACTTGGAGTGATTCACATCCACCCACATATAGATTTTAAGAGCCTCACCTACATAATAGGAAGTAGGAAGTACTAGAGAAGAAGCCAAGAAAGCTTCCAGCACTAGACAATTTTTTGCCATTAAGCAAAATTGTTGAACTAAGCAATGGGGGAAAATAGGTTTAGCTTAAATAATTTCAGTTATTTTGTTATGTCTCTGCTTTCTCTGTTTAAGTTCTCCTATAGCAGTAATTTTGGTGATTAGTTCTGATTGTTAGATGATTTTCCACCAATATAATTTCAGTTTATTGTGCTACAGTTCGTGCTTCTCTATTTTGCGTCCTCTCTTATACTTTTTTTTTATTACTTCAGATATTTGATTATTTTTATTTGATTTACTTAGGTAACAGTTGGCGCATCCTTCTTATCCCAAACATTAGCCTTGCAGGATTCCACGACGGTTAAGTTTGAAATATGGGATACAGCTGGACAAGAGAGGTGAATGATGGAATTATTAAAGTTTAAATTATATTTCTTGCTGTATAATTCCTCCTTATTTATTAAATTGTTGTGTTTTTTGTAGTATTTCTTGGCTACAATATGTATAGGATGAAATTTCTGTTTCTTTTGTTTTAGGGGTGATCGTGCTTTGTGTGTCTTTGTCAATCCTCAAGATTCTATGAGTAATGTCTCTTGTTTTGATGTACCAACTGTAGGTACGCCTCACTGGCTCCTCTTTACTACCGAGGAGCTGCTGTTGCAGTTGTAGTGTACGATATAACAAGTGAAGAAACATTCAGAAAAGCACAATATTGGGTGAAGGTATCATTCATCCTTAGACTTGATTTTTTGACTGAACTTTCTGGATGGAATATTTTACTGCTTTCTATATGTTGCCATCAAGTTCAAGTCGGTGAGATGTCACAGAGATGTGAGCTTTCATCTTGCAGCCTATGGGTGCCTGATAGAACTCATAAGATGGAGCTTTATTTCCTCTACACAAATTTATATTCATGATCTTCTATAACGTTGAAACAATAAAATGTGTAATTGATATAGTAAGACAGCTGACTTTGCTAGGGCATTGCTTTCCATACTTGACAGATAATGATCCTTGCAAGGACCATTTTTTTCCAGGTGTTGTTGTTGGTTTTTAGTTTTTCTCAGCAAGTTCCTGGGAAGAAAAATAGTTCTCCTTTAATCACTTTACAAAGAAGAAAAAAACAATGAAAAGGAGTTTACTTTTTTGGCTTCTCTTTTCATGAAGTTATTTTGTCAGTTTATTTCTTATAAGTTTTCAGAGCTCTCATGTAAGGGAGTCAAGTCCCAAATGATTGTGATTTATAATCTTGTTTTCCTCGTCAACATCAGCTAGGTTGAATCATGCTCTTGACTAACATCCGTAAAATAAATATAAATTTCAGGCTCAAGCTTTCATTAGTTACTCTGGCATGCTTTTGTGGTTGAAGTACCATCTCAATGTACTTTGATAAATATAACATGTAATAACTGAGAATGCTATGATGCTTACATTCTTCAATTATGTTAGTTATCTCATCATTCTGGGTTTTATGGGGTGTTTTTTGGTAAACAAAAATATTTTGCCAAGTTTAATTTGACTTGAGTATTTGAAAGGTAACTATAATGTATTACATGTGCAAATGAATCATGTGAGTGAGGTATATTAGGTTACATAAGAAAAGGTTTGTTTTTGCAACTGCAGTTAAGCTGCTTAAATCTTCGATTAATTCGTCAGCCTGAGCTGTCAAATTTATAGGTATATAATTATATGTTAAACAGGAACTTCAGAAGCACGCGACTCCTGGTATTGTCATGGCATTGGTTGGTAACAAGGCTGACTTGCAAGAAAATAGGGTTGTCTCATCTCAGGTTTGCAATGCCTTCTGATTGATTTTGTTTCTTTTTGGCCTTGATCGGTTGCTCTGTCCTTATAGTTCATTCATTGAAGGTTGCCATGGAGTATGCAGAGAGAAATGGCATGTTCTTCATGGAGACTTCGGCAAAGACAGATAACAATATCAATGAACTTTTTGAGGTACACATTCTTGCATAGCAAACTATTTCCGCATTTGAATGCCACATTCTCTCTTTTTTAAAAAAATAAAATAAAATTATATCTAATGTCAATCAGGGAGCTATTTATGATGAAAGAACCACTTTGTTTGCTTTTAGCATTGCCAATCAGTTTTTATATTGGTCCTTAATATATTACCATAGCAACTAAGGGTTTGCTAAGAATCTTATGTCAAGCCAGTTGTTATTATCTAGGGTTCATGCACTTTAACCTTGTTTTCTGCATTTGCATTTCATTTCAAACCTCAACAACAGCCATAGGCCATTTGCTGTAAAACTGGAAAGAGCCATCACATAAAGAATCCAAAATCTAACAGCAAATTGATATTTGAAGCCCAGTTGTTTGCGATTATTATTGTCCTTTTTGAAAATAATAAGTTTAACCATGGTTTGAAATATTATACTGTATCGGGTAACACAGTCAAAATATATTATTTTGATAAATTTCTGAAACGTATACTGTGTTAATCATTGATACTGAAACAAGACTGTTCTAGTTAAATATTGAAACTGGTTTGAGGTTCTAAACGTTGAGTATAACCAAGCTTCAATGTATGTTAGAGATGCAGTCTCCTGCTAGAATGATACAATTTTGATATCATGCCACGTTGACAACACTTTTAGGCATATTTCAAAGCATGTAGAGACCAACTTTCATTCCAAATGTAAGTCTATTGCAATTATAAATCAATTTTATTACAATTTAAAGCACTAAATTATTTTTTTTTAAAATCTCGTTTAATGATTTACTACCAGTATAACTTTTCATTATAGATGAGAACATTGGTTCTTGTAGCATTATAGTACGACCAACTATATAAATTTTCAAGTCTCAACTTAAATAATGCTTCCAGGACTTCTTAGATTTGAGATAAATTTTCCACATATCTTTAATAGAGTTAGACTTGGAGTAACACAGCAACACAGCTTGAATTGAAATAAACATCTGCAATGGCGGTCGGCTATAAGCTGACTTCGTGATTTATTTCCCTTTACATAACTTAGGCACTGATTATGAGGGGCATCTAGGGTGAGCGTAATCACCTTTTTGCTACAATAGTGTTACGATCGGTGCTTTCTTCTCCTTTCATATTGGTTTGTAATGTTTAACTCGTCATGACCAACAAATAAAATCAAGGATGACTCGCGGACTAGCCGGAGACATGCTCCAACTCGGTTGATACCCTTGAAACTGTGTTGGCCCAGGCTAACACATTGCTATCTACTCATGTTACACAACAGCAAAATCGATCAACGGTCAATACCATATATTTTAGCCGTTGTCAGTTGATATTGATTGACACTTGAAATCATGAAAGAACAGGTAAATGAGTGTGACTTTCCAAATCGATTTATGAGGAAGACAGTTTGACCTGCTATTTCCAAATTTTATTGTGCTGCTTCATTTAATCCTTAAATTTAATATAAAATTCTTTCTACATCTTCAACTCCTGGTGTGATGAATGCTATCCTGCACTATGTATACTCGCATATAATTTTCCATAATTCAACAAGGTCAAAAATTTTCCGAAGTCATACTTGAAACAAAATGCATTCATAATATGCTATCCACTTGGCAAAATCTTTGTCATTTCAGGAGATTGCAAAGAGGCTTCCTCGGGCATCTTAACTGTGCGACGAGATCTGCAAGATTTTATTTTAGTGGCTGGGCAAAACAAATGTTTGAATCGTATCTCATGCAATCTTAAGTATCAGATTCTATTATTGTATTTAGCTCTTCGTTGCTGCCACTCATGGTGAATGGATATAGTGCATAATATGTATACATGCTAACTCATTGTATATTTGGAGATGTTGGCAATTGTGCAAAAACGGTCAATGGAGAAATCTTATATATATATATATATATATAATATATATATATATATATATATATATATATATATATATATATATATATTTTGTGTGTTTTTGATCAGGATGTCCAAGTCAGTACAGCTCAACACAATCATGCACACATCCAGCTCCAAGTGCACTACATTCTTAATTAAAATTCGTCCACCGAAGTTCAATAATACACACGACGACAATGTACTATCATTCACATTATTGTTTGGCTGACCCATCAAAATATAGAACTCTATCATTCACGACCAATGCCCCCGGCATAATTGAGATGGTAAGGATTGATAGATTATCACTAAAGGTTTGAGTTCGAGTCACGGGAGTTAGTTGGATCTAAATCTCTATACTCTATGTAAAAAGTCTCTCTTTCCCAATCTCTTATCTTCTCAGACATCGTGATTTATCTTTTCCGTGTTGATTTGGGACGGTGGGGACTAGGGTGAACGTTTTACCTTTTTGTCACTATCATTCACGACCACAATGAAGTGCACTATATTCTTAATTTTTTTGGATTAATAATTTTTATAATTTATTTTTTTCTAATTAATTTAAGACGGATTGACAGAGAAATAAGATGAGCAATCACTTTTTTATAGTGAAAATTTAGCCCGTGAGTTTTGGTACGAGTGGTAAATGGATGGATAAGTTTTTTTTTAAACAAGATTCGTTTTTATGTTGTACAAATAAACTCTTATGACATTAAAATCACTATTTATTTGTGTTTTTTTTGGATATATTTAATGATTGATGAGAAATTATTATAAGATGATTTATATATATTTTTCGGATTTATTTGGATGTGAAATTTTCATAGAATGGATGATGACGACGAAGAGTGGAAATATGGGAGCATGTATTTTTCACAAAGCAAACAATTTAGAGACTAAAATGTAAAATTAATAATCATAATCATAATTGTATAAAAAATAAAAAAAATAAATAATGAATGATACTATGTTAGTGACTTTAAAAATTGAATATTAGGAGTGTTTGTGATTATAATTTCGTGATAATAAATTAATTTTAAAAATAAAATAATGATTTAGAATTTTTGGGTGCACAGTAATTATGAAGAGGGGGAGGGCTAAAATGAAAATTTCTCTTGTAAATTGTCGCAGAGTCAGTTTCTCTCCAATAACTCTCCGGTTATTAGTTGGCCGCTGAGATCTGAACCCGCTCCGCCACCGGCACCGCCGCCGCTGACGGTGACAACAGCACACCGCCATGGCCTTGACCTTCAAATCGACGAGTCCCCTGGGCATTCCCCAAATCCTACGCCAATCCATCCTCCTCTTCCTCAAGGCCGGTCCGCTTCTCCTCCCCATCTTCCTCCTCTCCGTCCTCTCCTCCTCCCTCCTCTTCTACTGTTACTACTCCATCGCCCCGATCCCCCTCGACCTCGCTGCTAAGATCTCCATTCTCCTCAAGGAAACCAAGCACCGCCCGCCGAACCTCCTCCCGTCCATCGTCAACGACCTCAAATCCTTCGCCGCCTTCGCGCCACTCATCGCTCTCTTCTCTTTCTTCTCCTCCCTCTTCCTCTCTCTCTCCTCCATCTACACTTTCGCTGCCGCCTATACCGACACCGATTTGACCCCTGACGGCCTCCTACACCGGATCGCCCGCCGTTGGTACCAGACTATGGTGACGCGGCTCTATGCGGTCCTCCTCGCCGTCGGCATCGCCCTCCTCTCCTCGTTCGCTCTCGCTTCCGTCGCCCTCGGCTCCCTCTCCGACTCAATCTTCCTAGCCTTCCTCGTGACCTTCTTGTACCTCTACCTGTCGACGCGGTGGTGGATGAGTCTCGTGATAGCGACCGTGGAGGAGACGTGGGGGATCGGCGCGCTCTCCTGGGCGGTGAACCTCTACTTAGGGAACAAGAAACGAGGTGTTGCGCTCACCGCCATGATGGTGACGATCAAGGTGGCGATCTACGGCGCATTGCTAATTGGGCTGGTGATGGCCTCGGATCCGACGAAGCAGAACTGGATGGGCATGGGATGCGTCGTGGCTGTGGCGGATGCGGCCTGGAACTTGTACACCATGGCGGTGTACACCGTGTTCTACTACGAGTGCAGGAAGAGCCATGGGCTGGACAGCATTAGCTCGTCCGCTGCTCTTGTGATTGTCAACGCTGTGGCATATTGAGGTGCGTCCTTCTTTTCCTACATTAATCATTGATTCATATTCACTTGAAAGATAATTTAGCTGCACAAAGTATCATTTTTTTTTGAGCAATTTCAAATTTCTCAAGCATCTCAAAGAGAAACACACACTTTACTCTGCAATCAAAAACAGAAAACCCTCTATTGTGAATGACACAGTTGAGCATAGCTTAACATATAGTATTGTTTAACATACGTTTGTGAAACCCTCATGTGCTTCTGTTTTATCATCAAGCTCCTTTAGAGATCTTCAAACTTGTTCATTTTTTAATCTAGCCCAACAGGTCCAAAGGACCTTTCTGTTGGATGCATGCTTGTGTGACCAATTTGACTTCTATTAGTGTTTTGTTCCTTGCAATCAGAGTTGGAGGATTAAAAATTCCAGCTGTTATGGAAATTGTCCTGTACAGAATCCTTGTTTCATGTGGAAACATATCATTACAACCCTTCAATAGCGACAGGCCATTTGTTGTGAAATGAGGACAATGACATAAAGTTCCTGCAAATTGTCCTTACGGACTGACGTAGTTGAATTATGCTAAGGTGTTACTGTCAATAAGTTTGGGTCAATTTCTATCGGGCGCGGAATCCCAGCTGATTGCCTTAACCTCTCCTTATTAGGTGAAGTTTTCGTGATTTACCCCTCTTCCTGACAGTTGAGGGCTATCCTGGAGGGGCCGCCAAGGTGATAGTTTCACCAATTACTGCCAATAAAGCTCCTGCAAATTTACATTTGAATGATTTAGGCTAAAAGTAACTTGGACTTTTAGTCTTACTATGAAAAGCTATAATTTTAGTAATACCTTGATGTACTTCACAATAGATGGATTCAAATTAATTATAATTTTATAATTCTCATCCACACTTGCTTGACTCCAAATATAAACTTAGAGAGAGTAAAAAGTCTAATACCAAAATAATGATAATGCATTGAATGAGACCGATGGTTCTTATAACATTATAGTTTTGTATTAGAATTGGTTTCTCTACATTTCTTTAAACATATTTCGGTTAATTGCACACACAGTTAATATCATTCCTTCTTGTTAGCACTGTTGTGCGCTCCGATTAAGCTCTTCCCGATTAAGATCTTCACAATGAATTACAGAACCAGTCAAGACATGGCATGTCTCAGTCATACCACTGAAATTATTTGACCCAAAAACAATAACGTTGCTGGCATTTGAAGCCACAATGCGTATGACTTCCCAAATCCATTTATCAGGGAAACCGTTTTCATTGATTCCTGCTGTTTCAATTACTTTTTATGCTTGTTCATTTATTCCTTTTCTACTACTATAAACTTCTTTCTACAGCTTCTAATCGTGTGATGAAATGATATACTCCACTATGTACAGTCACATAATACTTCAAACAAAAATGCATTTCAGTTCTTTTTTACCCCCTCTGATCAAATCGTTCTTATTTCAGGAGATTGTAAAGAGGCTTCCTCGAACATCTTAATTGACGAGATCTGCAAGATTTTGTTTTAGTAGATTGAAGTGCTGTGGCTAGTGTTAAATCATTTCCTATCCAGTCTCAGATATCAATTTCTAGTGTTGTATTATTCTTCTGCTCTTAATAATTTTGTTTTATTTTTAATCATGTGCTAGTAACTAGTTTATGAATTGGTATAATATTGTTATTATTTTTATCATTTGTAACTGTGTTGATAAAAAAAATGGATTTCATTTGAAACAAAATAGTCCAAATAAATTGTAGGTTACCAAAGTAGAACAATTCAGATCTCCAGTAGATACACATGATCCATCATGCTTATCCACTTCTAGTGGCAAAATGATTATTTGCATCTCTATCAAGCCTAATCAGCACAATTTCTCGTAGATTTTGATTTTGTATATAGAAATAAATATACGTCAAACTGTTTTATTAATAAAATAATTCTATGCAATTCAATTCATTGAATGGAGTCCCCTTCGCGATTGGATGTGTCTCTAAATGGCTGCTGGGCAATCGCCAATGGAGCAGCGGCAGGTGCTTTTTTAATTTTTCATATATATATATATATATATATATATATATATATATATATATATATATATATATTAAGAATCGAATTTATAAATTAAATTAATTTTTTTAATAGACGATTAATTTAAAAAAACTGATAGATAGACGAATCATATTCTGATATTTAATAATAAATTTTTATGAGATCGAATTTTTCATCCTATTCACTTGCATGCTTTTTTATTACGATTCAAAAATTTTTAATTGACTATAAGTCACCATAAGATTTGCCCGCTTTTGTCAATCATTTTAAATTATTCCTCTCTATTTATTTAAGACTTAAAAAACAATGTTCATTTATTAGAAAATTTGAATTGAGTAAAAGGTTATTTTTAATATATTTTAATAAATATATATATTTTTTAAAAAAATTACCTTGTTTTTTAAAAACTCTCTCTTATAATCTACCATATGAGCTTAAGATTTGAATATAACGAGGAAATAAGCCAATAATTCTAGAATATAATTAAATAAATTTACTATTTGGTGTGTATTTTTTTTTAATTTCTCTGTTGATAGGATCTAACTATTTACGGCGCTTAACATAAATTCCCAATTGCATCCATCTTACTAAATCAGGCAAAAAAAAATGAAAATTGTCCTATTAAGTAGTATTTTGTAATTCTTTCAAAAACATGAAAATTTTCAGTATGTGTTTGGAAACCTGCCTCAACTAGGGAAGTAATAATTCTAATGATTAAAATAAACTCTCCTTCCTTCTTTCTTGCTGTATTAAAATGCACTTTGATAGCCAAATAATTAAAATAATTTTGAATACAAAACCATCAAATTTAATTTTTTAAAAAAACATTTACATATCAACCCATAATTTATAAGAATTTATTCTCATGATGGACTGATAATTAGTACGTAAATATTATCTTCATTAGATCTGAGAGTCAAAATCTGATAAAATCAATATGTGTTATTTTCTCCACATGCTGATCATAATATTTGAGTTAGTAATCTTTGTCATTTATTTTTTTCCGTTGATCTTGATACGAATTTACGAGGGCGCTTATACCATAATCGGTAGGAATTTGCATCAGACAGTTCATTGTAGGTTTTAAAATTATTGTTTATGTATTCGATAATATAGTTTTCTAATTTCTAAAATTTATTGAAAACTTGCATTTTAATTGTAAGAAAGCAAGGGCAATTTTGACATTTGGCTCTTGGTTGACCTGAGTTTAAGTATTGTGTCACGGACACATCGTAATGCACCTCTTCCAATTAGTCACTCGCTTCGCCGCTCTGGTTACTCTGCTCGCCTCTGATCATCGTTTCTACTGGTCTTTCGTTCCATTGCAAGTCAGCTCGATTCTCGGCCTCGTGTTCTCGATCTCTAGGTTTTCTACGTTTATCTCTAGCTTACTTGCTCTATATCGATCGTTTGACTGATCTGCAGGTACTGTTTTGTGCTGGGTTGAACGGGTGAGATGAGGAACTCTGTGTCGGATCGGAATCTCTTCATCGAGAGCGAGGAGGAGGATGACGGCATCAACCAGGAGGAAGGACGGAAATCGCAGCACTCAGCTGCCGGAGACTATTCCGACGGCTCCGATTCGTCTTCGGAGGATGGGGATGGCGCGCCACATAGCAGGCCCAACTCCTACTCCACCAATTGGCCCCAAAGTTACAGGTAAACATCTTTTTCGCATCCACGTATGCCTGCCTTGCGGTCGAGATCTGACGGTTGGGAGGATTTGGTTTTCTAGCCGTGGGATCTGGATCCAATTGGGGGATTTCCTTGTGAAGGAGGATCATTAAGCATGGAATATCTTCGTTCTTGATGATTTATGTAATTTGACTTTGATTTGTTTGATCAGCAAACGTCTCATCGTTACGACGATTGCTAGTCGTCCAAGAGTCATCGTCATTTTTTTTTTCAAATAGTACTCGAACATTAAGACTAGAGGGAAAAACTATTACCATCTTTCTGATTTCATAGCATAATTCAAGCTAGACAAAAAAAGGAAACAATAAACAAACACAGTAGTTTTGTCTTGTTTTTCTCTGATGATGTAGCTCTGCAATAATTGAAACAAATGCCTAGCGGAGTTCTCGGAATATTGGGAATCTATTCTGAATAATTTTCTAAGCGGGAAACGGTGGGAGAGTCAGGTAGCGACAACTGAATCAGACGTGCTCTGATTATTTTATTCACTGTAGCCTGGAAAGGTCCAGGCGATTGGATAGAGTCGTGCTTGACAAGCTGATCGGTGGTGGGGCGCGTGCTCTACGTGTTAGCCAACAATAGAAGGCTTGAACTGGACCCTGGTGGTTGAGTCTTAAATCGGCTGCCGGGGTAAGTCATTAAAGAGAAACAAATACTCGTGTCATGTGAGTCACGAACAGAGGAATAGTGTGCCTTGGCTAACACCCTTTAAACTTACAGAAAACTAGGTGGAAGCTTAAAAAGTCCCAATAATTTAGTGAATTTTTATTTAAAACAATAAAAGATAGTTTGTTGAGTTAATTAATTATTAATTTGAATGGATTAGAGAAATTAATCAGATATAATTACTTGGGGAACTACAACATATAGCAAAGGCTCTTCTAGACGTCATGCGGGTTTGATGTAGACCTGTGATTCTGGAGAAATGGTCAAGTGGACGAGATTGTCAAAGGAATGTGAAGGAGGGTGTTGAAGATGCTCTCTTAGAGAAGAATCGTAATCAAATGTGTCACTGATAGTGGTAGACATTTATACCTTGAACTTGATAAACCAAATTGAACTAAATCAAAAGGATAGCCTATCATTTTAACAATATATTTTCAGTTTGGATATTTGATAAAATTATGGGTTTCAATTTGGTTTTAGTTGTGATTTAATTTTGGTTTGAACTTGAACAAATCGTTAAATTTAAATCCAACCGCTAAGGTTTTTTGAGTATAAATATAGTTAAATACTAATCATGAAATTTTTGTTCTTTTTATACTATTTTAGTTTGGATATTTGGTAGAATTATCAGGTTTAATTTGTTTTTATTTGAATTTTCCCTAAACCGTTAAAATCAAATTGAACTGTTAAAATTTTTATAGTACTTATGCATAAATAAATTAGTATGTTAATTATTTCAATTTCTTGTTGTTATTTTCTTTTTATGTTCCCTAATCAATATTCTGACAAGCATAATATTTTTAAATTAATTTTAACTGGATTGTTTGTCTATAAACTAGTTTTAAATGATTTTTTATTAACTAGATTTATGTTTTTATTAATGGTTTCAAATTGAACCTAATTGAAAATTTCAATTTGGTTTTAAACTGAATCGAAATGGTTTTGGTTTGAATTTTACACATCAAAATATTTCAAATTGTTTTTGTTTTTTTTTTCACTAAACTGATTAAATGAACTGTGCTAACCCCTTGCCACTAATCAAGAAGAGATGAAGTGGTGGAGGTGGAAGTCCTATGGGAAGAGAAAGGAATATTGCAGGAGTGATTGGTGGGACTCGGGTAGTGACATCGTTTGTTGTTGATCTATCATTTATATATACCTTAAGTTATTTATTTATCTTCTGCAATTTCTTTTTTATATATAGAAGGGAAGTTCTACAAAACGACAGTTAGACCTACTATATTATATGGTGCTGAATGTTAGGCTATGACTCGGACACATGAGCAAAAGATGAAAGTTGCAGAGATGAAGATGTTAAGGTGGATGTGTCATGTGTGGAGCATACGAGGATGGACAGAATAAGGAATGAGAGCATTAGAGAGAAAGTCGGAGTTGTATCTATTGAGGAAAAACTTCGAGAGACACTTTTAAGATTGTACGGGCATGTACTTAGACGACCAATAAATGCCCTGTTAGGCGATGTGAAACTATGATAAATACACACATTAAACGAGGGAGAGGAAGGCCAAAAAAGACTTAGTTAGAAATAATAAAATAAGATAAATTTTATTTAAATATAAATGATGATATAATAGGGGACAGAGTCCAATGGCGTAGAAGGATCCATATAGCCGATCCCACCTAGTGGGATAAAGCTTGGTTGTTGTTGTTGTATAAAGAAGTCGAGATAAGTTTAGATCTTGTTTAAAAATTTATGTTATTGGTCTTTATGGAAGCCACCCGTAATTCTGGCTTAAAGGAATTTGAAATCCATGGCTTCTATCAACTAGACATGCCATATGACATCCCTAGTCGAAAGAACTGCCATGAATAAGGAGAGTCTACTAGGAAGTTTACCTAAATCATGCACTTTAAATAAATAACATAATAATTTCACCATAATAAAATATATCTTCTATTTTTTTTTTTAGTTTGAACTGAATACTAAATATCTTTAAATGGTTTATAAATTTTTATCCATAATAAAATCATGGTTGATTTCTTTGTATATAATCTTTAAAAATTATTTTTAATCATGGAAGCAGTTCACTTCTAAACCTCTTTTATTTTATTTTTGTTGAAATGACATTTAAAAAATTGACAGCCATGCTTCCTTGAGTTTATTTATTTGTTTTATTTAGATTGTGACTACTGCTTCTCTGAATAGACACGTGACATCCGTTTAAGATATGCCACATTCAATAAATAGAGGCTTCCTGGAAGACTGCCTGAAATCACGTTGTTTAAATAAGATATACAGTCACTCATGGTATCACTACCTCATTTGAACAAGTGAAAAGGGCCCTAATCCATATGGATGGTAAATTAATTAAAGGATTGAGTTCTTTATCCAAAAAATTACTATTTTTTATCACTTTAAAAATGACCGTATGATGAATCAATATATTGAAATTCCTTTAAAATGGAGTTTGTAACAATATTACCACCACACCAGGGGTGGGCTTGGAATAGATCAGGAAAACACCCAAACTCCAAATTTTGAAAAGACAAAAAATGATCAGATTGATTTCCTTTTTTTTTCAAAGACAAAAAATGACTGGTCATATTGTGGTTGGTTTGTTTCTCACTTCCTTATTCTGGAGTTAGTTTAAGTTTCAAATTTCTTGATTTGTGAATATCTACATGCATTTTAAGTACTTATGAAATCAAGTTTTTGTAGATTTTCTCTTTGGTCTAAATTAAATTAGTTTCAGTTATAATATTTAGTCTATTGTAGTTGGTTTATACATGTTTATAGTGAATCATATATTTGTTCATAGTAAATCATATATTTTAGTTATTTTCAATTAAATTTGGATAAGCTATTTTAGATTTTTCATCGAAGTCCAAAACTCAAAAAAAAAAACAAAGTTTAAACTGTAATTACTTAAATTTATAGAATACTGCTGCTGCACGAAAATGTTATGAGGATTTTGTTTTTCTTTTAGTTTTTAAAGTCACTATAAAAAATTTCATCTGCTTTATTTGCTAACATATGCTGTGCTTATCCTGTAACATAAAATACCCAACTATTCATGAGGAAAGGAAATTCTGATCTTGACTCTTAGTACTACCGATCTGATTGTCGTGACTTAGATTAATTAGTTACTTCATGTACTCATACATGATTATTTCTGGTCTTATTTGACATTTAATATGTTGATACATTATTTTCATGCCAAATTTTAAACTTTTATTTATTTGATTTTTATGTGATTTGTTTATTTGCAGAGCAAAAAGATCATATACCCTACCAAATACTAAGGTGTTAATTTTCATTTTCCAAAAGGGATGTTTAATTAAAGAAGAAATTTTTTTAACCATGTTAAGGTCACTAAAGTCTTTCTTCAATGGGAAAAAAATTTGTAAGCTTCTCTACAGTAAATTGATCAAAATAAAGGATATTGTTAGCTAGTCTAAGATTTTTAAACTGTCACTATAGTTTAGATAGTTGAATTGATACTAACTGTGTCAGTATTGGAGCACAGTCAGTGATGGTCTAGGTATATGTATATGTTTACTATAATTTAATTGTTTATTTTACTATTGTTATCTACTGAGGAATATGATTTTGTTTAGACTTATAATTAATATCCATTGTTTTTAATATATCAGGCAATCCATGGACATGTATAGTAGCATAACATCGCCAAACATAGGATTCTTGGGGACTCCAACGCTTAGCAGATTATCTAGTTCCTTCATTTCTTCTTCTTTTCGGTCTGTGAAACACACACCAGAAATCATCGCATCACTTATAAAACCTTTGTTACCCACCACTGTTGTTGATCAACAACAAGTAGAAGTTGAAACAAGTCAGAGCTCACAATCATTACTACTGCCCTCAAGAAAGCCATCCTTGGAAAAGATACAAGAGAAGGCCTATGATGAATTTCCCATCTCCAAAAATTCTTCCTATGGACAAGCAGTGCTCAATGGTATGCATGTTCTGCCTAATCTCCTTTTTCATTTGGATATTTTTAGGGGTATGATAATTTTGACCAAAAAATTGGTCCGAGGTTATTATTAGGTCCACTTGTCTCCTATATAATAATAAGAAGATATTTTTTTGGGGATGAAATATTTTTATGTTAGATGTTCAATACTTTTCAAATTTCCCATACATTTTACATGGTGAATGAATAGCTCATTTTAAAATTATTTAATAAGTATACTAAAAATTATGTTCTATGTCTTAGGAATTAATGTCCTATGTGGGGTTGGGATCCTTTCAACTCCTTATGCTGTCAAAGAAGGGGGATGGCTCGGCCTATCCATACTTCTAATATTTTCTGTGCTTGCTTGGTATACTGGCATTCTGCTGCGGTACTGTTTGGACAGTGAGGAAGGACTTGAGACATACCCTGATATCGGACAGGCAGCCTTTGGCACCACCGGCCGATTTGCCATCTCTGTACGTATAGGGCATATCAATTGCTCATTCCTTTTTACCTATTAATAAGAGACCTGATGAGCTAATTAACCTTGGTTATTTAATCCGTGTATTGCAGATTGTTCTCTACCTGGAGTTGTATGTAAGCAATGAAAACAAATTCATATTTAAGCTTTGTGGGCACTTCTATTTTTTAACTAAATATTTAATATTTCTAATGTACTGATTTTTGTATATTTTGCAGGCTTGCTGTGTTGAATATATCATTTTAGAGAGGGATAACTTGTCTTCTTTATTTCCAAATGCACAGTTGGAATTAGGTGGGCTGCATATGGACTCTCCTCTTCTCTTTGCCATTTTAACCACTCTTCTAGTACTTCCCACAACATGGCTTCGAGATTTAAGTGTTCTTAGTTACCTATCAGGTGATTATATATTTATTTTCTTCTATTTGCATTTGTTAATTGTGAATGTGGTATATTCACCTTTTAGGTGCTTGTAGCAGCCAAATTTCGAAATTAGAAGCACAGTAATATGCAGTATACATATGCTAGAATACGAGCATTCTCATGTAAAATACCCGAAAGAAACTGCAGGACATCTTGCTCATAAAACTATTTTAGTTTAATATTCTACATGAGAATGATGTTCATGTGATTTTTTCCCCCAACATGAATGTCCTATTTTATTTGCTTTATTTTTTATGAAAAATCTATTGTTTAGAAATTCATTTTTTCTTTGTTATTTTTGCCTATTGGTGCAAAAAAACTCCTGCACACCACCGCCAAATCATATTTTACTTTTATGTCCAATTTCCAAAACATTTAAAATGCATATTTGAGAAAATATTAAAAAGAGAAGCAAAAAATGGGAACTATTTTTGAATAAACAAGCTAACTCCTTTCTTACAACTAATTCCTGCAATATTTTGCAGTTGGAGGAGTCATTGCGTCTGTGCTAGCAGTCTTGTGCTTATTTTGGGTGGGTGCATTTGATAAAGTTGGTTTTGAAAATACTGGAACTCCACTAAATCTGCAAGGTATTCCAATTGCTATTGGTATATATGGCTACTGCTATTCTGGTCATGCTGTTTTCCCAAACATATATTCCTCACTGAAGAAACCTAGTCAATTCCCAATTATTCTGTTTACATGGTGAGTAGATCTTAAAACATTCTTAGTTGTTTGTTAATATTTTCTAGTCATATAGAAACTAATAGAACTAGGTTTGGCTAATAATGCATATGCAGTTTTTCAATTTGCACCTTAATGTTTGCTGGGGCTGCTGTGATGGGTTACACTATGTTTGGGGAGTCAACTATGTCACAGTTCACACTAAACATGCCACAGAATCTTGTGGCCTCCAAAATTGCTGTTTGGACAACGGTAATCCCCCATGTCTACCCATTGTTGAAATTTAACTTGTTTAATTTTAAATAGTATATGAAGTATGCATATGCGCCTTGGTCCAAACATCTGAAATTAATACACTAGGTATTAAAAATTGAATTACATAATCTATTTTGGCTTTTGAAACAGATTATCATCTAAGTTGTGTCAATGGAGAATGTTTCATTATATGTGAAGGAAGATTTTAAATCAAATATTTACAAATCATAGTATAAGAAACCGTAGGATTAAATCAGAAGCATGAGATAGCAGTGGCAAGAAAGCTATTTTTACTCTGGTTAACAGATAAACATAATTCAAGAAGGAAAAACTGTGGTTTTTATATTTGCAATTGAGTTGAATTTTAGTATTGCTGATGTATAAAGAAACAGGTAGGTTGAGGGGTGTTGTTAATGACTTGAAAGAACTAGCACCAGAATAAACTTATATAAACTGTGGGTTTACTCTGTTTCCCATTGTGCTCTTTGTTCATTCCCTAGCATCATCATCGCCATCACTATTATGCTATGTTTTTTCTCAATTATTTGGAGTTAATTAAGGGATAGAAAGTATAATGAATAAAAAAAGAGATTCCAACTAGAAATGCCAAGCAGGATTTTGATTTTTTTAGCGATGTAGTTACTTGGTAGAAAGGCCAACCATCTTGGATTATTTTTTTTTTCTTTTTCTTTCCATTACTTGAAAGGAAGTCCAGAAGGTTGTTAATTTTCTTGTACTTGGAATTTGGATACATCACTATTTTTCTTCCATTTTCCCTTCATTGGTGTGGAAGCAAAATGATGGAAATTTGTGGATCTTTCCCATCCTTTATATGTATTCATCATATTAATTAAAGGTGCAATTTTCCATCCACTTATCTTTCTCTATAAAGTAAACAAGCGGAAGGGCAACTAGTTGTCATCTAGGCATCCGCGGTTCAATCCCCAGCTATGGCGTATTTTGCAAGAATTTTTCCTTCAAATGGAGCACGAACCTTAGGACGCTAGGCTTCTGGAACACCCACCACCACGAGCACTTCCCGATTTACCCTAACGGCTGGTGGGAAATTTTTGTGGGGCCGGGCCGGTCACCCGAGGTTAAAAAACCTCATTAATCATTTTCTATAAAGTAAGCAAGCACTTACTATTAACCTAAGGTTGTCATTTCCAACTGTATAATAGGCAAGCACAGTTAACGGCAAAACTTTACTCTAGAATATTTTATAAGAAAAATAGAAGCTTATGAGGAAAAAAATAAATTTTGTGTTAATATATGAAAAACAACTCTTATGGGACCGTTTAGATAACACATGATCATCAAAGAAGTCATTAGGTCAAAAAAGAGCAAAACTTGGCCTAATGCCAATCTATGTTACTTGAACTCGAGTATACGAGTATAGACAGATCTAGATCTAGATGTCCCACACAATTGCTCCTAAGAATTTTTTATGTGATATTCAACTTAATTAAAACACATCTGTTATATTTTTTATGAGCATAATTATTAATATCTGAGACTTTTATAACATGGTTTTAATTCAATAATCTTTCGAAATTATGAACTAGAAACTAATGCCATCTTTTTGGCCTTGTTTTCAGGTGGTGAATCCAATTACCAAATATCCTTTGACCAAAAGTTGAGTTTTTGTTGTTCGTTACTAGCATTGATTTAAGTTTTATGAGTTTTTATTTCTAGTAGTCTATCCATTGTTCTTGTCCAAATCTGTCATTGTTCAGGGGGCGTTTGGTTTGGGGTAATAGGGACTAGGGAATGGGAATGGATGATAATCATTCCCATTAACACTGTTTGGTAAGTGTCAATGGGAATGAAAATAAGGAAATCATTCCCTCATTTTCATTCCCTACTCCCCCCTCATCAATCAAATTCCTCAATCATTTCTTCCTTTTCATATATCCAAAACACTCCTTTTTTATTTTTTATATTTCATTTTACTATTTCATTTTATATTATCTCATTTTACTTTCTCTCTCTACATTTTAAAATTTCTCTCTACGTATTTATTCTTTTCTCTCTCTACATTTTCTATTATTTTCTCTCTCTACCTTTCTGATCTCATTTTCTCTTTATTTATTTTCAATATTACTTTCTCTCTCTACCTCTCATATTATAATTTATCTATCTTAATTTTTCACTTTTTTTTTATATTTTCTATATCACTTTTTCTCTATATTTTCTATATCACTTTCTCTCTCTACATTCTCTATATCACTTTCTCTCTCTATCTTTCTCATCTCATTCTATCTCTATATATTTTGTTAATCACTTTCTCTCTCTACCTCTCTTATCATAATTTATTTATCATTATTTATCAATTTTTTGTATATTTCATATATCACTTTCTCTCTCTACATTTTCTATATCACTTTCTCTCTCTACCTTCTCATCTCACTTTCTCTCTATATAATTTCAACATCACTTTCTCTCTCTACCCCTCTTATTATAATTTATCTATCTTTATTTTTTATTTTTTCTCTATATTTTCTATATTACTTTCTCTCTCTACATTTTTTATATCACTCTCTCTCTCTACCTCTCTCATCTCATTTTCTCTCTATATATATTTTCTATATCACTTTTTCTCTAGATTTTCTATATCACTTTCCCTCTCAATATTTGCTATATCACTTTCTCTCTCTATCTTTCTCATCTCATTCTCTCTCTGTATATTTTGTTAATCACATTCTCTCTCTACCTCTCTTATCATAATTTATTTATCATTATTTATAATTTTTTCTGTATATTTCATATATCACTTTCTATCTCTACATTTCTATATCCCTTTCTCTCTCTACCCTCTCATCTCGTTTTCTCTCTATATAATTTCAATATCACTTTCTCTCTCTACCCCTCTTATTATAATTTATTTATCTTTATTTTTTACTTTTTCTCTATATTTTCTATATTACTTTCTCTCTCTACATTTTTATAGATTCCCATTACTAAAGTTAAACTGAACCAAACATCATCAATGACAATAATTTTCATTCCAGGATTTGAACCAAACACTACCAATGGAATCATGATTCCCATTCCCATTGACCCCTCAATGAATCCCATTACCATTCCGATTAATAAATTTGAACCAAACGCCCCCTCAATTTTCAAATGCTAATTACTAGATCAACTATAAGTGGGGTCATAAGAAGAATTTGTTAAGGTGCCATTTTTTCTACAAGAAGCTATTCTATTGAAATGTTGATTTTTTATCATGTAGTAAACATATTGGAGCTTGTTAGTAGTTTAATATCTAAAAAAGTTGTCACTAAACCATATGTATTGGAGTATTCTAATCTATTCTATCTTTATATTCCTTAACTAATGAATACATATGCATTAACTCTTACCCCTTTGGCCATGAGTTTGGAGGAGTTGCTCCCATCGAACCATATGAAGACACATTTATATCCAATTATGATAAGAACAATGCTAGTTATTTCTACACTGTGTGTGGCTCTCTCGATCCCATTTTTTGGTGAGTTCGTATTCCTCTTTAACAATCTTCCTTTTTTTTCTTAAACTTACATTATATTGACTATTATTTCTTAAGAAAGTGCATATATTTCTAAAGGTTATTGTTCAGTTAGATGTCAAATGACATGTTTTTATAGACTTGAGGTGGATTTTGTCGCATGGACAAGTATATGTTATCTTTCACAACATAATATAAAACTATATTATTTATATTGGCTTTACATTAATAGAACAACATTGGCAAAAATAAAATGATGATGCTTGCATTTATGTAGTCATATTTATATTAATAAATATAATCAAACTAGATATTCAAAATTCTCTCATGAAATCCTACAAGTTTACTTCAAACCAATCATCTTTATAGTCCTTGCTTCTATTTCTATGCTCAGATAAGGATTTCAGTTCCTTTAAATTTGTACTCTATTTTTAAGTGAATTGAACTTGTATTGTCATCAGGATTGGTGATGGCTTTGATTGGGTCTTTGCTCACCATGCTTGTAGTAAGTTATAATTTGTTTTACATTACTAATTAATGTACTTCATTTTATCATATAAGGCCATAAATATTTATTCTCTATTTAAATCTTACATTCTCTCAGTCTTTGATTCTTCCATGCATTTGCTTCTTGAGCATTCTGCGGGACAAAGTTACAAGGATTCAGGTAACCCAATTGTTTAATTAATTGAGACCAACTGTGTACTCTATTATAAGTTTTTCTTTACCAAAGGCTTTTATATATCATGAACTTTAACCAAGATATAATATAGGACTAAAGTGGGTGCGAGAAAACCACCATAAAATTCATGTATGTAAATATTCTTCAATTAAATTATTTCTTTATCGACCATTGGCAATCTGAAACATCTCAATTTATCTACACTAATATATTAGACCGACTATTCACTAACTTTTGATAGATGTAGTCAATTATCATGTTTATGACATATCAGGTTATTTGTAATTCCTTTTCTTGATGAGTTATGGATGACCTTGCAAATACTGCTTGTTGAGTTATAAAATTTAATTATGGATTTCAGCTCCTGTATATTAACACATCAAACTTTAATCACTTCGCCTGTAGAGTTTGCTGTGCATTTTCATCATCACAATTGGAGTGGTTTCTTCCATCTGTGGCACAATCTCTTCCGTCTCAAAGATCGTCGACAGATTAAAGCAATGATATGACGCCGAACAAATCAAGTTTTGGAGGCTCCCATTTTTGTTCGTTATTCCTGTATCTTCGTCGGTTTAAATTTTATTTGATGTTAATTAATGTGTTTTTGAGTTTTGATTTTACAATTCTAAATGATTTTGAATAATTTGTAACAAAAAGAACCCCGTGTGCCATCAAATTAAACTATGGTGAGCCACATTTATTGTAAAATGATAGAATGTCTCACTTTTATTTTTGGCTATTTACTTAAATAATTTTGGCTATTTGATTGATCTTGGTTTGGCATGATTCACGCGTTATTGGTTTTTGGAAGAGTCAATTTTCTCCACATGGACTTGATATGAGTGCATATTAGGTTCAAGTTGAGTTTGATATGAGTTTACGCGTTATTAGTTCTTGGAAGAGCTAATTTTTTTATGTGGGCCTCATATTGTAACTATACTAGTTCCATATCGAGCATATGTATGTTGGCTGATTTTTTCGATAATATTTTAATAGTTTTAAAGAAGTCGAAACAAACAATGGACGACACTGTTGAATTTCTTAAAATCTCATAAATTCATAAGATCTGAAATAGTTGCAATCTGAGATCTCTACGTTGATCAGTTGATTTTGATATTGAAATCTACTAATAGATTTATACAAGTTCGATTGGATCCATTTTGACTTTTATGAATTTATGGGCTTGCAAGGAATTCAACGGTAGTATCGTCTATTGTTGGTAGTGTCGTATATTGTTTATTTTGACTTTTTTAGAAGTGTTAAAACATTATCGAAAATCAGACTCAATGTGGATCTAATATAGTGCATATCAAGTCTAACGCGAGCTTGATATGGTGTATATCAGAACGCGGGCTGATATACACCATATCAAGCTTACGATTTTTATTATGGCTAAGATGCTTAGTTAAATATTAAATATTGTAAGACTCATGTTATGCATGTATAAAAAAAAGAGAGGGGAGAGTCGAGGAAAGAGAGGAAAAAAGAGAGTTGTTTTTGGTAATATTAAAGTAATGTGTGTGCGTGTTTTTTGTTTTTTTTCAATTCGAAAATCTTGTGTAAAAAGTCATAAAACTGATACGCATCATGTCACCAGTCAATCAAGTCATGTTGGTTGAATGCTGTCTTGGGCAATGGTGTAGCAAGAGGCACTCATATAATCTTTTCAGGTACTCGTGAAAAATTTAGGACGTTGAATCGGTGGATCGTCTATTATATATATTTCAGAATTTTATTATTTATATTTCTGAATTTATATACGACTGGATATCAATTCGACAGGCAAGAAACTGATGACGATTCCACCCTGTCTCCTAAATTTTGATTATTCTTCATCTCTATTTTATATTTTTATTTATTTTATAAGATATTAATATTTCATTTTCTTTTATAATAAGATATTCATGGGGCAGGACGACCATGGAACTTGAGCTTGGTCTTTCATTATTGATCATGTCGCGAAATGAGATGAAAGTCCCCCAAGAGTAAGATGAACCCCCGAGTGATACGAGCGACTAAGATGACGTCGACCTGGCTTTGATCTGGCGACCGCCTGCAAAATAATGGCCGTTAGAAAATCCGTCGGAGAGTTTCCCCGGTCAGGAACTCCGACGATTAAGTTAGTATCCGCAGGATATGAATGGTAATATGGTGGAAGAGAGAGCTCACACGCATACATGCTGAATGAGGAGTGGAGAGCTTATATAGCCGGGGGAGCTGACAACCTCGTTCGTGTTGACAGGATAGGGGTGTGGCACCTGTCAGCTCATATGAGAGCACCTGAAAGTATCGCGGCATGGCGCAGGGTGCTGATGCAGTACGAAATTATACTGAGTTGGCGGGATAACCGCGAGGGATGTCATAAATGGGTAAGGTGTGTAGTACCTCGACGTCAAGGTCGTACCCCTGAGGTAATGGCATAGGGCGGCATAGGGATGATCTAGTCCGTAGCCTGAGCGCCAACCGGCGGGTCCGAGTGTCAAGGACCGGATCGGGTAATGGCCAGGGAGCGTGGGCCGCCACACGTCGACTGGGAGAGTTGAGGAGCGGGGTACGCCCCGAGTCGGGTGTTTGCTGAGCTGTGTCTGTCTGGCTTTGTCTCGATTCTTGTGAGTTATCGGCTCCATGGGAGGCTGAGGGAGCGTGGGCCGCCACTCGTCCGACTGAATGACCTGGCTCCGATTCGGCTCGGGGTGCGAGTTTAGGTGACTGAGCTAAGAGACGCTCGGGATCGGCTCCGACCGACCCTGCCAGCTGAGGTCATTCAGCGAGCGCCTTGGGGAGCTCCTGGCTTCAGGATTCCCCTGGTGAGGTGATAAGTGTCATTTTGTTGATCATTTCATATGCTTAAATCCGTACTTGATCCATATTTTACTTGTGTAATTGTGGATTTACCCTAGGTTTTAGGATTTATACTCTTTTTGGACATAATTGTAAATCTTGTTATATTTGAGTTGTTTTGTCACTAAATTTTTGATCTACTTTTGTAGGTTTGGAAGGATCATGGACCTAGGTCATGTTGGGTAAAAGTGAGTCAAAAGTGGACTGGATCAAGTAATCAAGCTCCGATTCATTTGGGCCGTCCGATGCAAGAATGGTTAGATCTAGACCATCTGAGAACCTTTGATCAATCCGAGCTGGGGTTAAGGCTAATCAAGCGATCAAATCAAGATCTGAAAGTTTCAGCTCAATCGGAGATCATCTAACCGTTGGATCACGTTCAGAGGGATCTAGACCATCCATTTCAAATATCAGCTTGATCTGAGCCATCCACTACAGATCTGGAAGATCCGAGCTACCACGAGGATGATCCTGACCTCTAATCGAGATCTGAAAATTTTTAATCAAATCGGACAAAGATCCACCGTTGGATGAAGCGGGATTAATCTCAGCCGTCCAAATTAAATGGTTTAAGTTTAAATTGAAATTCCCTCGGGAGATCTCGGCGTCGCGTCTTCGCAGCTCAGCTTCGTTCTTCTTCAGTTCTCCTTCATTTTCCTTCGCGATTTCTTTCAATCAGAGGCGTGACCAACTCGATCAGCACCTTGGAGCAAGATCTGGATCCTCGGAGGAGGTTTCTATGGAGATTTAATCACTGATTTGCAGCTGTGCGCGAATCTGTGATCAGATCTGAAATTGGAGCTAATTCCCAGCGATTTGCGAGTTTAAGGGTTCTTGGCTTGCCCTTGCGTGACGAACAAGGTGGTTTTGAATCAAGGAATGATCGAGACTTAGTTTTAATCGCATTTCTTTTGTTTTTCCTAGCTGTAATTTCTGTTTCAGCACTTCATTTCTATTTTGCACATTAATCAGCTGTTTCGTTTACATTTCTGAATTTCTCAAGCCTTAATTAGGTTCTATTCTTCAAGTAGAGAAGTTAGTGAGTTCGATCAGTAAGCAATTGAATTTGAATTCAGTTTGTTCTTGTTTCAATCTGTGCGTATCAATTGTTATAGCTGTGTATCAGTTTTGTCCTGTTTATGCAATTCCTGCTTATTAAGTAGTTTTCGGATTTGTCTTGCATCAATTAGTTTCAATTCTGCAATAGTATTAGATGGAAATCTGTTAGTAAGCAATTGTCTTCAATTACAGTTAATTTCTTGATTCAAAATTAGCGTGCCAAGTTAGTTGATGAGTATCAGCCCTAGTGTTAGTTTTTCTGTGCGTATTAGTTCAGTCCTATTTCTGCATGTGTTTTTATAGTTTCTGAATTTAGTTTTAATGGATCAATTCTTGTAGTTGATAGTTAATGCATTCGATCCGAATTTGTTTAGCATTCAGTAGCATTTCTGACTTCCATTCAGCTGAGTTGCTGCGTTTCAGAATTCCTGTTGCTTCCCTTGCGTATCAGTTTTTAGTTGAGTTTCAATTCCTCTTCAGTTCTGAATTTTGTTGCGATCAGCTGTCAGTTTCTTCTTCTGAAATTCTCCATTTCAGTTTGCCTCATTTTTATAGCAATTGGAATCCATTAATGTGTATCAGTTTTGTTGAATTTGTTTTTTCAATCATGCAAGTAGCTGTGCCATTTCTGCTATCAAATCGTTTCTGAATATCAGCAGTGTAAATTCTAAAGTTGACTCAGTGAAGCTTTGAATTCGTATTCTCTAGCAATTGATGTCAGTTGTTTGGATGGACTTGTCATTCAATGAGTTGTAGCATTCAACTTCTCAAAGTCTGAAATCCCATTACTGCATTCCTGTACATGAATTCAGCAATCCAGCCTTTGTGTTCGAATTCATTAGCTGTCAAGTTCTAATTTCTGTACTTGTCCTGCATATCACTTCATTAGTATCTTTCGATATTGGTTTGTGAATTGATCAGTCCATTCTAAACTGCTAGGTTATAGTTTAAGTATTCAGTTCAGCTATTGGCACTTGAGTGTTCTTTCCTTGTATCAAGTTCATTGCAATTCCTGTATTTTGTATCAAAAGAAGCTTCGGTACTGTTTGATGCCAAGTTAAGAGTAATTTTTAGTATGCTATGTTGCTTGGAATCAGTTAGGGTTGCATTCGGATTGTTCTTGAATTTTATTAATCATGTACGCATGTGATGCTCTTTAAGTTTGTAGTTAATATTGGTTTCATGCTAGGTTGTTTCCGAAAATTACCAACACTGTTTTTATTGTTTTGCTGAGCATTTGGATTGTAGTTAAATTCAGAATTTGTTTTTCACATTCGACTTGGTGCATTGGTAGATTGAATTTCCAATTAGTTAATTTCATTAGTTGCATTTATCTCATTGGCTCATTTAGTTAAGCTTCCTTTCTTTCTATTGCATTTTCATTGCTAATTGAACCAAAACCCCAAATCATATCTGAAACCCAAAAACATTAACGACACGTAAACTCGAGCACGAATCACACAACTTGAACGAGCCTTTGGAAAAATACGACCTGTGGCCCCTTTACTACGCTCTTCTTCTTTGATTGCAAAAAGGGTTTTCAGCAGCTTTATAAATTCTAAATTTGAGACCCACATTCGTGACAGTCATTTTGGATCCATCATGAGGTCATCGTCGACCCTTCTGTTGGTCTTCCGTGGCGCCAGACTGGTTGACTATGCGGGCTGAGCTATTCATAAATAAGGTCGGGATCAATTATCAAGATGGTAAAAAATGATTCGCTCATTTTCAACGTCTCCGTCAACCCGTCCCAGTCCAGGGCCAACCCGCCATTACCAAGCAACTATCAAGTGTGGTCGGCCACCAAATTAAGAAGCATGCACATTACTGATCAGCATTTTGCCTATACGTGTGTGACTGTGTGTGTATATATGCAGGTGACAAGCATCATCGATCACACAATTCATTGTGGTGGAGAAGCCACCCAGTCGAGTCAAGATCAACGGCCAACGCCAAGTGCAGGTCAGTAACATGTCAACTCAGCTAGCAATCACAGGAATATAATTCATTCTCTTATATCTGATATTATATATAAATGCTTGCATTGTCATCCAACCATTCAACTCGATGTTCCCATCGATCGGCACACATATGACTTTATGTTATGATATATATTCCTGATCCGGTCGGGTAGAGACGCTCGATCGCATATGATGTTGGTCCAACTGGATAAGTGCGCTCGGGACTACAGTGTGCTTGATGAGGCACTCGATGAGGCACTCGGTTTCGTCCTCTGTGCCACGTGATTGAGGGATGATCAGTCATATTCCTTGGCCGACTAGATAGGCCGGTACTTAGGCGTGACTCGGCCCGCCCCGAGGTGTTAACTTTCATTTGGATGTCTGGGCCCCGGTCGGCAGTAGCCAATCGGGTGTACTCGGTCGGATGATCAGGAAGTCACGCACATAGAACTCTCCCTACCTCGAGGTGTCGACCTTCAGTCGTGTATTCGGGCGCCGAGCGGACATGCCCGGTCGGTCGTACCCGGTCGGATAACCTGGTAGTCATGTACTTAGAATAACTCGCGGCCTAGTGACCGGCTGTCCGGTCGGGCACACCCAGTCGTTCGATCGGGCTGTCAGGCGCCAAGAGTGGCTGGACCCACTCACAGGCGGCCTGTCCTATTCAATAGAGAATGATTGCCGGGTGATCGAGCCTCCCGGGATGTCCCTTTGCGGCCGGTCGGCTAAGGCCGAAAAGATTTACGGAGCTGCATGATAAGGCGAGCGAAGGTAATTCTACGATCATAACCATTTAATAACGATTAGACTGCACTAGGTACGAAAAGATATATACACAAAATCCTCTCATGAGGAAAAGACATTCGTTGTAATCCCGCCCTCCCAAGACATCAAGCATTAATGATAACAATAGGTACGTTTGACAGCATAAACAAGCGAATGACCGTTTGGCCGGCCCGTCGGGCCCTCGAGAGAACTAAAGCAGCCACGAGATTGAGTATGTCGGAAGATTGAGCTTTTATGAAAAAAGATAGTCAAGACAAGATGGGGGGGGGGGGGGGGGGGTCGCCCACCTTATATAAGGTTCGCCCAAGACTCTGAGAAAGGGATTGACTCTTCGCTGTATGATAACCTCTTCACTCCTCTTTCTCTTGCTAACTCGTCGCTGCTTCACAACCTCTTTGCTCCTTTACCCCTAATCTCGTTCCGGCTCCGAACCCTCTGATTCTCCCGCTAGCCTTCGGTCTGACCGTAGGTCCCCTTGCGACTCGCCCGTCTCGCTGCGTCGCCTGATCAAGACCCTTCTCCGCTTATCGACAGGATCAATTCCCATCGGCGTCTAATGTTAAAAGAAAACTCAAGATCAACCAATTACCATTTGATTAATT
The DNA here is from genome assembly GCA_024364735.1 of Boesenbergia rotunda. Taxonomy (NCBI): domain Eukaryota; kingdom Viridiplantae; phylum Streptophyta; class Magnoliopsida; order Zingiberales; family Zingiberaceae; genus Boesenbergia; species Boesenbergia rotunda. The sequence goes on along the minus strand of JAGFNQ010007681.1, from coordinate 81,154 downwards.
TCATGTACATTGTTACCATGGATATACTTCCAATGTTTAAAATCAGGACGTACAATTCTTATGGAAACAATTAATATTATTAATAATAATTCACGGTATGAACATTTCATAAATGAATTTAATATATATATTTTTGGATTCAACATATCATATATTTTAATTAGGAACTACAAAAGAACTCATTTGGTTCAATCTATTCACTTGACTATAATCTTTGGAAATTCAGAGTTATATATTTGTGGAGACCGTGACCATGATCTTTGGAAAACTGTTTCAACTATCAATCCCAGTTGGATGGGCTGACCATGCATTAATCATAACTAAATATTGATGATGATCAAGAAGTGACTATGTGGAGATACGATTAGTCGTCATCCCAGATATTATTTTATATATAATCTTAATTTAAAAGGATAAATGAGTTCTAGAAACAAATTAAACCCACAAATAGAAAAGCCAATATCTCAACTTTTATATAATTCAAAGAACACATTAATTATCAATTGCAAAATTATATTATGATCCGGCCGGCCGGCAAGTATATATGGATACAATGACCCACAACCCACACATTTGCCACTCTCATTTAGTGCCTTCCCCCACTTGTGCACAAAACAATTCACTAGTTAAAAGCATAAATATTAATTTTGTTTTCTAAATATTCAAATCTATAAATGCAATCCTAAAACCTACATATATTGCCAATGAATCTTTCACAACTATAGCTCTCATAATTCCTTTCCTTCCACTAACTACGGCATTGCATCCACCACAAACACAACGAAGTGACTGTTAATTTCTCTTTTCCCTTTTACAAAAATAAAGGCAAAAAGAGAGAGACAAGATAATTAAATTTCACTTTGTCCCTAAATTAAATTTCTCTTTGAAACTTTAAAATAATGAAAATTCTTATATATATATATGGCTTTATCCCTTCATTATTAGCATGCACTAACAATTTATCTAACTAAATATTGGAGTTAATTTCCAAGTAAGATAAAAGAATTTGACATGTTTATCATCTCACCATTCATTAATCACATAATTAACATCTCTCTCTCTCTCTTATAAATGAGCAACCTGATTCAGTTCTTCTGCCTTGCCTCATAAGTTGAAATTAAAAACAAATTCATCAGGCGACGTGTAGCGCCATGAAGCTCCTCCTTCTACTCTCCTTCCTCACTCTTGCAACAATATCCATCAAGACAACGTCATCAGCCACTACAGTCTTCTCTCATCGCAAGATCAACCTCGACGACATCCCAAAGCAGCAGAAGGCCGGCGATGCAAACACCAACGGCCATCTGCAGCTTCTGGAGAAGAAGAGCAACGTTAACGTCGACGCTGATGCGAGAGCAGTAAGCGAGTTTGGTAAGGCGAGCAGCAGTGGAGATGGATCGGCTGTGGGTGGTCAGAAGGACATGGACATGAGCTATCATCATTCTAAGGATGCAGCATCGTGGATCGGCGGCACACAAAGTACTGTAGGACCTTCACCAAATAATTAAGTACTAGTATAACGGTTGATGCATGATCGATCTAATCTTCAGGAATATATGTGCTATATATATTTATATATATACGTTTGATCAGTATGTATTCACGGAACTTGATCAGTTTAGTTCTTAGCTGTGTTAATTAAACTGATCTGTACTTGTATTTGCGTGATATATATGCTGCATGTATTAATGCTTAATAAGTTAATATATATATATATATATATATATTATATAATAGCATTATTTATATACATATATATATAGATAGATGATCTTGGAACATATATATATATAGCGTGTGAATTTTTCATGACGTATAGCTTCTGTTTGTTGATGTTCTTATAAAGATGAGAAGAACTCTTGGGAAATAACTAAAATATATATATCCACCATGATCCGCGACTCAAACATACACATGCACGAGTACTATATATATGTCAGGGGATTTAATTATTGGTTACTTCTAATTGTTAGAATGAAAGTTTAATTTAATTATTATAGCTAGCTTGGATATTGTTCTTGTGCCTGTGTCGACGAATAAGTCACCGGAGCTGTCTTCTACGTTGATAAATTAGTCGCCAAATACACTAGGAAGGCCGGCCAGTCAGGAATTCGCCTGCAAAGATAGAGAGAGAGAGAGAGATCTAGAGAGAGAGAGAGTTAGAATGGAGGTCAAAGAGTGTCTTAACTCAACTACTCCAACACTCAAGTCAAGTTCCAACAAACGAGGTGGAGAAGAAGAACATGACTAGCTAGAAGATATTGATGGTTATGTGTGTGCACACATATCTTTGCCCGCAAGATCGAGTTTATTTTATATCTCAAGGAAGACATGATACATCTCTTCTCCGGGTATTGATTGATGAAATGTCATATTTCGATAGGAAAATTAAATATTACATCGTCATATCAGAGGGTCATATAATTCACATTCTGTCATGGCCCCAGGGCTCATGCTTGTTCGAAAAATGGACAACATCTCCCCTGTGCGATGGATAATCTGAAACTTATCTATAAGGCTTACAATGGCCACCCACCATACTCAGCCAACAATATTGATAATACAATACAATTATAAATAAAGAAATATCTCAACCAAACAGTTAATAATACGAAAGAAAATCACATAACTCATCAATAAAAACATATATATACACCACTGACATACTCACAAAATCCTCAAAGATATAATCACTATTCAAAATCTACTGAAATCAATACTAGTCCACTAAGGACAGAAAATAAAGACCAACTCACTAAGAAAAATATGAAATAAATAAATTAACTAAACGAGATACTAAACATGATAAGGATAAATCCTAATTATAACATCTATTTAAATAAATCCAAAAATAACTATGAATTTCTTCTTAACCTAATTATCAAGATTAGGTCATTAGGTTAAACTCCAAAACTTAACCTAAGAAAACTACCACCAACTCATCCTTAAAAACTTGACTCATTCCCAACCCTAGAAGGGTACATGACAAGGTTCCACAACATCAAGTGAGATCACATTAGTCCCTATAAGGTATCAAAATGACTTCTGATCAATTTATAAGATCTCACATGCGTAAAAATTAACATCAACCACAATTGAGAATTCAAACAAAACAAATAGCTCATACAAAATCTCAAACTCCCATCAGAACATCCACAACCTTATACTCATGGCCAACCAGATTTAAGGAATTTATCTATACTTAATCCAAATAAACTAACCACTCACTGCAGACTCGGCAAAACCAAAATAAGACTCGGCAGTAGATGCAAGATCAAACTCCAAGTAAGAATAAGGTCCACGACAGTGCTCCAAACTGAAACCAAACCAACCTAGATCCTATCACAGGACAAAGCTATCAATTAACTTCACAATCCAAAGAATCAACCCTTAAAACCCCAATTCCTATCAAACACAGATTTGAATCTAAGCAAAATTGTAGCTCATGACATAGTTATAGGAAATCAACCGAACTAGCCACAACCAACACCGAGCCACAACTTGACAGCTCCTCTCTTCTGGTAACGGTCACTGTGGCTATTAAGACCCTAATTACTATACGTTGCAAACAATAATTACCTGATAACTTTCCTATTCTGGAGGGAGGAGAGTGTACTTGAAGCTGGGCTTTCTTATCCCTACGCTGATATTTGGGCTCCACTCTCCCAAGTCAGTCTCGGGGTCTTATCTCCCGGGCTGACCTCGGGGGTCTTCTTCCGTTCTCCCGAGATAGCCTCGGGGGCTGATTCCCGATCTGACCTCGGGGAACCTCTTCCGTTCTCCCGAGATAGCCTCGGGAGCCCGATTCCCGGTCTGACCTCGGGCACCTCTTCCGTTCTCTTGAGATAGCCTCGGGAACCCGATTCTCGTTCTGACCTTGGGGCACCTCATCCGTTCTCCCGAGATAGCCTCGGGAGTCCGATTCCCGGTTTGACCTCGGGACACCTCTTCCGTTCTCCCGAGATAGTCTCGGGAGCCAGATTCTCGATCTGATCTCGGGGAACTAGTTTGGTGGGTCTTGCCACGTAGCTTTCCCGTGTCACGTGTCATATACTCAGAGCCGCCCCTGGCTCAGGGCAACCAGGGCCCCTGCCCAGGGCCCAAAACTATCAGGGGCCCATTTTATACAAAGTTGTTCCCCTTCTTGAGTGGAAAACGCGACGACGCGCTCGACGTGGCTTTTTTTATTTTTTTTTTCTATTTTTAAACATTTCCTCTCCCTCTCTTAATTCTTTTTTTAAAAAGAATTTTTTAAAAACAAAACTCCCGACAAAACTCTCAATCTCGCGCGACTCACCTAGTGCGAAAGTTTTCGCCACCTTCCTCTTCGCCCTCCTACTCTTCGCCGACGAGCCTCTCTCCCTCTCTCCGAAGCAAACCACCCTCCCTCTCTCTCTCTCGTCGACGACCGAAGCCAAGCAAGGTATCTATTCGCCGTCGAGTCACCTTCAAGCTAGGGCTTCGCTGTCGACCAAAAAGCTGTTCAATCTGGCTGCGTCTCCAAGCTAGGGCTTCCCCATCGAACCCTCCTCCAAGCTACAGCGCCTCCAAGCGTTTCGGACTCCGGCGTTCCCCTGCGTTCGTTTGTATCGCGCAACCTTTTGCTCCGGCGTTCCTTCTTTGCTAAGCAGCTTTTTGTGGTTCTCAATTTCACGATCGGAGATGTTTTGTGCTTGCCGGCGCCGCTGTGGACTGTGGTGCTTTGTTTGCTAAGCTTTTTGGTCGCCGGAGATGATCTGTGCTGTGTTTGCTAAGCTTTTCTCTGTTTCTCAGATTGGGATAAAGTTTCGATACAAAATAAGATTTTTTTGCTAAGCCAAACTGAATAGTTAGACCCCTCCTGCGCGATCGGTGTTTTACTGCTTTGTTTGCTTAGCAACTACATAGTTAGACCCCTCCTGCTTTGCTTGCCGCTGTTTAGATAGGTGGATTTTGGATTCATCGTTTACATAAACATCCTTTTCCAAACACCTTATTTTTGGATAGTTGTTTCTTAGTCAATTTATGTAGAACTTACTGAAGCCTGAATCCTATTTAAGAGCAACTGAATTACTAGCATAATTGGACCTTTGGTAGATTTCTATTGCTTCACAGCTTCAGGCAACTAAATTACTAGCAATGTCTGAATCCTATTCAAGTGACCGATCAGGCATTGCCTGATCGGTCACGTTGACCGATCAGGCAAGTGCACTTGCCCATTTGGACGCGCACCCATTTATTTATTTATTTATTTTTAAAAAGCGACGGTGCGTGCCCAGCTGGAGAACTTACTTATCCTTGATTTAAAGTAGAAATTGAGAACTTATTTATTCTTGATTTAAAGTAGGCAAATTTAAGCTGAACTCCATTTTTTGTTATCTAAACCAGACGTGAGAAGCAAGTATCTATTGATTTTTTTTCGTCTTATGATTTATTATTTTTTGATGAGATACAAAAGCTTTCTTATGGGTTTGCTCCAAAAAGCCTTGGCTTATAGTTCTTTATTTTGTTTAGATAGATTCTACATTGGATTTGGATATGAAATTGACGAGGAGACATCCAACAATTTGGAAGGTTTGTGTTAATTCTGAGTAAGCAACAACAATGGAAAGGTTTGTGTTAATTTTGAACAAGTCGGAATGTTTGTGTTCACTCCGAGTAAGCAACAATTGATATATTATTTAATTATTCTGCAATTGAATTGTTAGTGAATGGAGAAATTGTTCAAAGGCCTCCTGAGAGACAATGGAGAATTGAGCAAGCAACCGCACTTAGAAGTGACAAAGATAAACCTAGATACAATGATAGAACCCGTTATGTTAGGCAGAGGAGTTCCATCAGAAGGTAAATCCATATCTTGGTTTGTTGCATTTTTACACTCATTTTCTTACGTAAATAGTCTATTTTGGTACCTCAATGATTTTAGCTTGTGGTACAATAATATGGATATGAAGAATCACTATGTAAGATACTATAGTGGATACATTTTTTTGTTAGCTGGACTAACAATCAAAACAATTTTGGTTATAGTTAGCTTTTGTTCTTCCGTTTAAGATTGCTCCATTTTATGTTGTGTTATTTGTTCTTGGCAATGAAATTATTCTCCTGTCCTTATATGATTTTCATATCTTTTTGTTATTTATTTTTATCCACGGTTAAGGCTTTGGGAGCTATCAAGAGCAATTTGATTGATCCTTTAGGAGAACTTGACAATTGGAATGATGGAGATCCATGCATATCACATTGGACAGGTGTCATTTGTCATAATTCTATATTAGATCATAGATATTTACTCATCCTAGAATGGTATGATTGTAGATTTTCTCTTTGTTAAAATTTTTCTTTTTTGGCCTATTATAGTAAAATGATATTTTTGATCATCTAAGTTAACATCGGTAACTGACTGTATTGAAAGAACCATTATAACACTAATCAAATATAATTCTTATTGGTCTCTTCGGAGACATCTGATAAATATAATTCTTATTGACTAAATATTTATTATCAGCGTAAAAATCTGTATATACTAAGTTACTATCATTCATATATCTAACTTTTCGTGGGTTTTTTCTAAATGAAAATTTTATTGAGAGTTAAAATATTTTGTGGATTTTTTTTTAATTGATGGACTAAATAATGTATATATTCTATGATAGGCGATGTAATTTTTTTTTTTAAAAAAATAATGTTTAAAAGATATAATTGGGGCATAATTTATAATTTTGCCCTGGGCCTTTACATAACAAGGACCGACTCTGCATATCCTGATTGCTCATCCCTATCACTTACCTTTTTCCATCAACCCCCCGATGGGAGTAGAAGACCAGCGACTGGGGGAGAAGGAGCAAGGAACCTCAGACGGTAGCATGAACAGAGGGAAGAGACGACTTAGTAAGGTGAAGCTTGCGATCTCCATGTGGCTTTGACGAGATTAAGAGGAGAAGAAGAGATGGGCAGTCGCGAGGAGAAAAGGAACAAAGAGTGGTTGTAGCGGTGGTGGGATTGCGAAGAGGTGAGGGAAAATTTAGGATTTGTAAGTGAGGAGACATTTTTGCAAAAAGACTCCTCAAATCTGGATAATTCAAACCCCACCCCTAATTTAGGATTTTACACGTTTAAACCCTCAACAAAATTTTCAATATTTAACACATTTTGTACAATAAAAGATCATGTAGAGTCACGCTATATTCCAAATGCTATGATAACCTACATATTATCTCACTTGCTATACTAGTCCATGTGTTATCCCACATGGTATTGATTATTTGGTGTAGATGGGCTGGAGGGAGAGACATCGGATCAGTGGGGCTGAGCCGCCCGAGTAGGAGAGGTGTTGGATCAGCCAGGCTTTTCATCTCGGGGCCATCATCGTCTGTGTAGAGATGGTTGAGCTAGAAGGATGAGCCTCACCGAGCCGAATGACGAAGTTGCTCGATATATCCTCTCAGGTCAACCGAGTCGAATGGTGGAACATTTTGTCTCGAAGCCATCATCGTCCATGTAGAGGGGGGTTCAGTTGGATGGGCCTGACCGAACCAAATGATGAAGCTGCTCGCCGCGGGACAGCCCAGCCGAATGGTGGAATTTTTCGGAGCCCTCTTGTAATGTATATGACACTACTGATGAGTTAGGCTAAATCAAGTAGCTAGTCCATGCACCCATTGAAATCTTTTGCCAGGTCGAAGTTATCCTAATTAGCATGCATTGCACGATCACTTTGAAAACGGCAGACAATAATCATTTCATGCATTACGTAAGGCATATATTATATATAATCTATAGATGCCAAAACCGAAATGTCTATGTAAATTGCAATCGAATTAAACCACAAACTTTTTGTATTATATATATAAAACGCTGCGACGACTTTGGTGACAGTCATATATCATCATTAAAATAATACTTCCGAATGGTCAACTCAATGCAGGGTCCGATTCACAGTCTCCATCCGCAGAGTTGCAAGCACACACGTCGATGAATCATCGGCTGCCATTAATTCCTCTCATCATATTCAATCGCCACCAGCTCAGATTCGATCAAATCCCCAGCCGAACCACCATATCCAATATAATATCATTTGACTTTGCAACTGGATCTTTTTCAAACTCTGCGTTTCCCCAATCCGCAATCGATTCTAGATCTCGCTGTATAATGAAAGCTTCGAATGCGACGTGAATTTGTCAGCAGAGGGTATCTAAAGCATATTCTTGGAGATATTTCGGGCTATAAGTAGTATAAGATCGAGCAGATCTAGTGGAAGTGGAATTCATTACGCGATCTATAGATATTAATTAACTCGATCATGGCGGAGCCTAAGGGGAACGACCTGCTGCAGACCCTCGATCTCGCGAAGACGCAATGGTACCACTTCACGGCGATCATCGTCGCCGGCATGGGGTTCTTCACCGACGCCTACGACTTGTTCAGCATCTCGCTGCTGACCAAGTTGCTCGGGAGGATCTACTACACGGATTACACTTCTCCTAAACCGGGGATACTGCCGCCGAACGTCTACGCCGCCGTGACCTGCGTCGCCCTCTGCGGCACCTTAGCCGGCCAGCTCTTCTTCGGCTGGCTGGGCGACAAGCTCGGCCGGAAGTCGGTCTACGGCGCCACCCTCGTAATGATGGTGCTGTGCTCCATCTGCTCCGGCCTATCTTTCGGCCACAAGGCCAAGACCACCATGACCACCCTCTGTTTCTTCCGCTTCTGGCTCGGCTTCGGCATCGGCGGCGACTACCCGCTCTCCGCCACCATCATGTCGGAATACGCCAACAAGAAGACCAGGGGAGCCTTCATCGCCTCCGTCTTTTCGATGCAGGGCTTCGGCATCCTCACCGGAGGTATCGTCTCCCTGATCGTCACCTCCTACTACAACAACACGTACCCGTGTCCGCCCTACCAAGTCGACCGTTTGGGATCATTGCCCGATCAGGCAGACTACGTCTGGCGCATCATCCTCATGCTCGGCGCCGTCCCTGCCGCCCTGACCTACTACTGGCGCATGAAGATGCCGGAGACCGCCCGCTACACCGCCCTCATCGAGAAGAACGCCAAGAAAGCCGCCGCCGACATGTCCAAGGTAATAACATGAACGTCATCGATGTTAGAACCAAAAAGAATTTAGATATTTTCATAATTGTATGATATTGTTCCCTTTGGACCTAAATCTTCATGATTTTACTCTTGGACTCTTTCAAAAGATCTCATATCAATGGAGATATCATTATTCCTTATAAACCTATAATCGTTTTAGAAGTGGAATTATATTTACAATCTTGCAACCCAACAATCGATTGATTAATGTGATCGATTGCCTGAGTAGGTGCTTAACATGAACGTGGACGAGGAGGAAGCGGCGAGGGTGATGCAGCAGCAGAAGCCGGAGTTCGGGCTGTTCTCGAAGGAGTTCCTGCGGCGGCACGGGATCCACCTGCTGGCGACCACCACCACCTGGTTCTTCCTCGACATCGCCTTCTACAGCCAGAACCTGTTCCAGAAGGACATATTCAGCGCGGTCGGGTGGATCCCCAAGGCGAGCACGCTTAGCGCACTGGAGGAGGCGTTCAAGGTGGCCCGGGCTCAGACCATCATCGCGCTCTGCGGCACCTTGCCGGGCTACTGGTTCACCATCGCCTTCATCGACGTGCTGGGCCGCTTCTGGATCCAGATCATGGGCTTCTTCTTCATGACCGTCTTCATGCTCGGCCTCGCCATACCCTACCACCACTGGACCACCTCCGGCAACCACGCCGGCTTCATCATCATGTACGCCTTCACCTTCTTCTTCGCCAACTTCGGGCCCAACAGCACGACTTTCGTCGTGCCGGCGGAGATCTTCCCGGCCCGACTGAGGTCCACGTGCCACGGTATCTCGGCCGCCTGCGGCAAGATGGGGGCCATCGTGGGCTCCATCGGTTTCCTCTACGCCTCGCAGAGCCCGCACGCTTCGGAAAGGGACCCGGGCTACTCCGCGGGAATCGGGGTCAAGAAGGCCCTCAATCATGCTCGCCGCCACCAACTTCCTCGGGCTCGCCTTCTCGCTGCTGGTGCCCGAGTCCAAGGGCATCTCGCTCGAGGAGATGGCCCAGGAGCTCGACTACGCCGATGACGACGGCTATAAGGAAAAGCATGACGTGCAACGCACTGTTCCTGTCTAGATCATCGATCGCTCTCCCTCAGTCCGCCTCCCTCTCAGTGTGCTTTAATTAATTAATATATGCATAAATGTACGTACGCGTGCTTCGCTGCAGTCACGTTAGATTTTCTCAAAGTCTAGAATGTCTGCTACCTGTTGCATTATATATAAATCCTTGTTTCTATTGACGTGTCATCGACTCATTGAACAATTTAAACGTTTGTTAGTAATATAAACAAGTGTTTGTGAATGAATTGAATAAAAAACTTACTGTAAACAATTTTGGTCAAACTTTTCTAAGTTGTAATAGTTTTAATCATCATCGTAACTATCTAATGTTGGACTAATTTTGTCAAGCCCCGAGACCCAGGAGCCGCTGTTCCAATATAAAATCGGACAGCACCTCTCCTGTCCGGCGGACAATTTACACATACACCGAACACGACCACCCAGTTTAATTGGCCTCAGGCCTCAAAATATAGATAGACACAATATAAAAACACATGACAACTAAGTAAATCATACCTGACTGCGGACCGGTCCGACTTACGACGAAACAACCAATACATAAACCCCTTAGGGCACACAACAACACTCCCAAGAATATACAAAACCAATAACTGAAAATGAAAACATAGACCCTACTAAGTACAAAACAAACTTTAACGTCGCGATGGGTAGGGACTGGCTGCTGGGCTCTTCTGGCGACTCCAAGTATCTCAACCTGAAATAAAATCATATGGCAACGGGGTGAGTCCATAACTCAGCGAATACCCAGCAGATATGCATAGTATGTTATAATAACAATAAGCATCTACGTTAATACAGTCTCATAACAACAATATGGAAAAACTAGAACTGGAAATACTGAGGTAGATACATACCAGAATCCAGCTAACCTGAAAAGAGGATAATAAGTACCAAGAGAATATCATTAGACATATGATCCCAAATAACAAGTCTCCAGAATATGCATGTCAAACAAGTGCAGCAAATAAGTGCAGCAAACAGTGCACGATGCAAAATATGCACATGGTGCAATGACATGTGTCACCTCTAGTCCCAGTCAGGATATCGTCCACGACGTCCGCGTGGGTAGAGCTGTGACAAACTGTACGCACCCTGCCATCACTGCTCCTGAGTGACCGGGTGGACAGGATGCTGGCGAGGGACCACCCCTCTACCCCATGTATATATGAGGGAGCTCCGCTCTCATCTCCTCGTGGCTCAGTACGAGAAGGGATCCCTGGCTGCTACCACGCCCGCGCTCACTCTCCTCATAGTGGCCGAACGGAGCAATACAGGGCAAATGCACACATCTACGGTATCCACTAACCCATGAGTGGTCGTGTGCGCATATCATGTACCGGAAGACGATTAGGCTCAACCACAAGGGAGTCGCTGATCGCCGGCATGCAATAGTGCAAGGATGGTGTATGATAGATACACATACATAATAACTCAGGGATAACTAACAAGTATCCATAACAGGCATAATAACTCAGGGATAACTATCATGTATCCAGAACATGCATAATAACTCAGGGATAACTAACAAGTATCCATAACAGGCATAATAACTCAGGGATAACTAACATGTATCCATAACAGGCATAATAACTCAGGGATAACTATCATGTATCCAGAATATGCATAATAACTCAGGGATAACTAACAAATATCCATAACAGGCATAATAACTCAGGGATAACTAACATGTATCCATAACAGGCATAATAACTCAGGGATAACTATCATATATCCATAACATGCATAATAACTCAGGGATAACTAACAAGTATCCATAACAGGCATAATAACTCAGGGATAACTATCATGTATCCAGAACATGCATAATAACTCAGGGATAACTAACAAATATCCATAACAGGCATAATAACTCAGGGATAACTAACATGTATCCATAACAGGCATAATACCTCAGGGATAACTATCATATATCCATAACATGCATAATAACTCAGGGATAACTAACAAGTATCCATAACAGGCATAATAACTCAGGGATAACTATCATGTATCCAGAACATGCATAATAACTCAGGGTAGCGTATAATCTTACTGTTATCTATAACCAACCATGCATAGTAATATGACAATATCTAAAAGATAAGTCAAAGGGTACCCGCCTCAAAATGGGAGTCCTTATCAAATGAGAACCGCCCGCCAATAATCCAATCAGGCTCCTGTATCAAGGATGCATTTAATTAGCTATTATACAAATGATAGATAGCTAATAAATCCCTAAACCATGCTCGGGTTAACCTAGTCATTTCCTTTCCAGTTAATTACGTCTAATTAAATGATTAACCAAGTTGGAATTAGGTTTCAAAATTAGACGTTATCTAAGTTTAACCTAGATGATCACTCAGTCGTGATCTACCACCTATCCCAACTCACAATTCATTCCAAACTAATCTCCACACACAACAAGATATCAAACTAGATGACAAAGTAAAAATCCAAATTCTAGGAATACCGCTCGACACGTGAGTGATCCATACACAATTCCACAGCCATCAAACCTCAATTTAATCCCCCACACTAAACCAAGAAAGGCAGCAACTAAGATCGAAGACTTAATCTCAAAAGATATCAAAACACAGAACTAAGTTAAATTCCACACCAAAATCAGTAAACCAGCAACCAATGGCAAGGATTCCCATACAAATCGAAACCAAAATTCATCCACAAGGTAAAGCCTCAAAGTAGCTCCAAACCATACACAAATGGAAGTTCATGATTACAATACAACTATCAAACGAAATAGCAATCCCAAATCCAAACAACTTCCTCGGGCTCGCCTTCTCGCTGCTGGTGCCCGAGTCCAAGGGCGTCTCGCTCGAGGAGATGGCCCAGGAGCTCGACAACGCCGACGACGACGGCTATAAGGGAAAGCATGACGTGCAACGCACTGTTCCTGTATAGATCATCGATCGCTCTCCCTCTCAGTGTGCTTTAATTAATATATGCATAAATGTACGTACGCGTGCTTCGCTGCAGTCACCTTAGTTTTTCTCAAAGTCTAAAATGTCTGCTACCTGTTGCATTATATATAAACCCCTTGTTTCTATTGACGTGTCATCGACTCATAGACAAATTTAAATTTTAAACTATAAACGTTTGTTAGTAATATAAACAAGTGTTTGTGAATGAATTGAATAAAAAAGTTTCTGTAAACCATTTTGGTCAAACTTTTCTAAGTTGTAATTGTTTTTATCATCGTCGTAACTATGTGATGTTGGACTAATTTTAATTAAATTAAAGTAATTTTAGATAAATTATAAATGAATTTTATTATTGTGAGTCAGTTGGGTATGCTGTCGGAGAGGATGCAAATTGATATAAGATCGTCGAGGTTAGTGTTCGACACACACTATCTTCGTAAAATGATATTGCTCTACTACAGATGCTCACAGATAGCAGTGAACCTTCTCGTAAATTTTTTGGACTCTGGATACAGAAGATGAGATGTATGCTTTTTGGACTCTGGATGATTGAATGAATGATTCCAGTATCCAAGAGATTTTATTTATACAAGGAGAAGAGATGAGATACCTTTTGGTGAGTGGATGTGACCTTTGGTTTATGATTCATCTGGGTCGTTCGATCTGGAGGGTTATAACCCTTCAGATGGTCTTTTGATCTCAGCTGCTAGATCTGGATGATTGTAACCCTTCATATCCCCCTTTGATCTCAGCTGTTATATTCGATCTGATACTTCAGATCAAGACTCATCATCAACGGTCAAATCGCGACTCTTCGGGAATAACACTCTAGATCGCGTCACTTACGATTCAACACCCTCTTCGATCTAACGGTTATCATTCATTCACCCAGTCAACAGTCTAGTCATCTCTCTCTTGGAAGTGCAAAGTGCACCAACAAAGCGCCCATTGCGCGTGTGCGCGTGTGGCGGGTGGCGGGTGGCGGGCTCGCAGGTGGTAGCACTTGCTCGCCTGTGAGAAGAGAACACTTATGTTTTTTTAACTCCATTAACACAATAATATATATAAGGAAGAAATCGCTCTTGGAATTTACAGATGTAAGACTATTCCCCATCTACTTCCTTCTGTGCTAATTTTGGCCTGACTTTAAATAATTAATTTCTCATTCACTCGTAATCGATTTTGAGCAAATTAATAGTCTATATTTATCTACGCAAAATGTAGATTTCGTTTTTGAAGTCAATTTTGCATTTCATCGATTGATGATAGCTTAATTTTTTCTTACAAATCGTATTTGGTCTTTTTATGACCCAATATCTAACAATCCCCACGTGAATGGAAATTAATGCGTGTATGCATGTTGACACTTTACAAGAATCTAATTGATAAGTCAATGCATTGAAAGAAGTAGCTTGTGGCTTTGAACCTTTCGTAGTGCAATGCTATCGAGCATACTAGGCTGCACAGTGAACGTGATGTCATGAATTGTTCAGCTGTTTATGTATACTAAGAAAATAACACCCACACAAGGACTTATCTCACTTACTTTTGGTTCTAATGGTTGGTTCCATTTTAGTCATGGACATCATCTTAGATTCATGAGTATTTCATTAAAGCAGTGTGTCTTTACACTCATATAGGTTATACTTCTATTAAGAGTATCCTACCATACTCCACCTTATAAATATATAGAAATCATTAAAAGCATAAGCATAACTTCACTACATGTGGTAGGACAAGTACATGTTCATCCTATGATTGGGATAGAGATATTGTATCTCGTGTGCTGTAACACAACTTCTATAACTTCATTGTCCTATTGAACTAAGATCTTGGGATCTCCATGTTAGTAGGAGCCCTAGAGCCAATTATGTGGTGATTGACTAAAGACATTTTGTATGATATTCTATCATTAATAAAGGCATATTTGGTTATTATATTTACTTTGTATTCTGTGCCGAATGACTAAGGATAATAATGTCCTTGTGTAGTAGTTTCTTATCTACATTATATCGATTGGTTGAATCGATAGTGAAATAATGTAGAGAACACTACGCTAAATTATTCCTAGTCAAGCATCAATTATTCAAGGACAATATTGATGCATGAAGACTAGCATGTATGCCAACTGATAACTTAAGCTCATAAGTCATGGATATGTGATATCAAGTTGGCACATGGGTATACATTGGAGAATGTGTACTGAATGACCCGCCATGAGAAAGTTTCATAGATTGTCATATGAGTGTCATAGACTATCTCATGTGACTATTGGTATAAATAGTCCTTAGACCTGAAGTCAATACGGTTCCCTACATAAGGAGTTATGTACTTTGGTATCGTCAAACGTCACCCATAACAGGGTGGACTATAAAGGCGATCACTGGGTATGTAATGAATTATGCGGAGGGATGTGAGTGATGTAGATGGGATCTATCCCTCCCATATGACGAGAGTAATATATGTGGGCCCCTTGATTGAGTAGGACTACTGAAACGCATGGCCATGCTCAAATAAGTCAATATGAGATATTGAGCTCATTTGTTTGAGTGAGTCTACTCGGGGATCAAGAAACACAAGATTGATTGAGGATGACACGGTCTATGCCTCATTGGTCAATCTAGATATCAAGGATAGAAAGACAAGGTCATACACTATCATAGTCATGGAGGTTTAGTCGGATCTCGACTTTTCTTGTTACTTGGGTAGCAATGATGCATTGCTAGATGTCGCTCATTGTTTATGTGTCTAAAGTGTTTAGGCGCATTGTCAACGTCACGAGAACCTATTAGGTCACACACAAAGGACACAATGCTTCGGGAAAGTTGATCGGCAGATCTGAGCCCGAGTTGGGAACTCGGGAGATCTGAGCCCGAGTTGGGAACTCGGGAGACCTGAGCCCGAGTTGGGAACTCGGGAGGTCAGTTCGGGGGACTCGAGTTGGGAACTCGAGAGAGACCGAGTCGGAGCTCGGCGGGCCGAGTCGGAGCTCGGCGGACCGAGTCGGAGCTCGGCGGACCGAGTCAGAGCTCGGCAGACCGGGTCGGGAGCTCGCCACTCGGGAGACTTGGTCGGGAGACCGAGTCGGAAGCCCGAGAGGCCCTGGTCGGAGTTGCATGGAGGAAAGAGAAAAGTCTCTTTTCATTGGATGAAAAGATTCTTTTCTTGCATGAGGAAAGATGAAGAGCCACATGAAAAGATGTGCTCTTTATTGGGAAGCCAAAGAGACACAAACCTCTTCATATTCATGGAATGATTATAAAAGAGGGTCTTGTGACTTTGGATGGGGTCTTCTTCTTGCATTAGCTTTTCCCCTCCCCTTCCTCTCTTCTTCCTCTCCTCCACTCTTGGCCGAAACCTTATTGTAAGGTTCTTGGTGTTTTCGAGCTACCTCAAGTTGCTAGCACAACTAAGGTAGTTCTCCTGAAGTTGAGAGATTGTGTCCGTGTGGATACGAATAGAGGCACGGACGCTTGAACGTGCAAGAGATCCGGCGCATCTTGGACGAGCGGGATAACCGAAGGGCACGCTTCAAAGGTATAAACAGTAGATAAATCTATTAGATAGATAGCTTTGTACGAGTTTTTCTTTCGTATGGATCACTCGTGGGTTCTTATTTCCGCTGCGTTTTATTGTTTTGTGCCGGGATAACCCAACACTCCAGTCAACAAGGTTGGGTTACCATTACAGTCATTTCAGTTGTAGATTTTTAATCTCATTCCTCTCGATGAGCAGTATACTTGATTTCGACTTAGCCCCTTCGTAAGAGGATCTGCCAAATTATCTTTGAACTTAACATACTCGATTGCAATCACTCCATTCAAGATCAACAGTCTAATGGTATTGTGTCTACGATGTATATGTCGTAACTTACCATTATACATACTACTTTGTGCCCTTCCAATCGGCGATTGACTATCACAGTGTATAAGTACGGCGGGCACATGTTTCGTCCAGCTCAGAGTATCTTCTAAGAAGTTCCGTAGTCATTCAGCTTCTTCAACTGCTTTGTTTAGTGCTATAAACTCGGATTCCATAGTTGACCGAGCAATGCATGTTTGCTTAGTGGACTTCCAAGATACCACTCCCCCACCGATCGTGAATACATATCCAATAGTGGATTTGGAATATTTTATATCTGATATCCAATTAGCATCACAGTATCCCTCTAAGACAGCGAGATGTTTTCTGTAATGTAATCTGTAGTTCATATTATATTTCAAATATCTAAGAACTCGCATCAGTGCTTTTCAATGGATATTATTGGATTACTCGTAAAACAACTCAGCTTGTTGACTGTATAGGTAATATTCGGACGTGTGCAGTTTGTAAGATACATCAAGCTGCATATTATCTAAGATTATTCCAAATGCGATATGGGTTCACCATGGTTTTTCGCTAAGTGTTGATTTAGATTCATAGGAGTTTTCACTATAGAGAGATCGTACACATTGAACTTTTCAAAACCAACTCTACATAGTAGAATTGTGTTAGAACTATCCCATCAGATGTCCTGAAAATTTTAATTCTCAATGTAACATCTGCTCGACTCATATCTTTCATATCAAAATTGTTGGTTAACATTCTGTTTGTACTCATGATTATCTCATGATTGCTGCCCATTTTAAACATGTCGTCTATGTATAAACAGACAATTATAAGACCTTCAGGTATGATTTTGACATAAATATATTTGTCACATTCATTTATTTCGAATTTGTTTGACAGCATTATTTTGTCAAATTTTTTGTGCTATTATTTAGGCGTTTGTTTAAGTCTGTACAACAACTTAACAAGTCGACATATCTTTTCCTCTTTTCTTGGAACTACGAACCACTGGGGTTGTTTCATATAGATTTCATCTTCCAACTCACCATTTAAGAACAAAGTCTTAACATCCATTTGATATAATACAGTGCTGCGATGTCTATCAACACTCGTATGGACGTAATCCTTTTCACAAGTGAGTAGGTATCGAATTAGTCAAGACCTTCCTTTTGCTTGAACCCTTTGGCTACAAGTCTGACCTTACACTTGTCAATCGATCCATCATCTTTATACTTGTGTTTTAGTATCCACTTATAACCTAATGATTTAGTATCAGAATGAAAGTCCACTAATTCTCAAGTATAATTATTCATGATAGACTCGATTTCATTATTTACAACTTCTTTCCACAATGGGGCGTCGGGACTAGAGAGGGATTCACTTAATGCTCTTGGGTCCATTTCCGACATAAAAGTCATGAAGTTCGGCCTGAACGATTACTCAACTTTAGCCCGTTTGCTCCGACGTGGCTCTGAGTTTTGATCGTCAATAGTCCTTTTACGACAACTAAGTTCAGAAACGTCTTTTTCGTTAGAACTTCCGTTGCAATCACTTTGAACATTTCCCTTCTTATTTGAAAATACGTTTTCAAAGAATATTCCATTATGAGATTCTATAGTTGTTCCCACATGAATATCAGGAATGTCTGACTTGTGAACTATGAAACGATATGCACTACTATTATGGGCATATCCGACAAATATCGCTTCGAATGTTTTAGGTCTGATCTTTACATGCTTTAACTTGGGCACTTCGACCTTTGATAAGCACCCCTACACCTTCAAGTATTTGTACGATGACTCGCGGTCTTTCCATAGTTCGTATGACATTTTATCGTTTTTCTTGTGAGAGATTTTATTGAGAATGTGATTTGTCGATAATATAGCTTCCCCCCCACAAGTTCTAGGGTTAGCCTGAATTGATCAACAAGGCATTCATAATTTCCTTTAGTATTCGATTTTTATATTCAGTAACATCATTTGATTGAGGCGAGTATGATGCCGTTGTCTGATGGATAATGCCAGATTCAGAACAAAATTCATCAAATGGTGCATCATATTCTCCACCTCTATCGTTACGAATTATTTTAATTCGTTTATCAAGTTGATTCTCAACTTCTATTTTATAGGTTCTGAAAGTCTCTAAGGCTTCATCTTTACTTTTTAAAAGGAAGACATAACAAAACCTCGTGTAATCATCCATAAAAGCAATAAAATACTTTTTACTTTCTCTAGTTTGTACAAATTTTAAGTCATGCAAATCACTATGTATCAATTCTAGAGGAATCGTTGACCTTTCAACCGAATGAAAAGGTAGTCTCATCATCTTAACTTTCACACACACTTCACATTTGTGCGTTTCGTCAACATTGACGTTTGATAATAAATTTAATTTGACAAGACGTTTCAGAGTATTATTATTGACATGTCCAAGTCGATCATGTCATAAATTAAAACACTCAACAACGTTGCTGGAAGCTTTTATTTTATTACCATCAAATTCACGATGTACAGTCATTACAACCATTTTAAACAAACTCTGTTCTAAATATCCTTTACATACAAAGACACCATTCTTTGTAAGTACAATGTTGTTTGACTGGAATACTAGTCTAAAATCGGCCTTGGCAAGTGTTGATATAGAAACTAAGTTTTTCCTGATCTCGGGAACGTGGAACACATCAATGAGTGTTAACTCCTTCCCAGACGTCATCTTTAGAACAACTTTTCCGAGTCTAACAATCGGCGATGTAGTGGAATTGCCCATATAGAACTTTCTTATACTTATCAGAGTATACTTGGAGAACATCGTCTTATCAGAATAGATGCGACGTGCTGCTCCAGTATCGATCCACCATTGCTTTGAGTTGTCCACCACCGTGTTAGCTTCAAACACGACCGCAGTGAGATCCAGTTCCAAAAGATCGGGAAGAATGTCATTAGAAGTTGCGACATGGTTCGCAATATCCTTCTGACTCTTGGTTGGTTTCTTCGGGCGTCTACAATCCTTGGACATGTGTCCTGACTTTCCGCAGTTATAATACGAGCCCTTGAATTTCTTGTCTTGAGTCTTCTTTTTGGATAGCTTTGGCTTCTTGGCGTTCGACTCAACCAGGTTGGACATCTCATTGATAGCCTGCTTTGTTCCTCTGGAGTCGGATAGCTTTCAATTATCCTCCTCTATTCGTAGCCTTAGGATCAGGTCTTCAAGCCTCATCTCCTTTTGTTTGTGCTTGAAGTAATTTTTGAAATCCTTCCACGATGGAGAGAGTTTCTCGATTACCGCAGTTACTTTGAACGACTCTTTCAGCTTAATGCTTTCGACATCCAGATCATGCAATATCAATTTCATGTCTTGCACTTAAGATGCTACACTCTTGAAATCCACCATCTTGAAATCCAGAAATTGGCCGACGATTAATTTCTTTAATCTGGTATTTTCAATTTTGTATTTCTTTTCTAGTGATTCCCACAGAAATTTTGTCGTCTCCATCATACTATACACGTTATATAATGTATTGTCCAATGCGTTGAGAACGTAGTTGTGGCACAAGAAATCTTCTTGCAACCATGCATCGTATGTAGCCTTGCTGTTGGAATCACCTTTCGTAGTGGTTGGTGGGTCTTCATGCACAAACCGTACAAGGTTTAGCGTTGTCAGATAGAACAACATCTTCTGCTGTCATTATTTGAAGTTGGCTCCGTTGAACTTCTCCCGCTTCTCTCCGTGCGAAACGGCGGCCCGAATGTCGTTGATCTATCGTTTGAAGTTGGCTCCGTTGAACTTTTCCGGCTTCTCTCCATATGGAACGGTGGTCGGAACATCGTTGATTAAGGTCATATCAATTTCCATAATATCGTTTTAAAATTGTGAGTTGGTTGGGTTTGCTGTCGAGGAGGATGCAAATTGATATAAGATAGTTGAGGCTAGTGTTCGACACTATCTCCGTAAAACGATATTGCTCCACTATAGGTGCTCATAGATAGCAGCAATTCATTTTCCAAGATACAATGATGATGTCTCGAAATAACAACACTTCAAATTTCGATATCAGTGAACCTTCTCGTAGGTTTTTTGGACTCTGGATGCAGAAGATGAGATGTATGCTTTTTAAACTCTGAATGATTGAATGAATGATTCCAGCATCCAGGGGATTCTATTTATAGAAGGAGAAGAGGTGAGGTACCCTTTGGTGAGTAATTGTGATCTTTGGTTTAGGATTCATCTGGGTCGTTCGATTTAGAAGGCTATAACCCTTCAGATAACCCTTTGATCTCAGGCGCCAAATTTGGATGGTTGTAACCCTTCAGATCTCCCTTTGATCTTAGCCGCCATATTCGATCTGACGCTTTGGATCAAGTCTCATTACTAACGGTCAGATCGCGACTCTTCGCGATCAACGCTCCAGATCGCGTCACTTATGATCCAGCACCCCTCTTTGATCCAATGGTTGTCATTCGTTCGCCCAGTCAGGAGTCCAATCATCTCTCTCTGCGAAGTGCAAAGTGTGCCAACAAAACGCCCATTGCGCGCATGGTGGGCTCGCAGGTGCGAGTACTTGCTCGCCCGTGAGAAGAGAACGCCTGTATTTTTTTAACTCTATTAACACAACAACACATATAAGGAAGTAAATACCCTTGGAATTTATAAATGTGAGACTATTCCTCATTTACTTCTTTCTATGCTAATTTTGAGCTGATTTTAAATAATTAATTTCTCATTTACCCGTAATCAATTTTGAGTAAATTAATAATCTAGATTCATTTACGCTAAACGTAGATTTCGTTTTTGAAGTCAATTCTAACTTTCATCGATTGATGACACTAATTTTTTTTTTGTAAAATCATATTTGATTTTTTTAAGATTCAATATCCAATTAACACTAGTAGAATTTTGATAATAGACTTCATCAATAATTACTTCGGCGATGATTAATGACGAAGTAATATATATTAATAAACTTCGATATTAAAATTGGCGTAGTAAATATAATTTTAGACTTCATTGATTAAAAAAAATAGACTTTACTTCTAATTTTTAATAACAATTACTTCGTAATTTTTATTTAATGAAGTAATAAGGCTTACAATAAAATTTATAATTTTAAATGATGAAGTAATAAAATTGAACCGGTAAAATAAAATAAAATCTGAACCGGTTTTAATTGTTATTCAATTCCCACAAATAATTAGCTAGGCGCGCAACAAAATTTCTCCCGCTTTCCCTATTTTTCACTTCTCTACTTTTCTACCGTAACCTAAATCCCGGTCCATGCGCTTCTAAGCTTTTGCTTCGCCGACCTAAGTTTCTCCCGGCTCACCCATCTCTTCTCTGCGATTTGCTCTGCTCCGTCACCCCATCTCTTCTCGGCGACCTAAGTTTCTCTGCTCTGCTCTGCTTTGGCGACCTAAGTTTCTTCTCGGCGATTTGTTTCTTCTCTACTCTGCTTTGGCGACCTAAGTTTCTTCTCGGCGATTTGTTTCTTCTCTACTATGCTTTGGCGACCTAAGTTTCTTCTCTGCTCTGCTTTACTTCGTCACCCCATCTCTTCTCTTCTCTTCTCCGTTCCCATCACTTCTCTGCTCCAGCTTCACGACGACCATAGATTGCGACCACAGATCGTGATCCCCCTATCTTTCTCTTCTCTGCTTCTGCTTCGCGGCGACCATAGATCGTGAACTCCAAATCGCGAACTCCAAGTACTAATAGCAGCTCATTCTCTTCAGGCAAAAATCTTTCTCTCCAAGGACTTGTATCTGTGCTAGGGTTTTGCTGGACGGTAAAATCTGGCTACTTTTGTGTTGTATGTTTTATTCTTCTGCTACTACTGCATGCTAAAAGTAATCAATTTACTGCATGCAACAGTTTTGTTGTTAACAACATGTATGCATACAAGTAATAACTTTCAGTGTGCTGCTACAAACATTGCTTTTCTCTTCTGCTGTAGGCTAGTCAACTATTCTTGCAATTGCCTTAATCTTCAGTGTGCTATTACAACTTTGAGTTAACTTAGTGCCACACTAGTTAATGTATTCTCTTTGGCAATAGCTACTTGAACCTACTGATGCCAACCCTAGTCAACTTTACTTCCTGACTTTATAGTATTTGTCGTTTAACAATTGCTAGATCAATGATCTTTCTGACTTCATCAGGAGATTGGTTGAATGCTCAGTTGGCTTAACCCATCTGGTCAACTGCCAGCCAATTGGGCTTTGAACCAAAACATTCTATTCTTTTATGATGAACTTGATGACATGTGTACTTTGTGTTGGTAAATATGCTATTTTGTAAGTTATTTTTTTTTATGACTTTGTTGTTCAGGATGCAAGTTATTATTTATATAGGGCCCATCTTTTCTCATATAATATTCATGTGTTGTCCAATCAATGATATGATTACCTTGACTTGTGTATAACATATTTACAACCTAATGATTCTATACTGGTGGGTGATAAACTGCTAAAACTGATTACTTTGTCTTAAGAAACTATTCAAAGTATGACACGGTTTGCAACTGATTTCTTTTCGTCTATATAATCTGATAAAAACTGTGTTACTGATGGTTACTTGGTTTAACTGTAATATTCATTTATTGTTTCTTAATTTCCAAACTATCAGGGTCCTATTGGATGGCAGTCACTGTCAGGTAGTCGGAATAGTACAGAATCTTTACTTTTTGCGGACAATGGTTTTGCTGTTAACATACATTGGAGTAGTAGCAGAAATTTACTACATACATGTTGTTATTACTGCATACATGTTGTTATCCTCCATTACTAGCTAGTTACAATTTAGCTCTGCATGCTTGCTTCTTGGCTAACGGACCACTTTTCAGTTGGCACCAACTTTTCTTAGCTAATGATAGAAGGTTCTACACCTACATGCTTCTTCATTGTTATCATTCCTGTAATATGTATATGTTTCCTTGCTAATCCTGTAAGTTCATAGCTATTTTCTACTGTGATATTTGTTTAGAGGCCCTAGCATCTTTAATTTTCTATTGGACTAATTGAGTAGCATTTGTAGGAGTTGATTAGTGCCATCAATATATCCCCACAATTCTTTTTCAATAACAAATAATCAAAATTGAGATTCCCATATGCTGAATAATTTTCTCCCATAAATTTAATACAAAACTCAGAATTGCTACAAGTCCTGTTACCAGACAAGAAGAACACCATAAATAGAGAGACAAGCAAACCCAATACGACTTCAAGAAAAATTTTTATCAGAATTGCAAGCTCTCTCCTTCTAAAATATCGAGCAACCTCAATAAAAAATACTAATGAACCCGGACTAAGCTTGTAATTTGTGGCGATCTGGAACTCTAAAAGAGCATAAAAATTCTGAAACTCTTGAGATGCATTTGTTTCATTGCTGTCATTCCTGTAACATGTATATGTTTCCTTGCTAATCCTGTAATTAAAGACGTTTCCTTGGTTTGTTTTGTTAGATTGAAAAAGTTCTGCATATGAAAATGATGTTCACATAAATTGGTTTGTACTATGAGCCAACTTGAATACTTGATTAATGTAGCTCTGCATGCAAATCTTCTGCATTACTGCATTACTGCATACAGTCTTCATACTGCATACAGTCTTCATTTCCTATATTACTGCATACAGTTTACTGTATACATACTTCTTTATTACTGCATACAGTTTACTACAAGTTTTTTACTACATACAGTTTACTGCATATAGTTCTTTATTACATCAGTTTGCTACATACAATTCTTTATTACTGCATACAGTTTACTACAAGTTTTTTTTACTACATATAGTTCTTTATTACATACAGTTTACTAAATACAGTTCTCTATTACTGCATACAATTTATTACTGCATACAGTTTACTACAATCTTCTACAAGTTTTTTCCTGTAACATGTATATGTTTCCTTGCTAATCCTGTAAGTTCATGTATATGTTTCCTGTAACTGTGGCTTGTATCGAGGCTCGACAATTCACAAAGCAAATGCTCCGCTTTTGTAACTATAACTGTGGCTATATGTTTTCTTGCAAATGTTTCCTGTAAATCTTTTTTTTTGTTTAAAACTCAGCTTTCCATGCCTCATATCTGTATACCGCTGACCTTTCACTTATATGTCACTGTTTTTTGTTGTCGTTGGTTGGCAACACTTGATACTCATTCTATGCTTTCATCTTTCAAACTGTGGCAGCAAATCTTCATTGTATGCTTTCACTTGTATTGAACTAGTATGCATATACGATATGAAATTGTGCCAACTAATTTATTTGTTGCAGAATGTCTTTGAACTAGCGCCACAAAGTTAGTCTGCTATGATGAATGCATTCACTTATAAATATGGAAAAAATAACTTTTTTACTTTTTAAAATGTAGTGGGGTCAAGATGTACAATGCCTCAAAGGGTATCTCTAAAGGACCAGGTTTTAAATAATTAACAGTATGTATTGTGCTTATGTATGAAGATATGAATGGATGTTTTTTATAACTTGGATTGTGATCATTACATTACCTTTTCTATTTCATTGTAGGGTAATCTAAAACAAAGTGGTTCTATTGAATGTAGATATTGTGTGATGAGGTACATGAAAGAGATAGTTGAATGTGAAAATTCACAGTTGGACAAGATGGTAATATTTTTTTTATTATATGCTTTGGTTTATATATGATTGAGATAAACTATTACAGTTGGATGAATCTAATACATTTTGTATTTTTGCATAAAAGTTTGCAGGAACAATCAAGAATCAATATTACCAACAATCTGAATATGATGATGTCAGAAGTAAATGGAGTGAATTTGTCTACTCATATGTAGGTGTCTAAATTGGTGGTGTACTTAGGATACATATTTTGTTATTTCATTATGGATTTTGGATAAACTTATGGATATATATTTTGGTTATATATACTTGTGGATTTGTGGATATGTACTTGTGCATTGATGGATTTGTTGATATATATTCATCATTTTGAATGGATAATTGTTTAATTTTAATGAAGTAAAAATAATTTTTACTTCACTCTTTTATTAAATTAGTGCGGTGATAATCGACATTTACTTCATTAAATTAAAATTATATTGTAATAAAAATGATTATTTACTTCGATAATAAAATTTGATGGTGAAGTAATCAAAAATAAAATACTTCATCCATTTAAATTGTGATGAAGTTAAAAAGCATATTTACTTCATCACAATTTAATAATTGTGAAGTCGTTTCATATCTATTACTTCTGTATCATACAAAACAATGAAGTCTTTTAAATCGATTACTGTGTCAATAAATGTATACGATGAAGTAACATAATATTATATACTTCGATAAATATAAATACTGGCGAAGTTATAAAATATATTTGCTTTGACAATTAATGTAAACTGTGAAGTTACATATCATCTATTACTTCGTCGCATTGCAAAACTACTAAAGCAACAGATATTTTTTTACTTCGACAATTAATTTAAACTGTAAAGTTATATATCATCGATTACTTCGGCACTTTACAAAATCAACGAAGTAAAAGACAAGTTTTTACTTCAGAATCGGTCCAAATCTGAACCGGTTTGCCTCTTTGAACCGGTAAAAGACTTCGTTATTTTCATGCATATGACTTCGGTTATATGGCGAAGTAAAATAATCCCTTTTTATTTCACGTGCGTCTACTTCGGTAATTATCTATCTATGACTTCGATGAATATACGAAGTAAATTAAGCAAATTCTACTAGTGTAATAGTATTTCATATGTCATAATTTTAGTTAAATTGAAATTTTTGATCAAAATTGTTATTACAATATTATTATCGGACACAGATATGTTTCGAATGAAAAAAAGACATGTTTTCGTATTTTTTTTTTCCAGCATGGAACACCTCTCAATAATAATGAAAACGATGGAGATTCTGAATTTTTGCGAGTGCTCCTGTATTAGAGAAAAATATTTCTCATAATTTATTTATTCATATCTAATTATGGTTTACATAGTTGTTACTAAATCGTCTGAATATTACGATCTTTTATTTTAAAAAATAGATAATGTAGTCCCGGACTATGACGGAATAGCAAAATATTCAGATAATTTTATAAGTATTCACGATTTAAATCTTACCTATAACATATTATAGATATTTTTATCATTAGAATAAAAAATTTAGACATTGACGGTTGTGTGTGACAAGCCTCTTGTACTTCTGGATTTATTTAATGGCTAATTTGTGAGGTTAAATCATCTATTTTTAGAACTAGTCAGACTAAAAACTTAAATACCCGATTTTAGATTGAATCGTCTACCTCCCAGACTAGTTGAACCAAAGGTTTGGATATTTGGATTATCAAAAATAAAAATAAAAATAAAATAGATAGTTGTTTGATAGAGTGAAGAATTAATAATAATATTAAGATTGATTAACCAGGATAATATCAAACTTGGGACGATTGATTTCATCCCATTGAAGTTTTTTACCGGTCGTTAAGGTAAATCGGGAAGCACTGGTGGACGGTCAAAAAGCCTAATATCCCACGATTTCATGCCCCATTTTATAAAAATCATATAAAATTTGTTGGTTGGGGGGGGGGGGGGGGGGGGGGGGGGGGGAAGCACACAATTTTATCTAACCGTCGGATTGCGGCATGGCAGGAGCTTCCTTTATTGGACGCGAGTCCGTCCGTTGCAACATGAGTCCTCCTTTGTTTTAATCAGCCACCGCGAACTAGTCCAACCGAAACGCGAAATCACTATTTTGCCCCTTACCTTTGTTTTAATACCAGCTGCCAGCCCCTTTATCAAGCTTTTCTTCTTCCTTCCTGAAATCCTAATCGCCGCTCTCCTCCTCCTCCTCCTCCTCGCCCCAATCTCCACGGAGATCGCTCTAGGGCACGGAACCGACCGCTCCTCATCTGCGTACGGTCAGCGTGGACGCCTCCTTCGCCTCTGTGAGTACCTCGACTTTCCTCGCCTTCTTTTTCGGCCCCTCTTTTCTGCCCTTGACCTATCTCCTCTCCGTCCCTTGTTTCTCATCCCCTCCGTTGCATTGCACGTTGATGATTGATCATCAGATTCATCTTTTCCTTTATCCTGCTTGTGCAGCTTGTTCTCCCCAATTTTGTCGCGTGGTTGCGTAATTTAGATTCTGGAATGCTTTGGTTGTCTTGTTTGGAGCATGGTTTAGTACTGCAATTTGAGATTTGTCTGACCTGGATTAGGTAGTCAAGGTTGCACTTGTCAAACACGCTCGAAGATGCAAATTCTAGTCATGATTGGTCGTAGGGTGTATGCTACTCTTCATCAATTTTACTAGCGCTTGCAATTCAGATCAAACTTTCACCTGTGCTGACCGGCAACAAGAGAAATTTGACCCCCTGGATAAAATGTGAGAAAATGGCCAAAGAAAACAGTAATCAATTTATTAAACAAATGATTCAAATATTACTAATGATATCACCTTGCGTATAGCTAGTATGGAGGAATAAGTTTCCTACTGCCGACCTCAAATAGTTCAGGCAAGCATGTTTTGATGCTGCTGATGATGACGATGACTAGTGATAGAAAGATGTGATATCTAACGGTTGAAAATGTGATGGTGTAATCTTTGGTAGAAGGCAAGTTAGTATTCAAGAAATGAACAATGTTTGAACATATATTTAGATTTATAATTATATAATTCCTACATGGCATCATTGGTATATACCTGAAAGCACATGCTTTTTTGCAACTCGCTTAATACGGATTGTGTCACAAGATCTACCATTTTGATTTAAGGTTAAACTTTGCACTGAGGATTGGTCCTTCCTTTTGAGCCCTGTGCAATTGTTTTTCTCTTCACCATATTGGAGATGATAGTGTATTATATATCTCAATTAATGAGATCATTTCTTTCTGGTTCATGTTAGACATACAATTATGTTTGCTTGTTGTATCTAACTTTGTCACCGGTTGTTTGTGTGGTATGTTATTCCGTTAAAGAAGTAGTTTTACATTTGGTTCTAAGCTCTTTTTCTTCTCCATCTTTAAGGTTTCAAAATTGCTGTTTTTCGTGATATGTTGCTTATACTGCACTTTTTTTTACATCAGTACTTTTGGTCTTTTTTTTCCTTCAGATGATAATTCTGTGATATGGACTGGAAAGTCTTGCTCGTCCTGGGTATGCATGAATGATGTTCAGTTTGAAAAAGGGATCAATTGCTCCTGCTAGATGGAAATGGCCACATAAATCTGAATTGCCGCTGACTACTAAATTGCTGAGAGATGTGCCACCGGAGATAGAATTATCTGATTATAGAAAATTACCGAGTTCAGGACCTGATTCCCCATCTGGGCTTCTAAATGATGAACGCCTAGATTCAGAATTGATCATTGATTTAGATCTATTCTTTGAAAGGCTATACAGTTACTACTGCCAGAAGGGTCTTTGGTGCATCATCCTTAAGTGGATAGTTGAACTTTTATATGTAATTTTCATGGTAGGTTTTATTGCCTTTTTCTTACTTTATGTTGATTGGGATGCCTTGGGCAAAGCCAAGTGTGGAGTGGAGGCAGTTGAGTTGGGAGAAAAACCTTGTGATCTTCCTAAGGAAGTTATTAAGCAACATCCTTTAGTTCCCTTTACGATTGGTAAAGCAATTATTCTTGGCTCCATAGTTATATTGACTCTCTATGGGCTTCTCAACTTTTTGAAATTCTTTGTACAACTGAAAAATATTGTCAAAATTCGCCAGTTCTATTATAACAGGTATTGTTGCAACTGTAACTTAATGTACTATTTGGTTCAGAATCATGCAGGAAAAACTTTTCTAAGTAATAATTTTCTTTCAGACTCAATGTTACAGATCATGAAATTCAGACAACACCTTGGCCTACTATTCTGGAAAAAGTTGTTCAACTACAGAAGTCTCAACAACTATGTGTGGTAAAGGATCTTTCTGCTCATGATGTGGTAATGAGAATAATGCGGAAGCAGAATTATTTGATTGCAATGCTTAATAAAGGTGTTCTAGCATTTTCGATTTCCTCATGGGTTCCTGGAGCTGGTCCAACTGTCAAATCTAGAATCACAGGAAAGAAAAATCATTTGATACTTCCGAAAATCCTTGAATGGTCCCTAAGTTGGTGCATATTCCAAAGCATGTTTGACAGGTAAGTATGTATTGAGGAAGTTATCTTGTCGTACGGTATTTGTTAAGCGGTTAGCAAGGTTATCACACTGGGGTTGATGATTTATGCAAATTGACACAAACCAAGCTGACAAGGAAGCATTATCCATTACTCTTTAAGAATTACTAGAATCTTCTTGATTTGTGGAACATGTTTGAATAATGACAGCCAATAATAACTATAGTCCCAATAAGTTTTTGACAGAAGTAATGGAAGCTTATTCAAATTTAGTTACTAGTCAGTTTATTCCCCTACCAATAATGTGTAGGCGTTTCTCTCACTACCTACTATTTTTTCAGCACTATTTGAGTATTTGTTTTGGCGTTTGCTATATATTGGGTATGCATCAAATATGCTTTGCAAGTTTTATACATTATATATAATGAGATTGAGTAACAATAGGCATTCAACCAAGCCTTCTAGTCAGGCAGTTGTTATTAAGTGTTTAGTCAGTCACTGCATGAGAAGCACCAAGTGAGGGTTGGTTGCCAATGCACCATAAAAAACAGTTCTTAAAAAATGTTGGACTTTTTTTAACAAGAAGCAAAACTTATTTCTTGTCGACTGTTCAAACCAATACAATTCACAACATGGGCAAAGCAACTCATATTTTAGTTTACTAATCACAGAGAATTTAATACAGTCACTCCTGATCATTGTTTTTTTTGTGTGTGTTAACTGTACCAGCTTCAGTATCTCTGCAATCATATATGCTATATTTTCCGTTGTGTTAGCCAAGTAACATTAGTTTTGTGTTTCTGTGTTTATCTTATGGGGAGAAGTGGAGAACTATATTTTTTCTATTGGCTATTCAAACACAGATAACCTTTGCACTCTATTTTCTTGATCGAAAGAGTATTTTAGTTGACCACACAGTTACTTTGGCTCTGAAAACCAATGCTTCTGAAATTGTTAGTGCAATTCGTATTCCACGATGCACAATTTGATTCTTTTCATGCCATAATACAATGGAATTGTACATTAAATTTTTGATCCCGAAGGACGTTTGTCAAACACCAGATCCTAGAAAATCTACAGTAATGAACCATTTAATACACTTTCTAATCACAGAATTCACAGGTGATATGTTGTCATTGTCATGCGTGATTTTTCCCTTTAAAAGTAAATTTTAATGTGCACTACGGGTGCGTTTGGTTTAAGTTATCAGATATAACCTTAGTTATGTGATTACCAAGTAATAACATAACCAAGGTAATGGGGAACGAAACATAACCTGAAGTTATTTGGTTCAATTTAGGCAATCAAATAAAATCTTGTTTGTTTGGAGGTAATAGTCTATGACATAATATAATATTTTACCGTATTACCCTTTAGTTAAATTTAAGTATAATAATATTATATGCTTATACATTTAAAATAAAAAAGTAAGATGATATTATATACATATTCGTATCCTCGGTCGTCGACCGCCGCCGGTGGTTGCCGGTCGCCGACTGTGGTCGTCGGCCGCCAGCGGTGGTCACCGGCCGCCGACGGTGGTCGTCGGTTGTCGTTGTCGGTTGTCGGACGCAAATAATGGCCGACCGCCGGCGGCGGTTGCCGGCCGTCGTTGCCAGTCGTCGACTACGAATAATGGTCGCCGGCTATCGTTGTCGGTCGTCGGCCGTCGTCATCAGTCAGCGGCGGCGGCCGCCCGCCGTCGTTGTCGGTGGTCGCCCGTGAATAATGCCTCTTTTGCTAAGGTAAATATTGGAGAATAATTTTGGAAAGATAAGTTTCATAACCCCAGAATCAAGAAAAACCTTACTTTCCTAAGGTTTTCCGATTCCAAGTTGCTTGCCCCTTTTGCTGACGTGTCGGACATCGATCATTACTTGGGAATCGCTGATTACCTAAACCAAACAAGATTTTTGTTGATAACCTTTGATGGATAACCAAGGTTATCAAGAATAACCCCCAACCAAACGCACCCTACGAGTATTGTTTACATGCAGATTTTGATGGCCACTTCTTATCATGATTACAATTTTTATCTGTTTGCAGCAAATTTTGTCTTCGGAGGGATTTCCTAACCAACCCTACATCATTGAGAAAGAGACTTGTTTATCTTGGGATTGGAATGTTTCTCATATCACCATGCCTTTTGATCTTCATGCTAGTTCACCTTTTTCTAAGACACGCTGAACAGTTTTACCATCATCCAAGCACAGCATCATCTCGTAGATGGTCTAATTTATCAAAATGGATTTTCAGGGAGTTCAATGAGGTACATATATTCCCTTTTTTTGAAGATTAAACTGGTACTTATGTAATAGATGAATGATCAATGACTACTTACAATATTCTTAGTTTTTTTTATAAAAAAAATGCAAAGCTATGATTAAATCTTATCTTCAAATTTAATCAATAGAAATTGCCACAGTAGCAGCTCTGTTGACACTATCTTGTACTTTCAATTAAGAATAATTTTGATATGTTAGTGATAAAATGTTAGCTTTGTCAAAGCGTATGGCATCTATACTGATGGAATTGGCTTAGAAGGTCTCACTTCCTAAGTGGGGTCCCTGTTCCATTAGCCTATGAATGTCCCTAAACCTATGTGACAATCTCTTTTCACAACTTGTCAGCACTCAGTAGTCCATTGATGATGTTGTAATGCTAGTCAAGTCACACTTATAACCCACACATATGAATCATACACGGTGAAATCCATATGAAGCATTAGTAGTTGTCATAACATCAATTGAATTCCAATAAGGATAATTACAATAATAAATTGTTCATATATTTTTAGATTCCTCGGTCAATGAGTAAAAATAGATTAAATGACAGTATGAAAGTAAAATGAATCTCCTACAAAACTTATTTTGTGCTCTAAGCCAAGTCCATCACCTAAACTTGACATCAAGACATGCAAAGAACCCTCTTCTTGACATGCTCGAGAGTCGAGACAAGAAAGGAGCTGAAAGAAAGGTTGAGTAGGATGAAACAAGTATGATTGCATCATTCTTGAATGCATCTATGGAACATTTATAATGAAGTAACATGACCGCTAGATGCACATTTGTCCCCCTGAATATTTAGGTGCTATCTGTGTGTGTGAACTATTATATGAACTACCTATAAAGGACATGACATCTAAATCAAGAAAGTGTATATATGGAAGGTTTTCCCCTTGCAGTCTCTTACAGTTGTGATTGATTCCTCTACCTATATGTGGGTACTGCTATCAAACAACCATAGTAGTACAAAGGTATCGTGTCCAAAATTTCACACTTTCTTACTTCCGCTCAAAAGCGACAATGGATATAGATTGCTCTTTGTTTTGAGTTGTGCGCATCACTTGCAGGTACCTTTATATATCAGCAATAAGGTTGCATGTTATATCATCCAATAGATCATTCATCCATTATGATATCATACAAATATCTCATTTCTACCATGACTCTAATCATACATAATATATTGGCAAGCATAAAATATTAATTAACATCTAACAACTATTAATCATGCACATAGTATATAAACCTGGTAGAGATGTAGGATACTGTATAATAAATCACTGTAATCATGTAATCACTATATCATATCATGAATAACTGTAAATATAAAAGTATGGTATTGCAACATTAATACTAACCTACACAAGGCACACGTTAATGATAAGTACATCATGAATAACCAATAGAAGCAGCTCATGATAATAGAACAATTTAAGCATAAACTATCTGATTTAATTGTTGTGACCAACCCTAAAAAAGCAGTTGGGTAGATTCAACCTAGTCAACTATCTAAATTTCGGCATCCAGGATCAACCCCAGTCAAACTAGGCTTATAAATTATCCTACCATTCCTTCTCTGACTTCACTTATATTGCCTATCTATTTCACTGGTCTCTCAGCTGGGTTACATGGAACACACCCATTCATTCTCAACATCACACATTGCACATTACAACATCAAAGCTTCACATAAACATTGAACAGAAGCCAGCACAATAACTCCACCATGAGTTGCTCAACTTGATGCCTGCATTGAAAACACACTTTATTGTACAGGATCACTCAACAACACAGTAGATGAGTTGTTAGATATTGACTTTATCTTTGCTAACTCATCAACACACAGTCAATAACACATAACAAACCACATGCCTAGGTTGACATCCAATCACCTTTTTTTGTTAACTGGATTTACCAACACATCACATCAAAATCCATTGTCTCAAACAATTAGGTAGCATATCTAATAATCTATGATTATTGATCTAAAAGTGCTACCCAATACGACAAAAAAGGGGTAGGATCTTAAATTGCAGAAATCCTTGTTTGTCAAGGATCATCTGCCTGAGCATTTCGGAACTCAGCTTTTGCTTCTCTAATTCTTATTTCCATGGACGATTATAAAGTCGAATCAAATTGATGGTTGGACCAGGAGGAAAAAAACCCCAAGAAACGGATCTTTTACCAGCTCAAATGAACTCATGCACCAGAATTGTGACAATTCAAGGTGAATTTGATTTACTTGGCTGGCTTTTAGAAAATATCAGCCGACCTAGCAGAGTCACTGATAAATGTTCTAATTTTACCAGAGCCTATCTAAAGTCAAGAATTCCCTTTTATATAAGTAAGATATATATAAGAAAATTTGTCATTATGCATGACAGTTTGTCATTTTTGATAATCTGTTGATGTTGTATTTATCATATTTGATATTGGTTGGCACCACCCTTATGTCTTTGATCAGACTGCACAAGTCTGGACTCCAAACTGTCTAAAGCCTACAGTGAAGGGTTTATAGTTCTCAGTAAGGATGAATTTTTGGTACTTATTAACAATAAATTACTTGTTAGTCATATGATTAGAAGGCTTGAATGCTTGATCATGCTTGAATTTCCTTCATCATACTAACTCATACATGGCTTGAAGATTAAAGGTCTCACCTACTAAATTAGAACATCAGAAAACTTATTTGCATTATGAGCTACAGTCCTAATGTGAGTTTCATTAACAATCTTGTTATTGTATTTGATCTCATTTTCTTTGCAATGATTATTTGAATAAATTTTCAGGTCGATCATTTGTTTATGCATCGATTAAACAACAGTGTGGTAGACGCTTCAAATTATTTAAAACAGTTTCCATCCCCTCTAATTTCCATATTAGCTAAATTTGTTTCTTTTGTGGCTGGAGGCTTCGCTGCAATTCTAATTATAATTACTTTCTTGGATGAATCTCTACTTGAGGGTCAAGTAAGTTATCTATCTTGTGCTCTTTACTATGATTTTCAAGTCAATTATGAGAGTTTGATTTGTGCTTAAATGTGTTTCAGATATTTGGTCGCAATTTATTTTGGTATGCTGCTGTTTTTGGAACTGTCATCGCCATCAGTCGAGCTGTTATAACAGATGAACTTCAAGCTCGTGACCCAGAAGGTGCAATGTCTCTTCTCGTCCAAAACACACATTATATGCCCAAGAAGTGGCGTGGAAGAGAAAATAGTGATGCTGTTCGTGCAGAATTTGAAACCCTGTTTCAGGTATCGTACTTGTGCATCCTTATTTCTTGAACTATATACTTTGTTACCTTTTATACTAATTAAAGAATGGTGATAGAAATGGCTTTTTATAGTTGACCGCAAGCAGTTGTTCTAAGTATCAAAAAGTTGTTTTTTTCTTCATATATGATTCTCTCTCATTAATACAGAAAATTTAAAATGGAAACATGTACGAGTCCCATGACTAAAACATTTTGCATTTTTGAGGTTAATTTCTGCATTTGCTAATGATCCCACAACTTAATTTTGGGAAAACATTGATACTTACAAAAAAAAAAGGTCTCATCTACAACTCTAATTAGATATTGGCTTTAATTTGGGGGTCTTAGAACTATACCTGCTAACCTGTCTTGCTGAGGCTGAACTTGACACAAATGAACACATAGTTGAGCATTTGATTGTGATCTAATTGATTTATATTATTGCATCTGATCAAATAGTGATTCAGCAGGTTTTCTTTAGTTGCAGAATATTTTTTATATACATCATTATAAATGATCATATGCAATTAAAAACTAAAGATATCAAGCCATTATAAGAACAGGTACCTAAGAGGCTAAGAGACTTTAAAATTTGATACGGAAAATTGTTATTTAACCTAATAGGTAATAGCATCAACGGTGAACTTCTTGTTTGCTATAGCAAGAGAGAATATAGGTCAAGAGTGACTTCTTTTGTTGATTGCAGAGATGGACTATAATTTTTAGTTGTTTGACAATATTAGTTGGTTCAAACTCAATAACTTGCCTTTGATTGTGTGAGGGAATCTATGACTAAAAACATATGTGGTCTCCATCTACATTGCAGAATATATAATTTCTCATCTGATATCATATTTGGAACTAATATACAATGATAGTGTGTGCGGTCTATTAGGTGCAGTGAACTGCTGCATATGCGTGTACATTTATGGACTAGTTTGCTAATAATGATGGGCATGGAACATTTGAATTTCTTAGACCTTAGCTGCTTTAAGTTTCTGATTGGAACATTGAAAAGTTTGCTTATTTGGTTCCTTCTAGTGCAGTACACTGGGATGATGCTACTGGAAGAGATGGCATCCATTTTCGTTACTCCTTATTTGCTCATATTTGTTGTGCCGAAGGTAGAACTTGGCCTGACATTCATCAACTTGCATTATAAGATCATATGCAACTTTTTAAATATATATATATATGTATTTTTTTACTGAGACACAGCATGTTGATGACATTTTGCAATTTATTTCAAAATTCACGGTGTATGTTCATGGGGTTGGCGATATCTGCAGGTCGGTCACTGTACTGATGTCTATTATTTTTTCATTAAAGGTTATAGTGCTTGCTCATGAACTTTATTTTTTCTTTTATCTACATACAGCTTTAGTTCGTTTGACTTCCAAAGCCACGGAAACAGGAACTATGCTTCACCTTCTAATGCAGAGCGAGATAAGAGTTCTCAGGGCAAAATGGAAAAGTCATTTTTGAGGTACATTTTCCTGAGACTATGACTTGTTATCTAATATGTGTCCTTTCCCAGAACTTCTTATCGCGTGGGGCAGAATTAAACTATCATCTACTCAAGTTTACTTCTATTTCGCAAAGATGTTCATTGGAGAAACATAATGTGTTGTAGAATTCTAAATATCGTATGCCATGTTTGGCGTTGTAGAATTAGAGGCAGAATTAAATCACCTGTTCCTTTGGGATTTTGTTCCCATGTTTGGCTGCCAATTGATTGAGGTTTAGTTGTTCATCCTGAGAGTAGGAGAATGATCATCGAGACTTCTAATGCCTGAAATCATGAGGACACCTTTCATTCATATACCTTGCTTCTATTACCTAAAACCTTATCTTATAAAATGGGATTAAATTTATTTGACAAAAAGAGTAAATACTTGATACCAACAATTTTCCCTTCAACTTTGTGTCGCTGAACTTACCTATTCCACACAGACTGAATTGAACTAGATCACAAATAATTATTATTGCATTCCTTATGAAACCAAATATGGAAATGGAGCTAAACATCCATTTGTGATTCCTTTTCATTCAGTTCATATTCCTATTCAACTTCATTCCATATCCATTTTATCATTACAAACATTTTCAGATACGGTTGAGAGGTCAGATTGTTGCAACGATGCCTTACTCTGGGATACAACAAACATTCATCTCATTTCTTTATCTGCATTTGATTCATGTTCTTCTGCAGCTTCAAGAGCACCTATCCATGTTGGGAATCTGACGTGCATGGCCATCAATTCCTGTCCAATCTTCACAAATTTAGGGAAAGGCAGACCCACCTCGCCTACTCCCGAGCTATTCAGGATAATGCATCAGATCATCCATGGAACGCCATGTTCAGATGGAACGACAAACGTGAACTAACACAGAGATTCCTTTCAAGGGAAGTGCAGCAAAACACCCCGGGAATGTCTCCTCGTCACAACCTTGATTATTTTTTGTCAATGAATCCTAGTCAAAGGACTCACCCGTATATTCTGGATTGGTACTACACAACCATCTTGCTCGATCCTGCTATCATTTCAACTGACTTCCATCCATCTGCCAAAGAAGTGATAGCCAGACCATCAGATTCTATGTGGTCACCGCAGAATAAACAGTTAAGTGAAATTGTAGATACGGCCTGGCAATCTCAATTCTCAGATAGACTCCAAAGTCATATGGAGGCCTCTACATCCAGACCTTTCTTCAGGGAGGACTATGATCTTCACCACCCAGTTTTGGAGCCTCACAATATGAACCATTGGTGGAATCGATCTGGTCCTCAGTTATCTGTTCCACAGACAAGTTTTATGGAGCCCCCAAACTTTGGCGAGCAACACCTGAATTTCCACCATGATCATGGATCTGAAAGAAGCGAGGAGCAAGCAAAGTCTGATGTTGCTGCCGATGATGAGTGGGAAGCCCCTAACTCCATGTTCAAGACAATGTACGTCAACAACTCTGATAATGATGAGGCATTCAATCTTCATTTTACAGATGAAAAAGGCAAGAGTTCTATTGCGGAGACCACAAATCATGATGTTATGCCATCCGTGAGCATTCCCGTGAGAATAATACCAAGCAGCAATGATCCAGTGTGGTTCAGAGGAAAATGATATCTAACATTGACGGAAAGACGATGGTGGAGCTATGTCAAACAATTCTTGGGGGACAGAGGGAATATTGAGAGTTGACTGGTGTAGTAGTGGTATAGAAATGTGATTCTTTTGTAGATAATATATTCGTTGGTTGGAATACTAGAAACTCTCGACTCTGTGAGGAACCATGCAATCAGACTTGGAAGGTGTTTAGCAAATTACATTGGATCATAGTGCAGTTATTACAAGTGCTGATAAGCTGTATCAGCAATTACTTGTATTTCTTCAATTAAAATGTCTAATTATGCATAAGCGTCATTTGTAGCTCTGATATTGATTCAAAGATGTTAAGCAGAAAACAATAACATTGTTTCTGTTTGGCTTAAAGAATGGTTACTCTCAGCCTCAGTTGGGCAAGCAGAAAACAATTCTGAAATGGAACGATTCATTTCAGATTCAACTGCTTCTCATATTAAAAGCATTTATTATTTATCCTGTCGCGAAGCGAGGTAAAAGTTTCAAAAGTAAGACGGTTGCCGAGTGTTGCGAGTTGCTGACCTGGTGCCGATCGGGCACCGACCTGCGAGAAAATAATCGTTAGCAAACCGTCGGGAATTTCTGGTCAGACCCTCCGACGGTCAAATCAGGATCCACAGAATATAAAGCCAAAGGAAATGCAGTAGAGGAGGTGCAATTGCATCCCTGCGGAATGAGGGAAGGGCTTATATAGCCGGGGGAGCTAAACTTTGTTGTGTCAACAAGACAGGGGTGTGATGTTTGTCAGCTCGTGGGAGAGCACCTAGAGGTGCCGCGGCATGGCGCGGGATGCTCGGATAGTACAACTGTACCGAGTCAGCGGGATATTCGCGATGTATGTTATGAATGGGTAAGGCGGACACTATCCCTGACGTCATGATCGTCCCTAGGGTGTCCTGATGTAGGGCGGCGTAAGGAAAGACTGGTCCGGAGACCGATGGGCGACCGACGGGTCCGAGTGATACGACCCGAGTCGGGGGTAATATAGCTGAGTGACACAGGATACGC
The DNA here is from genome assembly GCA_024364735.1 of Boesenbergia rotunda. NCBI lineage: Eukaryota > Viridiplantae > Streptophyta > Magnoliopsida > Zingiberales > Zingiberaceae > Boesenbergia > Boesenbergia rotunda. Next base: position 41,454 of record JAGFNQ010007681.1, on the reverse strand, counting down.
CATGAGTCGGGAGTTGGCCGAACTATATCTAATTTGCCATCTTTCGGGTTTACTGGTTGTCAGGTCTACAGGGTGCAGAGGACTGACCTTCCCGACCCAGCCCTGGGTCGGAAACTGGATTCGGTGGTCGAGTCAGGAGGTGTCCGGGATCGACCTGCCCGATCTCAACCAGGGTCGGTTTGTCAGTGGTTCCGGGGGAGGGGGGAGGGTCCCTAGCTCAAGAATACCCGGTGTAAGATCTTCGTGGGCCCCTCTACTGGGCCTTCGTGGCGCCAGTCAGACTGCCAGCAAGCTGGGCCAGGATAAATTATGATTCTTATCTTTTCATTTTATTTCATAATCCAATTAAGTGTCTCTCTAATCTATTCTCATTCTTATTCAAATTTCCATTTATTCTATTCATTAATGTGTACCAAAAACAGTTTCCAGTTTAAAAGTTTGTAATTTTTTAAAACAGATAATTTTTTAATTCTGAAAATTACAAGACACATTGATAATGACAAACTTACCTCTTGATCTATGATGAATCCACCTAATTTCATCCAACGAAAAATTACAGTCCTGACTGTCATCATACAAAATATACTTAAACAGATAAAATTTATTTTGATTCTGGTGCCCAAACAAGTACAAATCTATAAATAAATCCACAAAGTGCATGGTCAATAATCTTAAACAGAAATACCAATCACCTACAGCCGTAACGTGAATTCTGTTGTCAGTTCATTTGATCTATGAAAGCAAGCATCTTCAAAAATTACATGAGCTTTATGTATTTGCACTTTTTGATTTTCTCTTTTCTAGATACGTTAACTTAGAACACCCCAAGGTATTCTAGTATTATTTATGCTACTATACCAAGGATCATGCAATATATTCTAGTGTTGGTCCTAGAACCGATTAACGGGTGTATTGAGGGTGAGTGAATCGTCTTTTGTCACCCTGCGATATATTTACTTCAAAATCATTTTAATTTTTTATAAAAAAATAATGTTAGTTACATTAACTATTTTTCTTCCACTAGCTAAACACATCGACCACACCATTAACTTTGAAGGTAAAATGGCCAAGGAATGAATACTTTCACAATACTAAAACTATGAGATTATCCTTAAACATTTTCTTAATTGAATAAAGAGTCGGATCAATTCATGGATGCTCACCATTCCAAGTAGCTGGGGCATGATAAGAAGACGGCGCATGGATTTGAGTGTGAAAATCCAAGGATACGAGTTGAATAGACATTGCATGGGTGATATAACCAAATGTGCCGTGGGTTGTAGTGTCCCTATGTCTCACCATCGCATTCCTCTCCGACAGAACGTTCGATCGGCAATTGGACATTGCTGGTGGCCTCCGGCCGTCGCTCCGAATCAAACTATACCCTGGGAAAGGTGAACTCGTCCGGATCGCCAACAATTCGGCAAGATCGCAATTGCGGCGACCCCGACGGATTCACCGTACCCCAGGATATAGTTTGATTTGGGACCGCCGGTGTCCGATTATAGATCGGACGTGTCGCCGGCAGGAATGACGATTATGAGACATGGGGATATCAAAATTCTGACCACCGGCGGTGTCCGATTACAATCGAATGTGTCGCCGACGAAGAATGACGATTGTGAACACGAAAATATCAAAATTTAAGAACAGAGGATCTGGACTCCCAAATGATCTCATAGCACCTCTTCGGCCAAACCATAACACTCTGTTTAGAAAGGAAGGAATTAGAATTCCTTTGAGATTGAATTCATTTCTTTTGTTTTTTTTTATTCATTCCTTTCACACAAATAAATCAGACTCTTTTCTGATTTGGGAATTCCTTAATTTTAATTACTTTTGCCTTCTTAATAATATCACACCTTTTCGGACTGCTGCCCTGCTCATGCCGTTTCGGACTGTTGCACATTGAAGCTAAACAAAGAATTTTATTCTTCATTTTGCTTGATTTTTTTGCTTGAAATATGGTAAGTATAACATTAATTTCATTCTGATTGATTCCAAATGAGAATTCAATCATTCTGTTGACTAATCATTCAATGAGAATTGGATTCAATTCGGATGGATCGAATTGATTCCAATTCCTTACTTAAAAGGTTTTCAAACAGGATATAAATGAGATGCTTGAGTGCGTCGTTGTCGCCCCTCTTCGTGGATCCAAATTGAATGAAGGCGGTTTGGTTCCACCATGCCTCGAAGAACCTCTTGCTCCACTCTCATTGTCGCACAAAGAAGACACCTAATGTGATGACATAGTAGACAAATTAGTATTCAATATTAAGCTCAAGACCTAATATTTCAATCATATAATTTTTTTGAAAAAAAAATATATATTTCCTAACTAACATTTGTAACCAACTTCTAATATGATTTTTGATAATTATCTAGGAAAATATATATCAAAGAGTCAAGAGCTTATTGTACCTGCATTGACACCATTGGCCATTAAAAATTGGAGACGTCATTAAAAAAAACTATTTATCAATTTAACTCGGGTGAAAAATTCATTATGAATTAAATTATAGGCAGTTCATTGATTTTTCCTGGTGTCATTATTAATTGACAAGCTCAAGGCCACGTCCCATTATTAATTGCAGCCTTCTAGAACAGTTGACTCATTGATTCACCAATTACCCTTTTGGTACCTTTAAATTATGGTCAGAAAAAAAAGGCCTCTCAATTTAAGAAAACCGTATTAAGAGTCTTGTTTTCATAATTACTTTGTGAAAATAAAGAAAACTAATTATTAAGGTCTGGCTAACAAGGATGAGTATAAGACTTGGCATATTTATGAACAGAAAGCTATGGGCATTCAACAATATGCTAGCCTCATCATCATATTCTGAATTACATTCAGTATGAAGATCTAAGTTAAAACTGCTAAAACGAAGCTTAATTGCCATATGAGAATGTCATGGAGTGCAGCAGAAAAAAAAAATAGAGAGGGACAAGTTCTATCTGATTTTGAAACTTTCACAAGCACTTGCGAACGAAATGGTGTTAGCATCATATAAAAGGAGAACAATGTGGACTGCAATAAAGATAGTGAGTGCACAAGCAATGATAGCAAACTATTTTTCAACACTATAATCTCCTTGAAGCACAAAGTATTACAGCTTAACAGCAACTTTGTTTTATAAACAATACTGATTATGACAGTAATGTGTTATTTGGAATTCTAGCAATCCAATGTGTATCAACTAAATCAAATGGAAATAGTGTAGCTGAACTTACACAGGGGAGGAGTTGTGCGGACACGGTTGCACCTTTTCTCTACATTGCCAACTGTGGAATGCTGCTTCCAACAGACATATTTTCTATGTGATGATCCAGACTCCAGAGAAAGAAAATCCAGTAACATGTCTTCTTCACTTGCTGATATCATTTAGTCCCCAGTCATGATTAGAAATTTCCAGTCGAGAAACTTCAAGATGACCCTTAAGACAAACCAAAGATGCCTCTACCATAATAACGTGTGTTTTTTCTCCTAACCTTGGTTGTACTTCTTCGACTGCTTCTCAGTGGAGTGAGGTAGAAACGTAGGAGTCCATAGTCAAGGTTACCTGGGGAAGAATAATGGACACTTCGGCTACGGCCAAGCTTGAATTCATTTTTCATTCGCCATTCATACCTCATAATCTTCATATCAGCATTAGCAGCATTCATACTTCGACATGTACTATGATTCACTCTAAAAGAACCTTGACCAGAACCACTATTTTGCGATGCACCACTACTTTCCATGCTTTCCATGTTAGTACTCTTACGTCCACGCCAGGTCTCTGATGCAGACCTCTCCAATATATGATCACGCTTTTTTACCAAGTCCCGGAAAGAATTACCTATATTCCAATCCCAAACCTTGCTCAATCGGCGAGACTTTTTCCCTCTAATTCCTGAGACATCGTCCCCTGGTTCAGATGTTTCATAAAGTCTCTCAACAGGAAGAGTTTCTATGATGCCATCAGAGGAAATGGATTTCTCATCAGCCGTAGCCACATTAGCAGTAACTTTGCATCTGCCAATGCCAACAATAGTTTGGTTGCATTTTCCAGTGGTTTCATCATGCATGTCTCTCTTAATTCTTGTCAAATCATGGCCCCGTTCTTCACGGCAAGAAAACGAACATGCCAATGCCCTGCTCACCATAGAACCATCCCATGAATGTCTAGGAGGGTCCCAGGAGTTCCTGCTCAAATTATGGCATAGCATCCAGTCACAAGATTGCCGTAAGTTAAGATTGCTTTCTGACTGATTATCCTCAGATACACAACTAGTTTTACCATCGGGCATTTCTTCCTTCTTTGAAATGCTCCTTGTTCTCCATGAAAATCCCTTCTTTGCAAATATCAATTTGAGCCAAAGAGTTACACCTCCATCCTTTTGCTTCCTCTTTTCGGAGTGACTGATCTCTTGGGCAATATAAGCACTAATAGTAATCCCTTCATAAGAATTGACATCATTCTCCATCATCTTAGTTCCTCCACAAGAGCTGATTTTGATGTTAGCATCCTTGGAGCAATTACCATCATCAGAACAAATTTCAAATTCACAAGCATTTGAAGTTGACGACAAAGTTTTGTCTGGCACACTACCGTATAGTTCCGTCAACATCCAAATCATCGTCCAGTTGAAACAAATATTGGAGAGTCTTTCTAGTCCTGATTTCACTAGTTTTACTATTGACATCAGGAACTACCCCTGGGATCTGAACTATTTCACTCTGTGTGTCTCTAGGCTCTTCCACACTCTGTTCGGCAGTTCCTACATTCGACAACCTCTCAACCAAGCAAGTCAGACAGAACCCAGTGAAGAGCTGAGCCGGATGTCTGACACACCTAGAGAGCTTATCATGTTCCAGGTCCATCTTTACAAAACACTTAACTCCAAAGTAGTGTCAACTTATTACCAATGAAGGGGAGAGGAAAACCCTTGCTAAAGAAATTACGGGCAGAAATATGATGAACACTCAAGTTCTGAACGGCATTGCAGCAAAAAAGGCTCCCCGAACCATTTTTCCAAAATGGAACAGCAGTCTTGCAAATCAAATATTAGAATAGTAGCTGAATGAAAATTTTGAACAAGAAGAAGTTCCACTCTAGAGGAACTAAGCAACGGAGAACCCCAAATTTCCAATCCTATTAAAAGGATCTCAAATGCAGTCGAAGCAAAAGAAACCTAGATCAGAACAATGCCGGAAAAGGAGCGAAACGTACCCTAGATCAACGGATTTCGAATAGACATTCAGCAACAATTACAAAACTCAGCGCGGATTCAAGCTCCAGCAGACATATTTTCAGCGATCGACGGAAAGAAACGAAGTCGTGTCGCCGAATCCGATGGAATCTCCTCGAAAATCAGTGCAAAAGTCTCTGAATCGCAGCCATTCCCACGCGCACGCGGAAACCCTAGAACGAAGCGAAGCCTGAAACCGCCCCCTTTTTGGATAATAACCGAAACCTCAACTTGGGAAAACCGTTTGGAATATGACTAATTTACCCTTGTTCTTCTCGGACAATAGCGGAAGAGCCACTGCGGTTTTGGAGTTAATTTGAGCTTTATGTGCGAAATTGAACCCATAAAAGGTTTCCTCGCCTTCCCGTTCAATGTCGGTGCTTTCGGATCAATGGGGACGAACCGGCCTCCAGCGCTCACCCTTCGAGCTCGCCTCCTCCTCCTCCTTCTCCTCTTCTTCCTGTGCTTGTCTCTGTTGCTGGGATATGCGGAGGGTGGGAAGAAGAAGGTGAGCATCCCTGATGACCTCGACGACGTTGTGGACGACGAGGAGGACGAGGATTGGAAGCGATGGGGCCAGAAGAGGACGAGCAAGGCCGATCTCCCGCCTCCGCCGGACTTCTCCAGGATGAACCCCTCAGAGATCCAGGCGGAGATAATGAAGCGCCACACCGGCCCTTCCCTTGGCTTCGTAAAGCTCCGGCCGGGCGTTCCCCGCTCCTCGGTACCACCAATTCCGCCCATGATTCGGCATTCTTTTTCGTTTCTTTTCTATTTTTCACAGAAAAATTAAGCCATTTAAGGTGATTTTCCTTGAGATCTTTGGTTCAGTTATGCTTAGTTCCGACCTAGGTAGGTATCTGAATCAGTGTTTAGATATCGAATACTGTCGCTGCCTCTCTCCTGTGCAAGCCAACTTGACGAATGTATTAGTGGACAAATCAAACTATATGTCACTACGCCCTAGTTGGATACTAGATGTTACATAATGAACTCAATTTCCTTTGTTCATTTTAATGCACGGTTTTCTCTCTTCTCTTATTCCCGATTTTGTCATTGTGGCACACATTCGTGTCGATCGAGGCTTATCATCTTCCACTACATGGTTGAGAGCAAGTTAATAGACTTTCATTTTGTTGTTCATCATACTCATTTTCATCTTTACATTGACCATCTTGTCGAAACCCTTGTTTGTCTGGGGAAGATCATTACTAGGAAGGGGATGGGGACAACATCAACCTGACGTGAGATATATTCTGTTGTGGCTAGAAGATGGTGATCTCATCTGTAGATTCCATGTTTGTTTAATCTGATTATTATTATTATTATTTGATGCAATGTATGCTTACCTGCTGCATGAAGTGAGCAAATACATCACCCCTTGATCTTCCAATATTGTTTTAGGAGGAAGTCCCACTCAATATTGTTGAATGCTTTCAAGTCGAGTCTGATCATAGCTATGCCTTAGTGTGTGTCTTTACAGAAGCAGATGGTTTTGTGTGGCGCAATCAATCAACAAACATATCTAGATCATCTACTTATGAAGACACACTCAGATGGTAGAACAAGTTGATGGATTACAATTGTTGTTTGGTTTTGGAACATCTTAGAATGTTTTGGGGCAACCGTTAAGATAATTGCACGAAATTCAGATATCTTGGATCCTTCAATTTTTTGGATGAGGGATATGAAGGCTTCATTGAAACATATCCAATTCAGTCATGCTGTATCATTGATCGTCAATACTAAGTTTGCACCCATTGTATCTCAATAAGTTGGTAGAAGAGGATGTATCCATCTGCTCTCTCATGATTCGTATCATGGATGGCTTCCTTTGTCCCAGTCAACAGCAACCAAAATTAAGTTCCATTGTAGGATGGTCCAAGAGAATTGTCCAGTTTGGCTTTAATCTTGGTCTCTGATATTCACAGTAAATGCCTTGAATTGATTGTGGAAGTTATCAAACATTTTATCCTGTGTGGCCCGACGATACTGCCCTCAAAATTGTGCCTGCTGCTTCGATTTTTTCCTTTTTGTTCAATTTTGATATTATGGAAGAAACTGGTGCTCCTGTCCCATATTCTACTTAACATGCTTTCACAATATCTAGCAGAAATTCTCAACCTCATAAATTTTGTCAGGTAGAACTTTCATATTGATCAAAATTGTGCATCAGCCTAGGTGAGCTCTAGTGATTCTGATGTACAAGAAAGTCTCTTGATGTTATTTGTATCTTGTCATGGTATTTGCTCTTTGACAACTGATAAATATGAACTGTGTAATCATCATTGCCAAGAAGAAGACCTTCAGTTTAAATTCACCTGAATGATTTGTAACCAATTTATAATTGCTGTTTCATGTTTCTTATCTTCATCCCCTGATCATACTCAAAACATCCATATTTATGGTTCAGTTCTGTTTATACTCAAAACAACCATCTTTATGGTTTTTCAGTACTGATCAATTTACGCAACATTCAGGATGACGTGCCAGTAATTGCTATGAGATGGAGCAAGGTTCTGAGAACTGGAGCTGTGGAGGTCAAGTTTATGGCTGTTGACCGCAATACCATCATGTTTACAATGGAAAGGGGCCAAGATTTGGAAGAGGTGAATGCCTCTGTCAATTTATTTATTTGCTTATACTAATTAAGCAAGATTTAAGCATGCTTTTTTTTTAGAATTGGTGAATGCCATCTCTATTCCTTTTTTTCATGCTAAGAGTTTTTAAGATTATGAATACTTTTGTTTCAATTCTTTTTTGGAGTTGTGCCATTATTGACTGATTTCGGCTGGGTCCTTTTGCTAGTTGAAAGAATTTGTTTTGAGCCAGCCAGAAGCATATGAGATGAAGGTTGGGGAACAGCTATATCGAAGAGCTGGTGATCCTCCACTCGATGAAGTGGTATCTAGTTTGCACAAGGAAGCTGAAGCCAAAGACTCGGGTGAGCATTATGAGCTGTGAAGTTGTTACCGTGACAGTTAAAAGAAGAGGGGAAAACAAATCAGTTTAGACGTGCAGTGTGGCAATTTGATGCCATTTTAAAAATGTTTTTGTGACGCGTCTTCCTTTCATTCTGTTAATTGACTGGCAGCTGTGGGAACCCTGAGAAATGCTATGAAAAACAGGTGTGTCTATTGCCATTCAGTTACTACATATGTTTGGGCAGATAGAACTCATTTGAGCTTGTGTATCTATTGTGTGTTGGAAAAATGTGAGTGGGACACAACGGGTAGATTATTAGTCACACATCGAAAGTGTGGTATCAAGGTTGGCATTGAGTGTAGGAGGGAGTGCGAATCCAAGATTCGGATTGCACCAACTCAAGGGTTCTTCTGTGAATGCTACTGCCTGCAACGGACCACGGTCGAAGACATAATGTGCCCACGTGAATCAGGCAGAAGTTGGCATGAATCTCTTTTTCATGCTCAACCTGCGGTGCTCAGCCAGGAGCACGCCACATGTCGTTGCATGCTCAAACGCCGCATGCCTTCCATGCTTTTGCCAACTTGTGAGTTACTAGTCTCATATCAGAAGCGTGGCATGAAGACTGGTGATCCCGGCCCAATTTGGATGTAGCGTCATCTGTCAGCCTGGCGCCTCGTCAGATGAAGAAAGGGCCGGGGGGCCCACAAGCCTGCCGAACGTCAGGCCCAGATGGGCAGTTCAGCCCGTTTCCTCTGAAACCAGTAGGACACCAACCCCGACTGAAACGATCGATTCGCAACGGAATACCTCTGAGTCAGGAGAACCTCGAGTCAGGGGGGTCCTGAGTCAGAGGAGCCCCGAGGCAGAAAGATACCGAGTCTTCGACTACCTCCTTTTGGGTCCAGCTGAGTCCGATCGGGTAGGCCAATCCAAGCATGTCTTAACTCGGGAAGCACCACTACATGGGCAGTAGCAGCAGGACCCGGGAGCACTCTAAGCCGCCAGTCGTCACTATCATTCGAGGTTTTGTCGCAATCCACAGGAACACTCACTCCTTGACACAAGACTAACAGAAGGAGTACGGGGTCGGCACAAACCTAATATCATTCAGGTCCGAATCGCGAGAATCTCGCTGACGCCATGATCTTCCTGCCATTCCCTGGCACCCCGTACCACGATCGCCTATGCCCGTGTCAGGCCAAGCGGCGCCTGACGGCGCTCGCCCATAAGTTAACAGCACCCCTTTCCTTATTTCAGTATGCGACACAATACCCTGCCACCCTGGTTATGTCTTACCCTGTCCTCGTATACGACAAAAGGTGGCAAACCGGGCGCAATAATATTTTTGCTACTATTCCATTGCTCCCCCGGCTATATAAGTCTCTCTGCTCCGCATCACTCAGGTACGCACAATAGTATTTTTGCTACTATTCCATTGCTTTTGCTCTTCCACCGCTGAGGACTTGTTAGATGTCTATACTAAAAGACTTGTCTTTTTATATATATGATCATCTACATTTTGAAATAGAATCACAATAATACAAAATGCGTATTTATATTAGTATATGCATAAAAGTCTGATACTTTGCATTGTAGATAATATGGTATGTGGTGACCCACAGAAGATTATGTTATCAGTCCCTTGCATAGTATAAGTAGAGGCTCACAACCGAGATGGAGTTGGACAAACCATCGGGATGGTTGTAGTGTAATTAGATGTGGTTTGTCTTGACCATAAAATTACACTAGTGTGCTTTGTGTACATTAAGCATGACCAAAACTAGAGGTCATCCAATTTATACTGATTTAATAATTAGATTGGACCTCGGATTATTATGGAGTACAATCCCTAAATCTCGATATAATAACGGGCTCGTATTGTTAATATTTATTTCTTTGATTTACCAATGAGCGAGATTTATTCTGCTAAATCGATAAGTCCGGTAAGTTGGGAAATAATATTAATTATATGGTGTGCCGTTGATTATTGACGAAATTCGTGTCCTGGTGAGTCGGGATGATGATGCCCCCTTGATGAGCTCATAAGGTTCATCATGTTAAACCCTGTAGGTGAATTTGATCAAACATGATAATAAAGTTGAGTGGTAATAGTCAAGGAGTTAGTAGTTGATTAATTAAAATTGTCAATAATTTAAATTAATCAATGGACATACGATATCTTAAACATGGGAGATGGATGTAATCATAATAGGTGGAGTCCATATGAAAATATAGGATTGGTGAGGAAGTTCAATAGAGATCCTTTAGTGGAATGGATCTTCATTAATGGATTGGTTTTAAATCCATTAGTGGGTCAAGACTCAACTCCTCCTCTTGGTCCCTACCTTAGCCCTATATATACCCCATGGGATCAAGAAACCAAGACTTAATCCAATTGATCAACAACCAAGGCTTCTCTCCTCTCCTCTCTCTCCTTCTCTCTCCTAGGGCAATCGGCCGGTTCAAGCACAAGAGGAGATTCACCTCCTCTTTTCTTCCTCCCTTCTTCACTACCACTTGGCCGAGAGTCACATATATAAGGAGGAGTCTTCTTCTTCCTTTTGTGGTGATCGGCGGCAAGGGAGGAGTGACCGGCGGCCGATGGGAGGCGACGTAAGGAGAGGTGCGGCGGCACCGCAAGCCAAAGAGAGGAGGGGATTGCAGCAGGTTTTGGGTGAGGAAGGAGTGCTTTTCTCTCCTTCTTCTTCAAGCTCCTCCCTAGGTCTTCGTTGTGGCCGACGTGAGTTTGGTGGCTCTCGGTGGTCGACGACGCAAGGGAAAGGGGAGGGTGGCTGGCGGTTCCAAACCCTAGAAGTAGGGTTTTGCTAGACGAGAAGAAGAGGTCTTTTGGAGTGCCTTGGTGATCCCGGTTCTCGGTAGCTCGTCGCCCACACGACGTCCAGGAGGGAAGGGACATAAGGTAGAAGACTACGAGGTAAAAGAATGTATAATTTTCTTCCTTGGCTCCTTTGTTTTAGTCTTATCATTTTATGTGTATTAATTAATTATTTTGGTTTTGAATCATGGTTAATAATTAATTAATTGGACCCCGATAATAAACACAAAAATCGGCGATCCATTCGTCGTCTTTTCCGCGGTCGAACGGTTAGGCAAATTACAAGGCTCGATCTTTGAGATTGGCCAAATTGTAATTTGAACCGATCGATACGATGACGAGATGGTCGTTGGGAGATGGGTCTCCATTCAGATTAATTTTTAATCCGTGGACATGGAGAGGTCTCTCAAGAACGACCAAGTATTCGCTTAGGAAACCCGCCAAGTCATACCCAACAGGACTGACTTGACCGTCGGAGTGCCTTGCCGAAGACTTTTCCCGGTGAGTTCGCTAACGGTCATTTCCTTATAGATCGGAGCCAGCCTCTGCAATTCGTGATCTTCGGGAGATCACGTGCTCTTGGGAGTCCACCTCGTTTCGCGACAGGATCAAATTTGGCGCTAGAAGGAGGGAGATTTCACCTGATCGGAAGTGAAAGATGGAAGATCCCAACCGAGTCATGATGACTGTCATGCCCGAGGAGCATAAGCTCCTGATGGCTGCTCGAGCTCAAAAGGCCCCCCAGAGGCCTTCCCAGGTTGGTAGCCAAGCGCCCAGGTTCCCCGAGCCGGCGGCACTTGGACATTTAGGAGGTCGAGGAAGGTCTGCCCGACCTGAAGGTGGTTCCCTTCCCTTTCTAGCGGCTTTTTATCGGGATCGGGACGACGAAGCCGATTCGATGCCGGCCGAGGCATCGGCATCCAACCAGATGCACGGGCCGCGTATAGAAAAGGGAAAGGTCCCGGTCGACCCCTCTCCAGCCACCCTGGTACGCAGCCCTTTCTCTTCATGGATCCTGGAAGACCCAGTTCCCCGACATCTCCGATTCTTTACGATCCCCGAGTATGCAGGGACCACCGACCCGGAAGAGCACTTGATGAAATTTGGAAGTGCTGCTTTGTTACATCAATATCCGGAGGGCGTGAAATGCCGAGTCTTCCTAACCACCCTCTCGGGACCAGTCCAGAGGTGGTTCGACCGACTCCCCAATGGGTCGGTATCAAGTTTTGAGGAGCTGAGGAGTCTTTCTCCAACACTTTGTCAGCAGCCGGAGGCATCACAAGACGAGCCTCAATTTGTTTGCGCTGAAGCAAGGCCCAAAAGAATCTCTCCGGACCTACATCAAGCGGTTCAATGGAGTGGCGCTGGACGTGTCAACCGTCACACCTGAGGTTTTGATCAGTGCTTTCTCCCAAGGACTACATGAGGGAGAATCTATCTCGCTCTTCGACATCATCATGATGCAAACATATATTTAACACTCTATCTAGTATAAAACTACATATGATGCAAACTCTATATATTTTCACATACCTCAAACATAATATTTAATACTGCTAAATTAAAATACAAAAAACTACTAAATTAATATTAACCATTGCAGTTGGAGTTGCAAGGAGTACTGTCATTCGGAAGCAGTACTGTTAAAAATTCTTTAATACATTAAAGAAACCCTAGAAAACAGACTTACTGTATAAAATACATGAACACTTAAAATATTCATTCATTCACAATTGCATACTATCTTGGATCAAATATTAATAGAATATCCACCTTAGAATTTTACATACGTAGAGATAACCTTGTAACGTGAAAAAGTGAGGAAAAAAAAATAGATGGTGGCACATGACCTAGTTACGAAATAGAGTATACAGTAATGACACAAAAAATTTATCAAATGATGTGAATTAAATTTCTCATGGAAAGTCTCAGGTTTAAAGTTACAGACTAAAATTTCCTTAATTAATATTAAATATTGTTAAATTAATTTCACTTACTATTTGCACAATAATAAATTAAAAAAACATTAATGTGGGCTAGTATTGGGATTTAAATCCCGGATATAAATTGCTCTTACCTAATCTCATGAAAAATTAAGTTGAGTTGGTTTGTCAGTTTTTCATTTTTATTTTTTTAAAAAATATATTTTTTTAGAAAATAATATTTGATTTGTATTTTATACTTCTATTTTTTAGAAAAAAATATTATTTTCTGAAAAATTAAAAAATATTTAACAGTATTTTTAAGAAAAAAATACATAATTTTCTTAAAAAATAAAAAAAATGACTCTAATCAAATCCACCTAATAATACATTTTTATCTATTTTTCTAATAAGTTTAGTATTCACGCTTATTTTAAAAAATTGGCCTCGTTGATTTAGGTGGGACCAGCTAAAGGCAGGCTTCGATGCAATTGGGTTCGATCCAATCGCGGCGGCTGTGGGCGATATAGCAACGAGCACTGCGGTCTCGAGGGTGTGAAATTCGATCGATAGAGGGGGAGACGGAGAGAGAGGCGGAGCGAGAGCGATTGGTCGAGCAATGGCGGAAGAGGTGAAGCTGGGATCTTCGAAGCCGATGATCGCGACGCAGCAGGAGATGGAGGAGAACAGGGTTCCCATCCCCTACCGCGACGAGTGCGCTCATCTCCTTATTCCTCTCAACAAGTGCCGCACCGCTGAGTTCTTTCTGCCATGGAAGTGCGAGAACGAGCGCCACGTCTACGAGAAGTGCGAGTACGAGCTCGTCATGGAGCGGATGCTCCAGATGCAAAAGATCCGTGAGCTTGAGGAGAGGAAGAAGGCGCTGAAGATTCCGGGTGCGGGCGGTGTCATCCCTGCTCCAGCCAACGTATGAATCGCGCCCCTTCCCCTTCGCGATGGTTAGTTTTCGTCTTAATTGGTTTAGATGCTTGATTCTTTGGTTTACTGTTGTAATTCTAAAAACTCTAGGTTTTGTTGCAAAGAACTCTGCTAATCTCGAAGATGATTCTTGTGCTAAGTGAGATTGAATGTTTTCTGGGTTAATAATGCTATTATTTTTCTCCGATGGTTCTAATTGAGAAAGAGTTATTAAGGACTATCCCACTGGATCTAAGCATTCGAAGAACATGTTTTGATAAGAGGAAAGCAAATAAAATAAGATTTCTATCAGTTGGACAAGGAAAAAAATGAATTTGGGATTTTCTTATTTTACGGGAATACAAATTTTGCTAGGTTCGGTGTGGGCGGGCTCGATGATCGATATGTGCTTAAATGTCCTTTAATACTGTCTTTCCTTTTTATATTTGTGTAAAATGGTTGAATGCTGTCAAAATTGATGGTTCTTTGTCTAGTGCATTTTTTTTTTGTTAGGATTTTCAAAATTCTTTGTAATTGATGGTACATTTCTATTCTTGATCTTTTACTATTAATTCATGATAAGTTGTTATCATTCATTTCTATAGTATTGCAAATTTTTTGTGACAGTTCAGAAAGTATGCTTCATCAACTTAGATAGTTGCTGCATATGATATGCTATGGATAATTTACAGTGCAACTGGAACTAAACATAGTGTTGTTGTGGATTTACAAATTGAAGCCTTCAGGAGAAATCATATGATAATGATATAGGTGATATATCTATGCTAAGTTGTGTCTGAAATGCTGACCAGAGTTGCTGATGAGCACTTCATTTTATTCGAATAGATATTAACATAACCAATCTACTATGTAATGCATGCAATTTGATGTACTAATTCTTAGCTTCTTGCTTGGAGCATCTGTTTTTTTGCCATGCTATGTTTGCGAGAAAACAATTTTTATAATTTTATTACTCATCTGCTAATAGGTTGCTCAAGTTGTTAGTATCTATGCACCTATATAAAATAACTTTCATAAGATGTGCATAGTGGAAAACTGGAAATTACTCATGTTTTATGATATTCTTATGCATGCTATTTGTCATGTACTATATCATAATTGGTGGTGATAATGTTGTAGTGGTTCCAAATATTGACAAGGAAAGCGTTGCCCTCTTTTGTGTTTTGATCAATGTATTATAATTGCTTGAATCATTTAGTGCAAGTATAATTAGACCGCCCCTGATCTGGATGTTATAATGTAGTGTGCAAGTCAAAGATGGACCACAAGACAATCAGATTGATGCAAATTATAATAGACTGTTAACAGTTTTTAGTTATTATTGTTACTAGAAAGTCTTTGACAATGAGATGTGTAGAATGGATGAAGAGGAGAAAATAGAGATGGAAAATGGTGCCTTGGCAGGAGAAAAACTATACTATTTTTGTCTTTTCCACCTTTTGTATAGAATGAGATGCATATAAAGGAGGGTGGCGTTCTTATAACTATAGCTTAGTAAAAGGGACTAGAAGAAGATAATATGATCTTCTAAAACATTTTTGCCACATCCTTTCAAGTACTAACCTGAATGAGACAGTTTAATATGTTAGGACTTGGCAATCAATGTAAAACTATACCAACGACCTCATGTTTTTAACCCTCTTTGTTGTTATTTAATGTGAGAGACAGGACGCCACTAATATTGCTCAGGGTTGTGCTAAGTCTCAATAATCAATGCAAAACTATGTCAATCACCAAATGCTCTTAACCACACATATATATTTTTTATGTAAGGTTAGTAAAATGGTGTACTATGGAACAAATATACTTTTTTGTCCATCTTCAAATAATTCAATGAGATTATAATTGATTTCTAAGTTTCAATGTGTTCCTAGAAAAAAGGTTGATTTATGGGAAATAAACAATCCTAAATCGAAAAGCTTCTAGAGTTCATTTCCATTGAGCTAAAAGAAATATCTGTATTTTAATTTTATGAGGTCCTTTCAAATCTACATAATCTGGGTATTTAGTTATTCTTGCGTTTAGCAAGGTATATAAGAAGTTGTGGATGTCAAATGTATTAGTTCTACATTTTTTTTCCTAGCAAATTAGGGTGGTGGCCAGGTTGCCCGGAATAAAGAAATTTTCCATGGTTCTTTGTCTCTACGACAGTATTAGTTCATGGCTTGAAGGCTTCGACCAAGCTTTCACCAACCTGAAGTTCTCAAGAGCATTGCTATTACATGTCACATCCAAGTCACATCATAGATGTGCTTGTTGAGAATCTGCCATAGACTTAGTACTTAAGCAGGTCTATAAATGAAATTGAAAGCTTCTTCATTAGCTGTTCCATAACTTTGTATCCAGATGATAGATACTGGATTCTTCGGCAGAATACTAATATGTCTTGAAGTTTGAATAGTACGTTTCAAGGATTTCTCGTGGTTAGCCTTCTAAATTTAGCTAACATAACAGCATTGATGAAATTGTCTTTGTGATTTGAATGACCTTTTCTATTTCAGCTATCTGCTTCCCTTGTTAATTGTGCAATCACAACACTAAGACCTGTCCATTTTATTGGAATCCTAAGCTCTTTAATTACTGCTTTAATTTCTTTGGACCATTCTTGCTTCTGCAGTTTATTGCTTGTAACCCTGGTTTCTCATTAAGCTTAGAGCTGACTGATACGCAAGATGCCAAATAGGACAACATAATACAACAACCATATCAATTGTTAAATTATAGAATTTAAAAAATTGTGTAAAATCTCACGATAATAATTTACCAGTTCTAGAATATTTGGTAGGGATGAACCTTGTTTTTAGGAAACTATCAACTATGGGATTATCAACTGAGGCACACAAGTTACTGTGTTTTGCATCACCATGTCCTTTTCTTGTATAGTCATCAATAGACTTCCTAAAAATCATACATTTTGTAATGTTTATTCTTCAGTGTCATATTCAACTGCAAATTTTTTCTTAAGGTTTTGGAAACAGAATTGAAAAGATGCAAAACCTAATATGTGAAATTATTTTTTTAATGATAAAAGATGCAAAGGAATTTTTAAGACTAGCTGACATGAAATTCCTATAAGATGATAGCCTTTGAGATTGAAAGGAAAATTGTACAATCTGTAATAGATTGAGTCAATGCTGGTCTTTTAGATAATGTGTATAAAAAGTTAGTATAGCCATGAGAATGCTAAGATGAATATATTGTATATAAGAAAAAATCAAAACAAAAATATTGCTATCCAGAAGTAATTACCGGCAACTCTAATAAATTGAAAGAAAATAAATTAAGATGATATTAATGTCTTAAGTCAATCAATACATTCTAGTTTTAGGCAAGTTGAATTGATTAGAATAATTGAGACCCACGTATGAAGCTCAATTTGTGTTCATCAGCTAATGTGCTGTTAAACATCTTCTCTATCAGATATCTACATATTGCAAATTCCTTTATAATTTAAATTTTACAGTTTCATTATTCTTTTTCTATTGTTTTTGTTCTTCTTCATCTTATCACCATTAAGTCATAGAAACTTGATGTCAAGTCTAATTTCATGAATGCCATTAGACCATCATGATACTAGTAACTTTGGTGCAGATGCTCAGATAATGTCATCCTTTCCCGACAGAGTAATAAAGTGGATTCTCATCGGGGTTCATAATTCGTATATATTATCCTTATTTGCATCTGAATGCTTCTGATTTACCAGGGTCATGGAAATTGACCTTTAAATTGCATAGTATTTGCTTATTAATCTCTACCATTTATGAACACTATTTTATGTGAATTAGTCTTTTATTGAGTGTTGACATCAGGGAATAAAATTTCGTTCCCGTGCCGGGCGGCATTGGCGATACCTATTGTTCCGCTGTCCGTCCGAAACCGGCACAAAAGTCATCATGATTTCGTGAGTTGCAGGCGTGCGTTACGCAGTGACAGGCGGAGGTGGCAACATCCAACACCGGAGGAAGAAACGCCCATGCACGCGCCGCCGGAGGCGTCGTGAGATTCCTCCGACGCCGCCGGAAGCTCTGCTGGACGACGCCTGAGCCACCGACCGCCACGTGCAGCGTCTGCCTCTTGCGTTAGGGCTAGCGAGCGCAGGCGGAGGCGGAGGTTTAAAACATTTCCTCACATAAATATTTATCTCAATAAAATATATAAAAATATATTTAAAATTAAATAAATTTTATTAATCAATTTTTTGAAAACTATTTTTATTGTTTTAAATATTATTTTAAAATTCTATAAAACTTAAAAAATCTAAAAAATTTCTAAAAAATCAAATTTATATCTTGATATATTTTTTATTATTTTATATTTTTATATTTTTATTATTTAATTAATATTCTGATATTTTTATAATTTTAAATATATTATTTAAATTAATAATTATTTAAATGAATAAATAATTAATTTATATAATTATTATATCTAAATTAGCATTTTATGTTAATTTATATATTTATTATAGATAATGTTTTTTATTTTAGAATAAATTTGGAATTTGGATTCATAAATATTATGATATTAAACTTTTTTTACTTTTAGGATTTTTGCTCCAAAACATATAAAGTTTTGACATTAGTAACTTAGTAAGAAAGCATATTATGATAGATCAATTTTAATTCGAGTTATTGATAGATCAATTTTTTTTAATGAAAATTATATTTAATTTTTTATAACGATATTAAATTGTTCAAGAGACCTTATATAAAATCAATATATATTTTATTTTTAAATTATACACAATAAACGTATTTATCTAATAATTATAATATATAAATAAATAAATGTCGAAACCATACCAGCACGGCACGATACGATACCAAAACTGTAGGAAGTGCATTTCTAGACAGAAATGAAAATTAAAAATTAATATTAACATATTTGGTTGCAAGCTCTAATACAAAGGCTGTGGTTTGCTTTTAGGATTCAACAGCCCACTTAAAGCATGTCTAAACACTCCGAACATGTGGCTTAATCATTTTTGTTATAAGGCTGTTATTAGTCATATGACTTTGCATAGAGTTCAATGGAGCGTCAAATTCACGCTCAACACATAGTTGGTCGTAACCGGTTTCTGATGTTGATGTTAGCATTGATGTAGAATTGCCATTTCCAATGGGTGGGAATTGTTGTTTAATATAAATTTCACATTTCTCATCCTACTGGTCCTTTTAGCCTAGAGAGTGGGGCTTCTGAACATACAAGTCATCTTTGTTCAGGATTTCAGGAACCCTTTCTTGTGATTTTATAGCACATGAAGGGAATTTTTTCTTGCGATATTATATCACAGGAAATGTTTTGATAGGCGAGACATGTGAAGGAGTAAATGTTAAATTAGAATTTTGACGAAAAATATTAGAAGCGAAAGGTTTTAGGCTTAATAGAGTAAAGATAGAATATATGAGATTTAAGTTTAGCAATATTAGACGTAATGAGAATTGTGAAGATAGGAGATGACGAGTTGTTTGAAACTGAGAGTTTTAAGTATTTAGGATTATTTTTATAAAATGATGGAGCAATTGAGAGAGATGTCTTACATATAATATAAGTAGGTTGGTTAAAATGGAAGTTAGCGTCGGATGTTTTTTATAATCGTAAAGTATCTCTAAAACTTAAAGGGAATTCTACAAAACGACGGTTAGACTTGCTATGTTATATGACGCTGGATGTTGGGTTATAACTCGGGCACATGAACAGAAGATGAAAGTTGCAGAGATAAGGATGTTAAAGTGGATGTGTGGACATACGAGGATGGATAGAATAAGTAATGAGAGCATTAGAGAGAAAGTCGAAATTACATCTATTAAGGAAAAACTTTGAGAGATACATTTAAGATGATACAGACATATACCTAGATGACGATTAAATGTCCCAATTAAGTGATGTGAAACTATGACAATACGCAAATCAAACGAAGGAGAGGAAGAGAAAAAAAAACTTGGTTAGCAACATTAAAATAAGGTAAAATTTATTTAAATATTGATGATGATATAATAAGAGACAGAGCCTAATAGCGTAGAAGGATTTATATAGTCGACCTTATCTAGTAGGATATGACTGGATTGTTTTTGTTTTTGTTGTTGTTAATGCTATATCACATGAAATCTACTTGCTCTTATATGGATTTGATGTGTCCTACATTAATTGAATTGTGAGCTGATAATACTTATAAATTGCATTAGAGTATTTATTTAGATGTGGGAAGAACTGTTAGTCTGTTTTGTTGCTGTTGATCTTTTCTACAATGATACAAGAGAACATCGAGTTCCTAGTCATACTAATTTGTAACCCTTTTTTTAAATATGACTTCTTTACATGGTATATTGTTAAGATCTTTGTTCCTTTGTCATAGTATGATGTCTTTGTTTATTATGATCTTCTATTCATTTTGTTTGGTTTAAAGTATGCTAATGACTTAACAAAGACGGCTGACACTGAACTAAAAATTGAAAAGAATCTGCTCTTGCTACTACTTTCTTTCTCTTCCATCATTTGAATCCATGTGGTGATGACATGTTGATTTAATTCTCATTCTTTCTATGGATGCATGTGATTTATATTGGTTCCTTGAACTGTACTGTTATACTGAAAAATACCATGTTCAGAGAAAAATCTCAAGGAAAATTTTAAGAAATGACGTGACATTTTATATACAGCGATCCCGACGGGTTCTCTGTGCCTCCCAGGATATAATTTGATTCGGGGCGGCGACTTCCGACCGCCGATGATATCCGGACGACAATAGGACGTGTGCATGTAAAGTGTCATATCATTCCTTGAGATTTCTATTGAGATTTTTCCTTGAGCATATGATAGCTCTGTTATAATTTTCATGTATATGTACCACTATTATTATGATGCTTACTTTTTAAATATTCAATAACTTAGGAGTCAAAAGGCTTGACGGTTGAGCTTGTTTATTTTGTATCAAGAAAGTGCTTGAATTATCATGTTTTTCAAAACTACTTCACTTGGCGTTTTTCCTCGTCCAAGTATTGCAATCCTTCTACGGGCTTATATAACACATTTCCTTTTATAAATCTAGTGTTTCATGTTTCTTCCTAACGGTTTTTTTTTTTTTGATTTCACAGGAATCAGGATTTACACCTGGGTTCAAAGGCCTTTGATCCTTTGATGTTCAATAATGTTTGTCTACTTGGACCCATTTTTTTTCCTTCTTGGATTAAGCACCAATTTGACTTTCAGTTGTAATAAAGAATGGCTTTGCCAACATGTTTGGTGCCTAAATTTATCACTCATGACATACTAAAAAGTGACCCCCGAATACTCAGGTTTACATGTTTGGATTAGACATTTTCTTCAATGGATGTGATATGCTCTTAAATGTAGCTTTTGTTGAATTTAATTATATTTTATCTTCAGGATTATAATATAGCAGTAGGATATTAAATTATCTTTTAATCATTTATGGTTCAATCCTTAACTATGATGTATATTATAAAGATTTTTTTATTCAAATTGAATGTGCAATTATGAGATGTTGAGATTTTTTGACCATCTATCCACAGTGCTTTTCAATTTGCTTGGATGGTTTAATATTTTTTTAAGTAGCTTTTGTTGAAGTTTAGATGACTTGAGAAAAAGAGTTACCCAACCGTCCAGGGAAAAACAAAACTAGTTAGATATCATATCAAGTTAAGAACTTGATGGAGCAACACTAACGTATCGATCGAAGCTGAGCAATAATATGCTCAATCCATGCTTCTCAACTATGACTATTTGCATAGTTCAAAAATGGAAGCACTAATGGCTGATGCATAATCAATGCTTTGTTAATCTAAGGCTTTGATATAGATGGATATGAGTTTTAGTGCAAAAATGCCATTCAAAAAACCTTTCAAATCTACTATAGACCAAACAGCAATAAAAAAACTCGTTTGCCTACATTATTCACTGATATAATTTTATACGAACCGATACACGAAAATAAAAAAAAAAACATATTCATTCCAAAAACAATTATCTCGTAGTTCATGATATAGGATAAGATATTTTCATGAGATGGATAGATAGATTTTGATATATTCAGTGAAAAAATTTAATAAAACATTTAGTGAATGATATGGTATTTTGCATGCACATATCTAATTATCGCTCAGACACTATCGGCGATTTTGGCCGCCGCCCCGAATCAAACTATAATCTAGGGGTTATAGTGAACCCGTCGAGGATCACTGCATGCAAAGTGTCATGTCATTTACTGAGTTTTTCCTTGAGATTTTTCATTGAGCATATCATTTTCCGTTAGTATGAGTTCTGATACACTTAGTGAAAAAACTCAATGAAACGTTCAGTGAATGACGTAACACTTTGCATGCACACATCCGATTAGCGCCCGGGCAGAGACCGTCGTACCGAATCAAACTATATCCTGGGGGGCACGGTGAACCCGTCGGGATCACTACATATAAAGTGTCACGTCATTCACTGAGCTTTCCTTGAGATTTTTCACTAAGCATATCATTTTCCTTGAGATTTAGCATTGTACTTGCTATTTGTTTCCCCTAACTTAAACGGATTGTCAAACATCAAAAAAGGAAAAATTATTGGAGTAATCTATGGTTCGGAGTGACCATGTATTTTGATGTTTGGGCAAAGAGTTAAGTTAGATTCACCCTTGTATTTGATATGTGTATGTGAGTATGCAAGTTTACAGAATACACATAGGCTTAATTGGACAATTTCGGGTCCGGTGAAGGATGACACGAGGAGACAAGCCGTGGGCTTATATGCATCCGAGGAACCGTGGACAAAGCAGGATCGATGAGCCGAGGGAAGCACACTTCGAGGCATACGCGAAGGATGACATGAGGACGAGCCGCGGGTTCGTATGCATTTGAGGGACGAGAGCCAAAGTCGAAGAATGCTTGAAGGCAACAGGTCGAGACTGGTAGGTGAAGAGTCAGCTGAGTCGTGAGTATCCGAGTGCTTAGAGAATTATACTCAGGAAGGGAAACCCTAGGTTTAGGGTTTGGGAAATCGACTGCGGCTTGTAGCTGTCGACTGGTGTAGGGCACAGAAAGATCAATCGACTAATCTTCTGTGCAATCGACTGGTGTCGGTTGGGAATTTGAACTTTGGGTTATAACATTCGGATTTGGTTGGCACCAGTCGACTGATAATGGCTAGTTCAGCCACGAGCTCTATTTAAAGGTGCTCGGTTTTACTGGCTAGAGTTGACGAAATTGGCTTTGGTTAAAGACTAATTAATAGTCTAAGTGCTCAGGTGTGTGTTGCGGGTTGTGGTGAGGTTTCTCCACCCACAATGAGTTACACAAGCTAGCCGGAGGCTTTCCAGGGAGTCATCCATCAACAGATTGGGATCGTCCACCTTACGAACAGCCGTGGAGTAGGAGCTTTATCTCCGAAACACGTTATATTTGTTTGTCTTCCTTTGCGTTAGTTTTAGTTTATATTATTCCACTTGCGCAAACTAACCGTGTAAGAAGAACGAGTGACGAAGTGGGTGAATGAATATTCACCACCTCTAGCTGACGCACCGATCTCTAACAGGAGTTACAAAATGGAGCAGAGGTTGATTCCCAACAAAGCCGAGAGAAATACTCTCTCATGTGCTGACATGCTCAATTTTCTTATTTATCTCTCCACAAATACCTGTCGGATCAGCAGGGTGGGACGTTTAAGGTGTGTGTATCACCTTTTGTAGAATGATATAGGATAAGAGGTGTCCGGGGCTACGGTCTAGTAAAAGAATGTCAAGTTGTCTCTTAGGTTTGATCATCAGCTATGATGTATTTTAGAGAAATATTTCCTTCAAATTGGGTGCGTAATCACGGGATGATGGACTTCTTGGCCATCCGCAGTAAGTGTTCCCAATTTGCCCTAACTGTCAATGGGAAACTTCTGTGGGGCCAAGTCAAGTCGGTTGTCTTAGATTCGATGTTATCTAATTCATCATTTTTTTTATGACATAGGATAAGAGGGGCATTGTTGAGTTGGTACAATGTCCAACTACAGCTTCTTGATTTACCTCCTTACAAATGGTTGTGGGACCGACCGTGTAGGGCCTTTAAAATATTACTATAACAATATTATGATATTGTCTACTTTGAACTTAAGCCCTCATGATTTTGCTCTTGGATTCTCCCCAAAAGGCTTCATATTAATGAAGATATATTTCTCTTATAAGCTCATTATTTTTCCCATATATTTTCAATATGAAACTATATTTGTAATCCCAATAGATATAAAGTAAGACATAGAATGGATTCTCATATAATGATGGTTAAAATCTCTTACAAAGTATATCATATAGTGTTTTTTTTGAATTATCGCAATATTGGACCTTCCATCATGATCCATCTATGCTTCTCAGATTTATTTTGGTGGTCCATAAAATTTTTTTATAGAATCTTCCATCATGATCCATCTATGCTTCTCAGATTTATTTTGGTGGTCCATAAAATTTTTTTATAGAATCAAATTGATCGTCTCCGGGATTAATTGATTCCAAAAGTTAGATATATAGATCATTTAGGTTAACTGATTCCAAAAGTTAGATGTATGGACCATTTAAACAAAAATTAGATTGATCGTTTCTAAAATTAGTTGTACGCACGCATGAAGATGTTAGCCTGAGTGTCTAGGACGGCTCACCGCATGCAAGATGCCTCCGGTGGTGCTTGGCATTCCAACTTCATATCATATCTTTTATGTTTTTACCATCGTATTGAATCCTAAGGAGCCAATTTAAGGTAATAATGCTCACTAGTACCCCTGTCAATATGTTTCAAAATCAATATACAATATAAAAAAGATAAATTATGAAGGTTACTAATTCAAATAGTGACTAACATATAAGAAAGAGCAAACACTTGACTTCATCAATATTTAACTCTAAATCTTATAGTGATAATATCTTATATATTAGCCATCGATCCATTAAACAAGGACAATTTAATATTATAAATGAACATATATATATATGTTATGACCTTCTATTTAGAACCCAAAATAATAAATTTTATACTTTATAATTTTTTTTCCTATTATTGACATCTAACTACGTATAACTATGTGTCGTTGTCTATTGGCTTAGGAAATTTCCAACCGATGCCCTAAAATATTAAATTTAATATAAAATTAATACCAAACTTTTCCAATCAATATCTCAAATCCCAACACCAAATTTGGTGTTACAACAATGCGACACCATTTTTGGTGATGCACTGTTGCAACACCAAATTTGGTGTCATTAATTTTTTATTTTTTTTATATTTAAAAAATCTTATTATAATATATAATCAGTAAATACAATATATATTATTAAGTATCATAAATAAAATTAGTAATATATTTTATTCTATTTATGTGTTATTTTAAAATATTTTTATATAAATTAGTTTGATGTAAATTTTAAAAAATTAACTTATTAAATAAAAATATTAATTTTAAATATAATAAGTATCATAAAAGATTACTAAATTAAAATTTATATTGATAATTAAATTATGAGTAAGACGTAATAGAATATTCTAGAGAATATTCTTTTTTGGTGCGATATGGTGTGAGTGGATTAAAGTTGAAATAGTTTTTGATGTTGAAATTATATCATTTTAATGTGAAATTGATACCAAATATAATATTTTGGGTTGGAGATCTTGAAATTTGGCAAATATATAAGGATTGAGTATTAAGTTTATTGAATTAATAGATAATTTTTTTTAATAGATAGTCATCTAAGAATGTTAGATTGATAGATTGTTTGTTGTTAGCACTTTCTGATTTAAGCGATCGATAGAAAATGTTTATAAGATCAAAAACTTTAGATTTAAACTGCGAGCACTTATTCATTTATTGTGATGATAGATAAATTTTTTTCATAAAATTAAATTAATCATTTTAGATTTAATTAATCTAAATTGATATGTGATACCAACTCAACAAATTGAATCAGTAATACTGGTTTTTGTTTTATTTTTCAAACTAAAAAATTCAAAATTATATTTATTTTAAAATATATTTTATATTATAAAAATATTCGTTGACTTGCATTTTCATTTACAAGCACAATCATGCTTTATTAATTTAACAACTGCTCTAACAATTATGCTTTATTAATGCTATTTTTTTAATCTTATATTTTTTATTAGGTAGTAATGCATAATTTAAATTCAAAAACTATTTTCAATGTAAATGTGTAATAACAATAATAATAACAATTAAACTATTACAATTATTAATGTTAGTGCTTGTCGGTGGATGCAACCATTACAAAGGGACCAAGAGCAATGAGCTAAAACAGCGACATTAAGAACCAAATACTCCGCGTAGCAGTTCATTCCAAATCACTAGATCTAATCGTCTTCCAGATCCACCAGCAGTGATGGAACCTGACCGGCGCTTCCATCTCCGCCCGGACCACCTCATCCGCAACGGCGGATTCGCCCTCTTCGTCGCCGCCGTCCTCGTCTTCACCATCATCGTCGCCACCTACCAACCCGAAGACCCCCTCCTCCACCCCTCCTCCTCCTCTCCCTCCTCCAAACTCACCTCCTTCCTCACCTCCACCTCCAACGCCACCTTCCTTTCGGACGTCTCCGTCCTCCGCACCGGCGAAGACTTCCAGAACTCCTCCGCCGCCTCCTTCCCCTCCTCCAGCGCCTCCGAGACCCCCGTCGTCGGCGACGCCGCCCCCTTCATCCAGATCTCCGACATCGAGACTCCCACCGCTGCGTCCTCCGTCGTTGCTCCGGTCGAGTGCGACCACGGCGCCCCTGTTGACTGCTCCGACCGCGAGCTCTTCAACGTGATGATGCGCGCCGCCATAGAGGGCTTCCCGGACATCCATTTCTACCGCTTCGGAAAGCCGGCCGCCGTCCCCGAAGCCTCCGACATCTGTGATATGGCGTGGCGCTTCCGCCCTCGCGACGCCAACCGCCCCACGTTGTACAAGGACTACCGCCGCTTCCACCTCGTCAGATCCGCCAATTGTACCCTCACCGTCGCCAAGATCGGCGACTACCACTCGGGAGTCAACGCGCGGAAGCGCCGCCGCTCCAAACGCGGATCTGGATCTGCCCCCACCAGCGAGGCCGTCTTCGAACCCAAGAAGAACCTCCCAGAGGCCGATGAGCCGAAGACAGAGTCGGTGCCCGTGGTCGGAGAAGCGATCAATGACACCCTCCCCGTGATTGAGTCGGAGTCTACCTTCGGCGCTGGTAAGTACCTCGTTTATGTCGGTGGCGGAGACCGCTGCAAGAGCATGAACCACTATCTGTGGAGTTTCCTCTGCGCGCTGGGAGAAGCCCAGTACCTAAATCGAACACTTGTCATGGATCTCAACATTTGCCTCTCCTCGATCTACACTGGTACGGGCCAGGACGCCGACGGCAAGGACTTCCGGTTCTACTTCGACTTCGAGCACCTCAAGAACTCGGCTTCTGTGATCGACCAGCGCCAGTTCTGGACGGACTGGGGAAAATGGGAGAAAAAGGACAAGCTTCCCTTACACTTCGTGGACGACCTCAAGGTGACGCCCATGAACCTGGCAGGCGTCAAGGACACACTCATCATGAGGAAATTTGGAGACGTCGAGCCAGACAACTACTGGTACAGGGTTTGCGAAGGGGAGACCGAATCCGTGATCCAGCGCCCATGGAACCTCCTCTGGAAGTCCCGCCGCCTGATGGAGATCGTCTCCGCCATCTCCTCGCGCCTGAGCTGGGACTTCGACTCCGTCCACATCGTTCGAGAAGACAAGGCGAGGAACACTCAACTGTGGCCCAACCTCGCCAGGGACACCTCGCCAGATGCCCTGCTCGCGACGCTGGGTGACAAGATCGACAACGGAAGACGGCTGTACATCGCCACAAACGAGCCTGATATCTCCTTCTTCGATCCCCTCAAGGATAAGTATACCACCTATTTCCTAGACGACTTCAAAGATTTGTGGAATGATACTAGTGAGTGGTATCAGGAGACAAAGGAACTCAATAACGGTGTAGCTGTGGAATTCGATGGCTACATGAGGGTGGAAGTTGATACCGAAGTGTTCTTGAGAGGAAAGAAGCAGCTTGAGACCTTCAATGATCTAACCAGCGACTGCAAGGACGGTGTCAATACCTGTCCTGCTACTTCTTGATGCGGATAATGCAATCGCTTGGTGAAGGTATGAGCCTTTGAAGGATTTCTAGGGCATTTAACCACTCTTGTTTCACATTTTTATCTGTAGAAGGGATCTTGTTACGTGAGATGATTCACTAGTATTTGTCATTGATGTTATGCAATTGTTGGTCTATCAAAATTGATTGGAAGATTTTATAAACAGACTTGTCTCTTTCTTTGGCAATCAATTTTGGATTTCGTTTGCAAAAAGTTCTTTTGAGGTTTGTTGTGATAGACAGTTCTCCAGATTTCTTCAATAATTGGAAAAGTTCCCTTGCTCTGATAGTTTTGGTCTCCTACCTGGCTTGGTTTTATGGGTTGCTTTGTTGAGCTTTGATCACTTCTCTGCTTTCGTTCAGTTGATTTCTTCTGTTAAAATTCAGTGTCAATTCTAGTGTGTATCCAGAAGAAAGATTCACCTGTGCAATTGAACAAACCAAAAATCTAACTAGGAATAGTCAGATTGCGGAGCTGAACAAATCCAGATATTTAATTAAAAAAATAAACACTTTGATCAGTCAACCAATCAAACCATGTGATACACCATTAAAGTATGCACATGCAAAGGGAATGCAAGATAGATGGTCGTGGATGCAGATCGGCTGGCGACCTCATCATCAAGCATCATGATAAATGCCCACCAGTAAGTTCGTCTAGTTCGTACAAATCAGCAAACTCTGCAGACGACTTGCTTGTCTCAAAAGTATTCACAGAACCAACTGACCAAGTATTGGAAATATGAGAACAAGCATTTATATTATTAACCATATCATAGCAGTTGTAAACTACATCATCTAAGCAAAACAAAGCTATAAGTAAGATCTAGACAAACAAAAGCTACTTTCACGTTTCATCTAAGAAGAACTACGAAGGATACTTCACTTGGGCATAAGAAAAGTGAAACCGACAGCTCAGAATGAAACCAATAAACTCGGATATATCATACGTATGTGATCCTGTCGACAAGCGAAGATCGATTCTCCCCCGAATGACTCGGTCTAACCAAGCCGACTCGGTCTGCTGTAGCTTGGGAGGTCGGACCAAAACAGAACTCTTAATGTAGTGGTGCGGTTGCAAATGGCAGCGATCCCTTCTATGGAGCACCTGTGGGGTTTATATAGGGGGCGAAAAGGTCTTCAGCGTGCGAACTGTCACATCTTGTTAAAGATTAGTCAGGGATTAAGCTAAGTAAGTGGCTGTCTTAGCGGCGGAGTGAGACTGACACGGCAGTCTGCCAGCCTGTGATCCTGCCCCTAATTAACGTTGGGCGGCCACGTCAGATGATGACGACGCCTCTTAACGGAGAGTTTTGACGGGACCTTGCGAGGAATGAGACTCAAGAACTCGGCCTCGATCGTTCGACCTCGGGAGCTCAGACTCAGGAGGTCAGCCTCGAGAGCTCGGTTCCGAGAGTTCGGCCTCGAGAGCGTGATCTCGGGACTCAGGAGCTCGGTTTCGAGAGCTCGGCCTCGAGAGCGTGATCTCGAGAACTCGGCCTCGAGAGCGTGATCTCGAGGACTCGGCCTCGAGAGCTCAACCTCAGGAGCTCAGCCTCGATCGTTCGACCCCGGGAGGTCAGCCTCGGGAGTCGGCCTCGATCGCTCGACCTCGGGAGGTCAGCCTCGATCGCTCGACCTCGGGAGGTCAGCCTCGAGAGCTCAGCCTCGATCGCTCGACCTCGGGAGGTCAGCCTCAAGAGCTCAGCCTCTATCGCTCGACCTCGGGAGGTCAGCCTCGAGAGCTCAGCCTCGATCGCTTGACCTTGGGAGGTCAGCCTCGGGAGCTCGGCCTCTATCGCTCGACCTCGGGAGGTCAGCCTCGATCGCTCTTGTCGACCTCGGGAGGTCAGCCTCGAGAGCTCAGCCTCGATCGCTGACCTGGGAGGTCAGCCTCAGAGCTCAGCCTCTATCGCTCGACCTCGGGAGGTCAGCCTCGAGAGCTCAGCCTCGATCGCTTGACCTCGGGAGGTCAGCCTCAAGAGCATGGCCCAGGGTGAACTTGATTCCGACTTGAGCTTCTGCCCGCCCCGGCCTCTATTGTTCTTGAGCCGGGTTGAACCGGGTTTTCTCCGACCGGGCTCTCATCCCTGATAAAAAACCGCTCGCCCGGATCACAAGCCTCCCCTTCAAGTCTAGTCGAAGGAGGCGTCAAGTCCGACTGACTAGGCTCCCGGCCCGGTCGGCCTGACTTCCTTTCCGCTTTCCCGCGCGTTCTTTGCACTCCGAGTTAGTCTCCCGCGCGCCCGACCTCCCACTCAGTTATTCATCAATGCCGCCACGTGTCCACTACTGAATGGATGCCTCCGGTATCGAGGCATCATTGGCGCGGCTTCGTGTGGCGTTCGCGAGAAGCTTCGGGGCGTGGGGAATCGCACGGATCGGATGATGGAGACCGGAGCCCGCCATTTTCCTCCTCTCCATCTGACGGTCATTGTTGCCTAGCCGGTAGTATAAATAGGTTGATCCCTTCATTTCACTCCTTTTCACTTTGCCTCTCGCTTCTCTTTTCGCTTCTATCCGACCTCCACTGCCTGACTTTCTTGAGTTCCGACGAACAGTGCTTCCGGCGATCAGCGTTTTACCCCGAGCCCTAACGTTAGGTACTCTTCTCCCTGCCTGAATCCCTTCTATTAATTCCTGAGTCCGACTATATGGCCTGCTCATCCTCTGCACCTGAGCCGTGTTATACCACTGTTCGCTTGACCTTGAGCCTGGGTTCCTTAGAAACCCTTCGCATAGATTATCGCATTCCAGAAGATCACCTTTTTATTCTCCCCTCACGAGACGGTCGACCTAATCAAGCCCCGGTGAACTACTTTACCGTTTTTAAGGATCACCTTCTAGCCGGCCTGCGATTCCCTTTGCATCCCTTTATTGTAGAGATCTGTCGGTATTTTCAGGTGTCCCTCTCCCAACTAGCCCCGAACTCGATTCGGATCCTATGCGGCACGGTGGTCATCTTCGAGTCCTTCCGAGTTCCCCTTTCCCCTAGGGTTTTCCATCTCTTCTTTTACCTTAAGATGCAAGAGCCCGGGTGTTTCTTTTTCCAGGCCAGGGTCAACACCGCCTTTCTAGACAAGGTTCCTTCTTCGAACAAGGGATGGAAATCCCACTTTTTTTACATAAGCACCACCCCGCCTGCATCCTGGCCTCTTAACTGGCTAGAGGAATTACCTGACCACCCTGCTACCCCTCGAAGGTATCGCGCTGACCCCGGATTTCGATCAGCCTTTTCTAAAATCGGAGGACGCCATTTTCATGTCGGCAAATTGCTGAGCGAGGCCATGCTTTATATTTGCCGGCTGAGTCAGATCCCTGCCCGACTGCCCGACACTTATGGTAAACTCCCCTTCTTATTTACTACTCTTTTAATGCTAACTAAAACTTTTTCTGACTCGCAGCTCAAGCCCTGATGGACGCCCTCCTCGATGAAGAGTTGGCTCTGGAGGACGAGGCGCTAAACACTCGGGCGGCCGAATTGCTGGCCCTCCGAAATGTGCCTCCCGTGAGGACGACACCCGCTCCTGGGCAACCGAGTGGGGCGGAGAGCGATCCGGAATTGGAAGTGTTAGGCCAAAGCGTTGCGGCAGACCCTCCCGAGGTCCCCGTGGAGGCCACAAGGCAGACTGCGACTACGGGTCCATCTTCTTCACGTGCGCCCAAGAAAAAGAAAAGGCCTCGAGAAGCCGCTTCCTCCAGCACTCCCGCGACACAGGTCCAACCCGAGAGGGCGCCAGAGCTGCCCGCTCCCTTGCCCGGTCGAGTCAGGATACGGCTTTCAACTTCACGCTCGGCCTCCCCTCACCCGGGAACCCTCGCTCCATCTTCCAGCGCTGCCCGGCCCGAGGTTCCCTTGCCTAGACCGAGCACACCCCTACCGGCGAGTTTAGCCTCCAGCTCCATCCCTGCTCGCCCGACGCCCGTTGAGGATCCGATTAGCGAAGAGGCTGCTGCCGCCCTCCTAGTTATGCACGACATCCCTCGAGTGCCCTTAGAGCTGCAGCTCCCCTCCGAGACTCACTTGCTCCGGATGGTCGAGCCCCAGCCAATCAACCTCCACGGTCATCTGACTGGTGCTTGGGACCATGGCCTGGTACCAACTGAAGGGCGAAGTCCTTTTAGTCTGGCCGATAACTTTGCCATGGACATGATCAAGGTATTCCTTTTCCTAACCTTCGCCCTTTTCGTTCTTTTCTCATATTGTTCGTTTTTGTACAGCTATGGGTCGAGGGCCAGGCAGTCACCAAGGCCCTGGTCACGAATGTTAGGGAACGCCGGGCGGCTGAGTACAAGATAGAGAGCTTAGAGCATCAACTGACTCAATGTGCTCTCCCGGCCGGCGACGAGGGTCGGGCCCGACTCCTAAATGAAGTAATTCCCTACGAACGCAATTAGCAGAGAACAACATCAATCTGGAACGGACGCATGAGGTGCTGGCAGCCTCAGGCCGCGAAATAGATCAGCTCGGCACTCGGCTGGAGGCCGCCGAGGCCACGAAGAAAACTGCCCTTACTAGCGAAGCCCATGCTCGTTCTGACCTGGACCAGAAAATCCGTGAGGTCCGCGACTTACAGCAAAAACTGCGGGAGGCATCCGCCACTCACCAGCAGGCCCTCCGGGACAAAGATACCGAACTCGCAACCTTGAAGGGTAAGGCGACAGAACTCCAAGCTCAGCGGGAAGCCTTTCAGGCTTAGAAGCACAACTGGTAAGTACGGAGGCAGGTCTGACAGCCAAGGACGCCCAACTCAAGGAGCGAGACGCCGAGATGGCCGTTTGCAGAAAGAGCTAGCCGACTTCAAAGCTGGGGAACCGGCCCGGATCGAACAGGCTAGATTGGCTTATGTGCAGTCTCAGCCCTTTCGGCAGCAGGTGACCCAGAAGTTCGTGGGTATGATGAGGCATGGGGCAGAGGGCGCAATACAACAACTCATGGAGGCCGGCCATCTTCCGACTGACCTGCTTCCCAACGTGGTGAAGCTATCCTTAATCAAGGCCTCACTCCCTCCTGACGCCTTCCCAAAATTTACTTAGCTTCGTGGGCCCGACCTCCCTTCGCCCGAGCTACTGCTCAGTCTGCTTTCTCTCCATCTTTAAGTTCTGAAAATTCTTATAATGACACTTGACTTCCTGACTTGGCCTCCAAGGCTCAGTTTTGTGATGGCCCCGAGCCTGAACTCATTTCTGTAGATTTTTCTTTTTCTTTATTTCGTTTAACTATTTGCGACGCATGGGTTTTTTGCTAAGTGCTGCTTATTTGATGTGTTCGCTCTGTTCGTTGAAGGTCGGTATTATGAGTTATTCCTCCAAATTGTACAAAGTATGGGTCACCCGGGTCACTTAGATCGTTATCGTAAGGCAGACTCCTTCAGGTCGGGTAGGGAGTTTTCGCTAAGTGTCGAAGGCTAGAGACATCTACTCGGTCAGATGTTCGACTGAGCTGACGTCCGAGCCCAGGAATACCATGAGGTCAGGTCGGTCCCCTAACTCGGGGATGTCGTTAGGTCGGGGTGACATCCCGGATCGGCTGCGTTGCTTAATTAGGACTTTCTCGGCTCTGAACATTCTCTTTTCACTATTTTGTTTTGATCCCTCACTCTAAAATCGGCTATTTGGGATGTTCATACTGGTCCCCTTAGTTTGGCCCTTTTTGGCCGACTTGAGAATTTGGTTAAGTGTCAGGCGCTTGAGCGACTCGTGTTATTAGTCTTCCAACCTGGCCTTTTTCCAGACTTGAGATTGTGGCTTGGTCGGGTCGATATCCTGACTCAGCAATGAAGGTCGGTTGGGCGTATGACCCGACTTGGTGATTTTGTTCGTGTTAGTGATATGAGAGAAGTGTCCTAAGGCAATCGCCTTATGATTGTAAACATTTATTTTAATAAATGATAATTCACTATTTGAGTATACATGTTTGTGTATTTGATTGGGATCTTAAACTCATCTACTGAATGTCCGCAATACAATTCACAGCATAAGAGAATTTGTGATG
This sequence comes from Boesenbergia rotunda, assembly GCA_024364735.1. Classification (NCBI taxonomy): domain Eukaryota; kingdom Viridiplantae; phylum Streptophyta; class Magnoliopsida; order Zingiberales; family Zingiberaceae; genus Boesenbergia; species Boesenbergia rotunda. Next base: position 7,452 of record JAGFNQ010007681.1, on the reverse strand, counting down.
GGATCACAACTAGTGATTATCTCTAAATGTGCAAATGTGAAGTATTGAAAATATCCCTAGTCGATGAATTGATAAAACGGACACTATCAATTCTGTTGAGACTAGCATGGGTTATTCTCTAATCAGCTGATTCTCACTGGCTGGTGACATTGGGATGTCCGGAGATAAACATGGATGCTAGTTAAGGGAACTAGTTCATTGGAGTGACTAGCTGTAAGACTTCATATGGTTATCTATATAGATATGTCAATGAAGTTCTTACTGCGGCTTAAGTGCGATGTTCCTTTGACTTGCGGTGTTCAAGTCATCTTGGTCATGGAGACTTATACTTTAACATCTTAAGCAAGCATCTCCAAGGAGGTGTGGACCTAGGATGATTGGGTATAAGCCGAAGTGCCCGAAGATGTTTGAACAGCCTACAAAGGATTCACCACTCCTTGCGAGGAGATGTATACCCAGGCCTATCGTCGGATTGTTACTCAAAGCCTCTGGCCAGAGCATATCATGTTTAGAGTGCGAGTCTCTAAAATACATGAGAGCAATTAGAAATCCAAAGGACGAGAAAGACATTACTTGGGCTAGGTGTGACGTAGTCAGTCTAGTGGGGACTGACACAAACAGACCATGTCCTGAACCAAGTGGGTATAAGATGGTGAAGAGAATGAGGCACGATTCATTAGAGCTGCTGAAGGGTTTCGGAATTACTTCTGAGGTCAACCGTTGATCTTTCGATTAATTGGGGGTTATGATGTACTACTAGGTGCCACTCATGATCGTTCTATAATTAGTTGATTATAGACAGCCAACATAAATCGAAAGCCTATTTAGTCACACGCACTACGAGTAATCCGAGGGATTTAAAACGAGTTGAAAATTGGATTTTCCGATCAAGAGAAATAAGTCGAATCTGAGTTAATCAAAGGCGCAACGGAAACTAAAAATGGCTAAGTCTTTTGAAGGCTTATTGGGCGAATTAAATGAGTTTAATTCGCGATCGGTTCGGCTTGGTTTGGCCGACCAAAGAGGGTGCCAAACCCCTTTGGTTTGGCCGGCCACATCAAGGGGAAGAAACCAATTTATTTGGTTTAATTAATAAAATAAATCTAGCGCGATTTGTTTTATAAATTATGGATAAATAAATTTGTGTAAAGAAATTTATATAAATAAATTTATAGAAATTTATTCTTTTATGGAAATTAAAATGATCCATGAAATGGTTTATTTTAATTTTATAAAATCAATTATGAATTGATTTTTCCATAATAAGAAAGTTTATAAATTTCTTATAAAATTTATTCCATAATAAAAGGAGAGAAGTATTTGTTTTATTATAAAGTTAGTTATAATAAAACTTGGTTTAAACGGAATAATTCATAAGAGAATTTATAGGATAAATTTGTTATGAAAAATTCCGTTAAAGAGGAGACTTGGCAAGGGAGAGATTACTATATAAAGGAACCAAGGCTAGGCTTAAGTTCCTTGATCAATAGAGTAATCAAGAGATTAATTCTCTCCCTCTCTCTCTCTTATTCTCTTCCTCCCCTTCTCTTCCCCTTAGGGCCGGCGCCCCTTGATCCTTTTAGGGCCGGCGCCCCAAGCTCCCATTAGGGCCGGCGCACCATCCACCCATCTAGGGTTGGCGTGAGCAACAACAACCAAGGAAGAGTCGAAGAAGAAGAAGAAGCGGATCGCGATTCCTTCCTTCTTTTCCCGGAATTTTGATTCCGTTAACTTGGTGGTTAGTTTCCTATCTTTTCTCTTGTTGTTCTAGTTGTGCCTTTAGAGAATCTAGTAGTTCTCGTCGGCACAAAACTCGTGACTTTGCGAAGTCATCCCGAAGAGAACTCGGCGTGGACGCGAATAGAGGCGAAGCTTCCAAGGGACGCTACGGTTGGATCTCGTCCCTTACTTCGAGTTACGCGAGGTACTTGGTAAATTAGTTTACTTTTCCGCAAAGTTTTATTTTATGATCATGTCCACACACCATAAGGTTGCATGCTAGATACGTGGTTAGAATAATTTGAGAAATTATTTTATGCTAATTCTTCCGCTGCACGTAAAAATTTAGAATTTTACGAACCCGTATCCTTGTCAACATGCACCCGGTCCCAACAGTGGTATCAGAGCCGGTTAGTGTTCGACATAATCATATAATTGTTTTGCGGAAAACTTTGTCATGATCTCAATTTTGGAAAATTTTTCAATTATGGAAACTTTCAAATTATAATAAATTTTAGATTTAGGAATTTTTATGTTTGGAAATCCTCATGAAATTTCGCAAACTTTTGAAATTTTCTAATTTCTGAAATTTTATAATAATTGTGAAAACTTCCCATCTTTGGAAACTTCACAATTTTAGGAATTTTTCTGTTTTAGAAATTTTCCAATTTTGGAAATATGTAAGTTTTCTTTGTACCAGAAACTTACAATTATTCTGAAAACGTATTTATGAAATCTCGCAATTTTGGGCACTTTCTTTCAAGAAAGTCTAGACAAATTTATGGACAGTTAATTGACAATTAAATTTGAATTGGTTTTTAAATTGACAACAAAATTCTTTATTTTGGATTGAGCCTCGGGGAGCCGTCCAATTTAAAGTTAGTTGTTGTAATTTAATTTACCAATTTTAAATGAAATTGTCATGTTTGATTTGGATTGAGCCTCGGGGAGCCGTCCAAATTGGATTTACAACGAATTACTTTTCTTTGGGTATCTGAGCCTCGGGGAGCCACCCTTAGAAAACAATTTGTTGTAATTAATTAAATCCATGAATAAAATATGTTTAAGAGGTGATGCTCTTACATATTGTTGTCTCCAAAATTAATTAGGAAAATGGTTTCCTATAGAGTTTCTTAAATGAGATTTTCATGAAAATAATATGTGGTTGAATTAAGGGATTTGTCTCTTAATTTAATAAGATTTGATTTAGAGAAATCAAAGTCTTAAAACATATTATTTCCGAAATTGATTATGACAATTTAGGAAATTGTTTCCCAAAACAATTCCTTAAATAAAGTATGAAATTAGAATTAGGAAATCCGGTTCCTAATTCAAATAATGAGACTTGATAAATTAAGTCACATACATACTTTATTAAGGAAATCGTTAGTCATGACATAATTCTATGTCATGAATGTGCTTAGAAAAGAAAGGATGAGACCCAAAACCCCTTACAAAATATTAAGGCCAACACCTTCCATTAATATGGTTAGAATCGGAGTTTTGTTTCTCGTTTGGGTTGATGGACACATCCATGCCCGGCTTGAACCTCAACATGTTCAAACCATGGAATTAGTTTATGGATAATATAGTTGGAGTCAGAGGTCAATCCTTAGTTTTGGTTGTTGGACACATCCAAGCCTGACTAAACGGTTGAATGAGCTCCAACCATATTAAAACTATTTCTTGATTAATGGGTCAGCCTTAAGCTTGGAGCATCGATTTGTTGTGCCACAGCCAAGGTCGATGCAAAGAGAGGTGCAGTTGGGTGCTATGTATAAAGTTGCATACTTGTTAATGAGTTAACAACCCAATGATTTATGCAAACATTCAATTAGTTGATAGCATAAAGTGATAGTTACATATATGTGATGTGTAATCGGTATAATTACCTACCTTCATAGCTAAGAAAAACTTGATGGCCACAGCCATGGTTGTTCTTATCTATGGTTGGATATCAACCTATTTGGAGATGCTCCTACAATCTCCCGAATTGATAAAAAGGGTTATTCAATTTGATAAATAAATAGGATTTTAATTAATGTATATTGATACATTCTTTATCATTCTTCTCACATAAGCTCAATTTGTGTTTCTAGGTTAATCACTCGATCATGTCTTCTCTGAATTTGCGTTCCATTTTGGACACCAATAAACTGACTGGGCCAAACTTCATGGACTGGCTTCGAAACCTGAGGATAGTCCTCAAGCAGAGAAGCTTGCTTATGTCCTTGAAGATCAACTTCCTAACCAACCTCCTGAAGGTGCAACTCCAGACCAGCTAGTGGCCTATCAGAAACATGTGACCGATTCTGAACTTGCGAGTTGCATCATGCTAGCCTCTATGATACCTGAGCTGCAAAAGCAGCATGAGCATATGGATGCTTATACCATCATCTTCCATCTTCATGAGTTGTTTGAAGAGCAGGCGAGATCCGAAAGGTTCGAAGTCTCCAGACTCCTCTTCACCACTAAGATGCAGGAAGGCACTTCTGCCTCGCAGTTTGTGTTAAAGATGTTGGGGTACATTGAGCGACTGAACACACTCGTTTTGCAATGGATCATGAACTAAGTATTGACTTAATTCTGAGTTGTTTGCCCAAAAGTTATTCACAATTTGTGATGAACTATCGGATGAACAAACTAGAGACCACCATTCCGAGTTGCTCAACCTGCTGAAGACTGTGGAGCCTTCTGTAAAGCCGGATCAAAAGCGGTACTGTTAGTTGGTTCCTCGAAGAAAGGTTCTAAGAGGAAGGCCAAAGAACAGAATAAAGGAAAGAAGAAAAAGGCCAAAAAGACTGAAAAGAAACCAAAAGGAACTTGCCATCATTGTGGCAAGGAGGGTCACTGGCGAAGAAACTGCAAGATTTATCTTGAGTCCATGAAGAATAAGGCATCCGATGCCCCATCCTCTTCAGGTATCTTCGTTATTGAATGTCACTCTATTTCCTCAAATACCTGGGTACTTGATACTGGGTGTAGCTCACATATATGTAATGACATACAGGGGCTAAGGAATAGAAGAAGACTCGTCAAAGGAGAAGCAATTGCGAGTTGGAAATGGAGCAAAGATTGCTGCTGTTGCCATCGGAACATATTTGCTAAAGCTCCCCACTGGACGTGTCTTAGAATTGGATAATTGTTATTTTGTTCCTTCGTTAATAAAGAACATTGTATCTATTTCATGTTTGAATGAAAAGGGTTATCATTTAACTTTTAGTAACAATTGTTGTTACATAACTTTAAATGGCGTTCTTTATGGGAATGGAACTTTGTGCAATGGTATCTACACGTTAGATTTATCCAGTGACGTTTTCAATATCGAAGTTAGCAACAAACGTGCTCGAATAGATAATCGAATAGACTCCTACACTTGGCATTGTCGTCTTGGCCATGTAAGTAAGAAACGCATGACCGAATTACACCGATGTGGAATTTTGGAATCATTTGAACCCGGTTCATTTGATACATGCGAATCATGCTTAAAAGGCAAGATGACCAAATTACCCTTTTCCGGAAAAGGTAATCCAGTGGGAGAATTGCTTGGTCTAATACATACTGATGTATGTGGACCAATGTCAACTCTTGCACAAGGAGGCTATAGCTACTTCATCACCTTTATCGATGATCACTCACGATTCGGGTACGTGTTCTTGATGAAACACAAATCTGAAGCCTTTGAGAAATTCAAAGAGTTCAGAAATGAAGTAGAGAAACAGCTTGGCAAAAGTATTAAAATACTTCGATCCGATCGGGGTGGTGAATACTTAAGTCAAGAGTTTCAAGATTATCTTAGGGACAATGGGATATTATCCCAATGGACTCCGCCGTATACACCACAGCATAATGCTGTATCTGAGAGGCGCAACCGAACCTTGATGGACATGGTTAGGTCGATGATGAATCATGCAACTCTTCCAAAATCCTTTTGGGGCTATGCACTTAAGACAGCTGTTTGTTGGATCGAGAAGCCCGATAGAGGGGGGGTGAATATCGGGAAACTTTCGGATTTGAATAAGATTAGGTACGCAGCGGAAATTAAAGGAAAGACACAGAGACGCAATCGATTTACTTGGTTCGGAGCCTGTGTCGACTCCTACTCCAAGGCCCACGGTCGTTGACCGTTTACTTTGGGCAATTCTATATTTGGCGCAAATAAGTTACACAATTTGATTTACAAAATTAAATGCAATAGAATATTAAATAACAAAAATTACGCTCTTCTTTTACCGACGTCCGGAGTAGGTCGACTCTTTCGGGGGCAGGCAGGACGTCGTTAGCTCGAGGTGAAGCGTTTCCGGAGCACGGCGTGAGCGTAGAAGAGCGTTGAAGCTTGGGAGCGAAGTTGATGTTGAAGGCTTGGGCGTTGGGTGCTATTTATAGCACCCAGGGGCGCCCTGGACGTCGGGGGCGCCCTGACACGTGTCAAGCGATCCGCATATCGCTTGGTCAACTTCTATCCCGCTCGAACAGGGATAAAGTTTGACCGTGAGGGCGCCTTGGTCGTAGAGGGTGCCTTCGCTGACTTCTTCCGCGCAGAGATCTCGCTGTGGATAAAGCTTGAGCTTCGCAGGCTTGGGCTGGAGGCGCCTTGGCTGCTGAGGGCGCCTTCGCTGACGAAGGCGCCTTCGCTGCTGAGGGCGCCTTCGCTGACGAAGGCGCCTTCGCTGCTGAGGGCGCCTTGCCCAGTAAGCAACTGAAGCTCATTTTGCTTCGCTTGGTTCTGGTTCACCTTGAGGGCGCCCTGGACACTCAGGGCGCCTTACTCAGCTGCTGCCTCACTCCTTTGAGGCTCTCTGAGTTGCAGACACACATTCCTTCGGTCCTGCATTCAGGGTTAGTCCAAAACACAATAAAATAATTAATTATTATTTTATACAGCCTTAGCTGTCTTGGTTCTGACTTTGGTCTCCTAAATGGAGCCCTAGGTCGAACCGACGCCTACTGTTCCCTCGACGGGGAACGCGTCCTCACCTACTCCTCTCGGGAGAATTTACCTGATGCCAACCGTTCCTTTGGTTGGACTTTTGCCTGACGGTCCTTTGTCAGGTCTTGTAAACTGGCAGTCCTTCGCCAGTTGCCTAGCAGTCCTTCGCTAGGGCTTTGGTGCTGGCAGTCCTTCGCCAGTGCCTAGCAGTCCTTCGCTAGGGCTTGATGCTGGCAGTCCTTCGCCAGTTGCCTAGCAATCCTTCGCTAGGGCTTTCTTTCCTGGCATTCCTTTGCTAGTGCCTAGCAGTCTTTCGCTAGGGCTTTTCCTGCACACTTGATTAACTTGTTAGAAAACAAGAAAGACTTAACTTTTGACCTATGTTGCCATTATCAAAACACAGGTTTGACTTAGGTGCATTTCTGCACCAACACTGTTTACTTGCTAAACAGAGTCCTGACCAAGGTAGTCTCTACTACTCCATATGAGACATGGAATAGTAAGAAACCCCACTTAACTCACCTTAAGATATGGGGTTGTCCTGCTTATGTGAAGCAGATTGTATCAGACAAATTGGATGCTAAGTCTGATAAATGTCTATTTATTGGATACCCTAAGGAAACGAATGGTTACCAATTCTATCATCCCTTGGAACAAAAGGTGTTTGTTTCAAGGCATGCTGTATTTCTGGAAAAAGAATTTCTTTTACAAGAAAACAGTGGGAGTGGCATTGAACTTGATGAAGTTCAAGAAACTCTAATAGACATTACAGAGACACCTAGTCTAGACCACAACCAATAACT
>JAGFNQ010007680.1:51211-104378 GCA_024364735.1 Boesenbergia rotunda | reverse complement strand
ATTATTATTAATTCTATCATTCTAGTAAACATTTTGAGCATTCATTGAAAAGTTTAAAGCATGAGTCGGGTTAGAGGATACCTTCCTTACCCTTGGTGCTCCCCCTTGATGAGTGCTCCTTTTTCTTTCTTCTTTCTCCCATTTCGTAAGGTGCTCCATCTTCTTGAGCACTCCACCTCTTGGACATTTTGTATGATAATGTCCGAGCTCCCCACATTTAAAGCACCGAATTCTCTTCCTTTTGCTTTGAACTTCCTCATTCCTACAACCCATATCAGATTTAACTTGACAAGATTTGGGCTTAGGAATTACCTCTTTTTAACCTAGTGGGCACTTATCCTTGTAGTGCCCCATTTTGTTGCAGCCAAAGCAGGTGATGTGATCTTTTGATTTAGCTTTGGCACAGATGGTAATCTTTTCTTGCTTTTGGGTGATTGAGGGTGTCTCCTCCCCCTCAACCTTTGAATTTGTCATTTCTTTTTCTTCTTCAGATGGAATGGATGCTCCTCCACTTACTTCCTCCTCTTTTCTTGACAATTCACTTTCTTTTCCATCTTCTTGGATATTTGAGTTGATTTCCTCAAACTCTTCCACTCTTTGAATTGATGTAGGGTTCTTATGAATTTCTTCCAACTTATTCCATAATTCGCATGTATTTGAATATTTTCCTATATCACTCAAGACATGGTTAGGCAACATATTAATCAAAATATTTATTACCTTCTCATTGGCCCTAGCTTGTTCTTGTTGTTCACTAGTCCAATATCTAGGGCGAAGCCTTTTGCCATGCTTATCCTTGGGGATTTCGAATGGGTCTTCAATGGTCATTCTACACTCCCAATCCATCTCGAGCCACATCTTCATTCTATCTCTCCAATAGTCAAAATTTTCATGCTCGTATGATGGTGGTGAGTTGATATCGTCACCCAACTTGTCCTCCATGACTCTTCTCCTCTAGCAAGTGCTCCCTCGGCGGTTAGTCCGATCAAGAGCGGTCCTTGCTCTGATACCAATTGAAGGATCATTTATGTTGTGCTAGAGGGGGGGGGGGTTGAATAGCACTTTGTCGATCATTGGACTCTACAGAATTGCTAGCGTAGCGGAAACAATAATATGCAAAGTAAATAAGAAGTAACAATGCTAACAATACCAGATTTACTTGGTATCCACCCCAGTCGGGTGACTAATCCAAGAATCCTTCGGTGGATCAACCCCCGGACAAACTCCGGCTAGATCTGTCGCTCCTTGTGGGTGGAGAAACCTCGCCACAACACGTAGGACGCTCTCTGATCACAATAGACTACTAACTCACTTTTCCCAAGCGAGTTTTGTCAAGGAGAAAGTAGGAAACGAGCCTCATTTAAATAAGGCTCGAGTCTGGAACAGCCGCTACCAGTCGACTGCCCAAATGGCAGTCGACTGGTTCCACTCAGATTCGACCATTGCAGTACAACGTTTGAATCCAGCTGTTTCAGTCAGTACCAGTCGACTGCCTTTGGGCCAGTCGACTGGGACACACCTAAGCCAAGGGTTTCATTCCCGAGTACAAGTCTCTCTCGCACTCAACCCCTCCCGGCTTAGCCCCTGAGTATATACACCTATACTCAGACCCTTACAACTCAGTTGACTCTTCACCAATAGTCTTGACTGTTGCCTTCACGCCCTCTTCATCTTTGGCCCTCGTCCCTCGGATGCGCACACAAGCCTCCAGCTTGCCTCCATGCCACCCTTCACGTACGCCTTGAAGTCCGCGTCCCTCGGCTCATCATCTCCGCTATCCATAGTCCCTCGGATGCGCACGTAAGCCTCCAGCTTACCTCCATGCCATCCTTCACCTGACGACATCAACTAAGTCCATGTGTACCTGTATACCTGCACACTCATGTACACATATGAGAACAACACACATCCTAACATAACCATATTGCCCATACATCAAAATATCATGATCCTCCAGATCATCTCAGGGCCGATTGCCCCAACAAGGGGGAGCTTAATGCTTTATTTTCAAAAATATTTTTTAGGGGAAATAAAGGAAATATGTATGTCTATTTTAAATACATTGTTTTATTTTCTGTTTTGACTTAACTTTTGAACTAGGTTGTCATAGATCAAAAAGGGGGAGATTGTTGGTGCCGAAAGCACCAGAACGAACCTGGGTTTTGATAATGGCAAAGGGTTCAAAGTTAAGGTTATAGTGTCATCTAATGAATCTGTTAAGTGTGCAGGAAAGTCCTAAGTAAGCTAGGCACGAAGTCTTAACCTGCAGGGTTGAGCATGTTAGTGATATGAGAGAAGTGTCCTAAGGCAATCGCCTTATGATGTAAACATTTATTTTAATAAATGATAATTCACTATTTGAGTATACATGTTTTGTGTATTTGATTGGGATCTTAAACTCATCTACTGAATGTCCGCAATACAACTCACAGCATAAGAGAATTTGTGATGGGATCACAACTAGTGATTATCTCTAATGTGCAATTGTGAAGTATTGAAATTATCCCTAGTCGATGAATTGATAAAAATGGACACTATCAATTCTGTTGAGACTAGCATGAGTTATTCTCTAATCAGCTGATTCTCACTAGCTGGTGACATTGGGATGTCCGGAGATAAACATGGATGCTAGTTAAGGGAACTAGTTCATTGGAGTGACTGGCTGTAAGACTTCATATGGGAATCTACATGTAGATATGTCAATGAAGATCTTACTGCGGCTTAAGTGCGATGTTCCTTTGACTTGCGGTGTTCAAGTCATCTTGGTCATGGAGACTTATACTTTAACATCTTAAGCAAGCATCTCCAAGGAGGTGTGGACCCGGGATGGTTGGGTATAAGCCGAAGTGCCCGAAGATGTTTGAATAGCCTACAAAGGATTCACCACTCCTTGCGAGGAGATGTATACCCAGGCCTATCGTCGGATTGTTACTCAAAGCCTCTGGCCAGAGCATATCATGTTAAGAGTGCGAGTCTCTTAAATACATGAGAGTAATTAGAAATCCAAAGGACGAGGAAGACACTACTTGGGCTAGGTGTGACGTAGTCAGCCTAGTGGGGACTGACACCATAGACCGTGTCCTGAACCAAGTGGGTATAAGGTGGTGAAGGGAATGAGGCACGATTCATTAAAGCTGCTGAAGGGTTTCAGAATAATTTCTTCTGGGGTCAAACCGTTGATCTTTCGATTAATTGGGGATCATGATGTACTACTAGGTGCCACTCATGATCGTTCTATAATTAATGGGTTAATTATAGACGGCCAACATAAATCGAAAGCCTATTTAGTCACACGCAATACGAGTAATCCGAGGGATTTAAAACGAGTTGAAAATTGGATTTTCCGATCAAGAGAAATAAGTCGAATCTGAGTTGGTCAGAGGCGCAATGGAAGCTAAAAATGGCTAAGTCTTTTGAAGGCTTTTTGGGCGAATTAAATGTGTTTAATTCGCGACGGTTCGGGTCGGTTTGGGCCGGCCAAAGAGGGTATTAACCCTCTTTGGGTGGCCGGCCAATAAAGGAGAATAAACCAAGTTTATTTTGGTTTAATTGATAAAATAAATCTAGTGTGATTTGTTTTATAAATTATGGATAAATAAATTTGTATAAAGAAATTTATATAAATAAAATTTATAGAAATTTATTCTTTTATGGAAGATTAAAATAACCCATGAATTGGTTTATTTTAATTTTATAAAATCAATTATGAATTGATTTTTCCATAATAAGAAAGTTTATAAATTTCTTATAAAATTTATTACATAATTTAAAGAGAAGAAGAATTAGTTTTATTATAAATTAGTTTATAATAAAACTTGGTTTAAACGGAATAATTAGTTAAGAGAATTTATAGGATAAATTTCTTATAACTAATTCCGTTTAGAGAGAGACTTAGCAAAGAGTTGCTACTATATAAAGGACCCAAAGGCTAGCCCTTTAGATAGATCAATCAATTAATCAAAGATTAATTTATCTCCTCTCCTCTTCTCTCTCTCCCTCTCGGTGTGCGGCGCCGAACAAGAGAGGCAGCAGTTCTTCTCCACGTAGTGCGGCGCCAAACAATTCTGTTGTTCTTCTCCGGGCTATGCATGCAGCCGTTCTCCACGCAGAGCAGTCTATGCGTGAGTGCGGCGCCGAACGGGCTGTGCATGCAAACAGCGGCGCCAAACAGCAACGTTGTTTTTCTTCTCCATGCATGAAGCTGCTTTCTTCTCCATGCTTGAGTGCAACGGAACGGGAGCATGCATGGGTTGTACATGAAACGGGATTTCCGTTTTAATCGTTTTGATCAATTAAGCATGCAACGGTTTGCAAGCAACGGGATTTCCATTTTGATCGTTTTGGTCAATTCGCATGCAACGGTTTGCATGTAACGGGAAAGCCATTTGATCGTTTTGATTAATTTGCATGCAACGGTTGCATGCAACGGGAATTCCGTTTTGATCAATTTGCATGCAACGGGAAAGCAAGGTTTCTCCGGCCAACCTTGATGGTGAATTTTTTCGATATGATTATTTCTCTTGTCCTTCTAGTTGTGCCTTCCGAGAATCTAGTAGTTCTCGTCGGCACAAAACTCGTGACTTTGCGAAGTCATCCCGAAGAGAACTCGGCGTGGACGCGAATAGAGGCGAAGCTTCCAAGGGACGCTACGGTTGGATCTCGTCCCTTACTTCGAGTTACGCGAGGTATTTGGTAAATTAGTTTACTTTTTCGCAAACTTTTATTTCATGATTATGTCGATACACTATAAGGTTGCATGCTAGATACGAAGTTAAAATAATTTAGGAAATTATTTTATGCAAACTCTTCCGCTGCACGTAAAAATTTTAAATTTTACGAACTCGTATCCTTGTCGACATGCACCCGGTCCCAACAGTGGTATCAGAGCCGGTTAGTGTTCGACTTAATCATATAATTGTTTTGTGGAAAACTTTGTCATGATCTCAATTTCGGAAAATTTTTCCAATTATGGAAACTTTCAAATTATAATAAATTTTAGAATTAGGAATTTCAAAGTTTGGAAATCGTCATGAAATTTCGCAAACGTTTGAAATTTTCTAGTTTCTAAATTTTTATAATAATTGTGAAATTTTCCCATCTTTGGAAACTTTCCAATTTTGGAAATTTTTCTATTTTAGAAATTTTCCAACTTTGGAAATATGTAAGTTTCCTTTGTACCAGAAACTTACAATTATTCTGAAAACCTATTTTCGAAATCTCGCAATTTTGGGCACTTTCTTTTAAGAAAGTCTAGACAAATTCATGGACAGTTAATTGATAATTAAATTTGAATTGGTTTTTAAATTGACAACAAATTCTTTATTTTGGATTGAGCCTCGGGGAGCCGTCCAATTTAAAGTTAGATGTTGTAATTTAATTTCCCAATTTTAATTGAAATTGTCATGTTTGATTTGGATTGAGCCTCGGGGAGCCGTCCAATTGGATTTACAACACTTTACTTTTCTTTGGGTATCTGAGCCTCGGGGAGCCACCCTTAGAAAACGATTTGTTGTAATTAATCAATCCATGAATAAAATATGTTTTAAGAGGTGATGCTCTTACATATTGTTGTCTCCAAAATTAATTAGGAAAATGGTTTCCTATAGAGTTTTCTTAAATGAGATTTTCATGAAAATAATATGTGGTTGAATTAAGGGATTTGTCTGTTAATTTAATAAGATTTGATTTAGAGAAATCAAAGTCTTGAACATATTATTTCCGAAATTAATTATGACAATTTAGGAAATTGTTTCCCAAAGCAATTCCTTTAATAAAGTGTGAAATTAGAATTAAGGAAATCCGGTTCCTAATTCAAATTCATGAGACTTGATAAATTAAGTCACATACATACTTTATTAAGGAAATCGTTAGTCATGACACATGTCATGAATGTGCTTAGAAAAGATGAGACCAAAACCCCTTACAAAATATTAAGGCCAACACCTTCCATTAATATGGTTAGAATCGGAGTTTTGTTTCTCGCTTGGGTTGATGGACACATCCATGCCCGACTTGAACCTCAACATGTTCAAACCATGGAATTAGTTTATGAATAATATAGTTCGAGTCAGAGGTCAATCATTAGTTTTGGTTGTTGGACACATCCAAGCCTGACTAAGCGGTTGAATGAGCTCCAACCATATTAAAACTATTTCTTGATTAATGGGTCAGCCTTAAGCTTGGAGCATCGATTTGTTGTGCCACAGCCAAGGTCGATGCAAAGAGAGGTGCAGTTGGGTGCTATGTATAATGATACATACTTGTTAATGAGTTAACAACCCAATGTTTTATGCAAACATTCAATTAGTTGATAGCATAATGTGATAGTTACATATATGTGATGTGTAATCGGTATAATTACCTACCTTCATAGCTAAGAGGAACTTGATGGCCACAGCCATGGTTGTTCTTATCTATGGTTGGATATCAACCTATTTGGAGATGTTCCTACGATCTCCCGAATTGATAATAAGGGTGAATCAATTCGAAAAATAAATAGGATTTAATTTATGTATGTTGATACATTCTTTAATAAATCTTCTCACATAATCTCAATTTGTATTTCTAGGATAATCACTCGGTCATGTCTTCCCTAAACTTGCGTTCCATTTTGGACACCAATAAATTAACTGGGCCTAACTTCATAGACTGGCTTCGAAACCTGAGGATAGTCCTTAAGGCAGAAAAGCCTGCTTGTGTCCTTGAAGATCAACTTCCCAAACGTCCTTCTGAAAATGCAACTCCAGACCAGTTTCCTGAGTTGCTCAACCTGCTGAAGACTATAGAGCCTTCTGTAAAGCAGGATCAGAAGACGATACTGTTAGTTGGTTCCTCAAAGAAAGGTTCTAAGAGGAAGGCCAAAGAACAGAATAAGGGAAAGAAGAAAAAGGCTAAAAAGACTGAAAAGAAACCAAAAGGCACTTGCCATCATTGTGGCGAGGAGGGTCACTGGCGAAGAAACTGCATGATTTTTCTTGAGTCCTTGAAAGAGAAGGCATCCGATGCCCCATCCTCTTCAAGTATCTTCGTGATTGAATGTCACTCTATTTCCTCAAACACATGGGTACTTGATACTGGGTGTAGCTCACATATATGTAATGACATACAAGGGCTAAGGAATAGAAGAAGACTCGTCAAAGGAGAAGCGAATTTGCGAGTTGGAAACGGAGCAAGGATTGCTGCTATTGCCATCGGAACATATTTGCTAAAGCTCTCAACTGGACGTGTCTTAGAATTGGATAATTGTTATTTCGTTCCTTCGTTAATAAAGAACATTGTATCTATTTCATGTTTGAATGAAAAAGGTTATCATTTAACTTTCAGTAACAATTGTTGTTACATAACTTTAAATGGCGTTCTTTATGGGAATGGAACTTTGTGCAATGGCATCTACACGTTAGATTTATCCAGTGACGTTTTCAATATCGAAGTAAGCAACAAACGTACTCGAATAGATAATCAAATAGACTCCTACACGTGGCACTGTCGTCTTGGCCATATAAGTAAGAAACGCATGACCGAATTACACCGATGTGGAATTTTGGAATCATTTGAACCCGGTTCATTTGATACATGCGAATCGTGCTTAAAAGGCAAGATGACCAAATTACCCTTTCCCGGAAAAGGTAATCCAGTGGGAGAATTGCTTGGTCTAATACATACCGATGTATGTGGACCAATGTCAACTCTTTCACAAGGAGGCTATAGCTACTTCATCACCTTCATCGATGATCACTCACGATTCGGGTATGTGTTCTTGATGAAACACAAATCTGAAGCCTTTGAGAAATTCAAAGAGTTCAGAAATGAAGTAGAGAAACAGCTTGGCAAAAGTATTAAAATACTTCGATCCGATCGAGGTGGTGAATACTTAAGTCAGGAGTTTCAAGATTATCTAAGGGACAATGGGATATTGTCCCAATGGACTCCGCCGTATACACCACAGCATAATGGTGTATCTGAGAGGCGCAACCGAACCTTGATGGACATGGTTAGGTCTATGATGAATCATGCAACTCTTCCAAAATCCTTTTGGAGCTATGCACTTAAAACAGCTGTTTACTTGCTAAACAGAGTCCCAACTAAGGTAGTCTCAACTACTCCATATGCGATTTGGAATAGTAAGAAACCTCACTTAACTCACCTTAAGATATGAGGTTGTCCTGCTTATGTGAAGCGGACCGTATCAGACAAATTGGATGCTAAGTCTGATAAATGTCTATTGGATACCCTAAGGAAACGAAGGGTTACCAATTCTATCATCCCTTGGAACAAAAGGTGTTTGTTTCAAGGCATGCTGTATTTCTAGAAAAAGAGTTTCTTTTACAAGAAAACAGTGGGAGTGACATTGAACTTGATGAAGTTCAAGAAACTCTGATAGACATTACAGAGACACCTAGTCTAGACCTACAACCGAGAACTCATGATGATGAGCCATCAGTTGAACCTAAAACAACACCACCTCTTCGTAGGTCTGATAGAACACGCAATATTCCAGAGAGATACGGATTTCTCATAAGTGAATCGAACGACGTGTTACTCATTAGCGATGACGAACCTTGTGTGTACAAGAAGGTTAGTGAGAGTGCTGTCGTATTCCTAGTGTTATATGTCGATGACATATTACTTATAGGAAACGATATATCAGTCTTACAGACAGTTAAAATTTGGTTGTCCAAAACTTTCTCCATGAAAGACCTGGGAGAAGCAACCTATATCCTTGGGATTAGAATTATAGAGATAGATCAAAACGGTTGCTTGGTCTTTCGCAGTCTACATATATAGACCGAGTGCTAAAAAGGTTTAGCATGTCGGAATCCAAGAAAGGTTACCTTCCCATCAGGCATGGGATCAACCTTTCGAAGTCTATGTGTCCGCGCACAGAAGACGAGAGGATTAGCATGAATAAGATTCCCTATGCATCCGCAATAGGATCTATCATGTATGCTATGTTATGTACTAGGCCCGATGTATCGTATGCTCTGAGCGTCACGAGCAGATACCAATCTGATCCAGGAATGGATCATTGGGCGGCTGTTAAGACAATCCTTAAGTACTTAAGAAGAACTAAGGATGTATTTCTAATATATGGAGAAGGAGATTTGAAAATACGTGGGTATACAGATGCCAGTTTCCAGACGGATAAGGATGACTCCAAATCGCAGTCTGGATACGTATTTACTTTGAATGGAGGCGCAGTAAGTTGGAAGAGTTCCAAACAAGACACTGTAGCGGATTCTACCACGGAAGCGGAATATATCGCAGCTTCGGAAGCAGCAAAGGAAGCAGTCTGGATCAAGAAGTTTGTCTCCGAACTTGGCGTGGTTCCAACCATTGATGAAGCAGTGCCGGTATACTGCGACAACAATGGAGCTATTGCACAAGCGAAGGAACCAAGGTCTCATCAGCGATCCAAACACGTGCTTCGACGCTATCATCTGATCAGAGAGATTATAAGTAGGAATGACATACAAATTGAGAGAGTTCCCACTGAAAGGAATATAGCGGATCCTTTAACTAAGGCCTTGCCTCAAAGCAAGTTTGAGGGTCATGTTAGAGCCTATGGTATTGGATACCGTAGCGATTGGCATTAGGCCAAGTGGGAGTTTGTTAGTGATATGAGAGAAGTGTCCTAAGGCAATCGCCTTATGATGTAAACATTTATTTTAATAAATGATAATTCACTATTTGAGTATACATGTTTTGTGTATTTGATTGGGATCTTAAACTCATCTACTGAATGTCCGCAATACAACTCACAGCATAAGAGAATTTGTGATGGGATCACAACTAGTGATTATCTCTAATGTGCAATTGTGAAGTATTGAAATTATCCCTAGTCGATGAATTGATAAAAATGGACACTATCAATTCTGTTGAGACTAGCATGGGTTATTCTCTAATCAGCTGATTCTCACTAGCTGGTGACATTGGGATGTCCGGAGATAAACATGGATGCTAGTTAAGGGAACTAGTTCATTGGAGTGACTGGCTGTAAGACTTCATATGGGAATCTACATGTAGATATGTCAATGAAGATCTTACTGCGGCTTAAGTGCGATGTTCCTTTGACTTGCGGTGTTCAAGTCATCTTGGTCATGGAGACTTATACTTTAACATCTTAAGCAAGCATCTCCAAGGAGGTGTGGACCCGGGATGGTTGGGTATAAGCCGAAGTGCCCGAAGATGTTTGAATAGCCTACAAAGGATTCACCACTCCTTGCGAGGAGATGTATACCCAGGCCTATCGTCGGATTGTTACTCAAAGCCTCTGGCCAGAGCATATCATGTTAAGAGTGCGAGTCTCTTAAATACATGAGAGTAATTAGAAATCCAAAGGACGAGGAAGACACTACTTGGGCTAGGTGTGACGTAGTCAGCCTAGTGGGGACTGACACCATAGACCGTGTCCTGAACCAAGTGGGTATAAGGTGGTGAAGGGAATGAGGCACGATTCATTAAAGCTGCTGAAGGGTTTCAGAATAATTTCTTCTGGGGTCAAACCGTTGATCTTTCGATTAATTGGGGATCATGATGTACTACTAGGTGCCACTCATGATCGTTCTATAATTAATGGGTTAATTATAGACGGCCAACATAAATCGAAAGCCTATTTAGTCACACGCAATACGAGTAATCCAAGGGATTTAAAACGAGTTGAAAATTGGATTTTCCGATCAAGAGAAATAAGTCGAATCTGAGTTGGTCAGAGGCGCAATGGAAGCTAAAAATGGCTAAGTCTTTTGAAGGCTTTTTGGGCGAATTAAATGAGTTTAATTCGCGACGGTTCGGGTCGGTTTGGGCCGGCCAAAGAGGGTATTAACCCTCTTTGGGTGGCCGGCCAATAAAGGAGAATAAACCAAGTTTATTTTGGTTTAATTGATAAAATAAATCTAGTGTGATTTGTTTTATAAATTATGGATAAATAAATTTGTATAAAGAAATTTATATAAATAAAATTTATAGAAATTTATTCTTTTATGGAAGATTAAAATAACCCATGAATTGGTTTATTTTAATTTTATAAAATCAATTATGAATTGATTTTTCCATAATAAGAAAGTTTATAAATTTCTTATAAAATTTATTACATAATTTAAAGAGAAGAAGAATTAGTTTTATTATAAATTAGTTTATAATAAAACTTGGTTTAAACGGAATAATTAGTTAAGAGAATTTATAGGATAAATTTCTTATAACTAATTCCGTTTAGAGGGAGACTTAGCAAAGAGTTGCTACTATATAAAGGACCCAAAGGCTAGCCCTTTAGATAGATCAATCAATTAATCAAAGATTAATTTATCTCCTCTCCTCTTCTCTCTCTCCCTCTCGGTGTGCGGCGCCGAACAAGAGAGGCAGCAGTTCTTCTCCACGTAGTGCGGCGCCAAACAACTCTGTTGTTCTTCTCCGGGCTATGCATGCAGCCGTTCTCCACGCAGAGCAGTCTATGCGTGAGTGCGGCGCCGAACGGGCTGTGCATGCAAGCAGCGGCGCCAAACAGCAACGTTGTTTTTCTTCTCCATGCATGAAGCTGCTTTCTTCTCCGTGCTTGAGTGCAACGGAACGGGAGCATGCATGGGTTGTACATGAAACGGGATTTCCGTTTTAATCGTTTTGATCAATTAAGCATGCAACGGTTTGCAAGCAACGGGATTTCCATTTTGATCGTTTTGGTCAATTCGCATGCAACGGTTTGCATGTAACGGGAAAGCCATTTGATCGTTTTGATTAATTTGCATGCAACGGTTGCATGCAACGGGAATTCCGTTTTGATCAATTTGCATGCAACGGGAAAGCAAGGTTTCTCCGGCCAACCTTGATGGTGAATTTTTTCGATATGATTATTTCTCTTGTCCTTCTAGTTGTGCCTTCCGAGAATCTAGTAGTTCTCGTCGGCACAAAACTCGTGACTTTGCGAAGTCATCCCGAAGAGAACTCGGCGTGGACGCGAATAGAGGCGAAGCTTCCAAGGGACGCTACGGTTGGATCTCGTCCCTTACTTCGAGTTACGCGAGGTATTTGGTAAATTAGTTTACTTTTCCGTAAACTTTTATTTCATGATTATGTCGATACACTATAAGGTTGCATGCTAGATACGAAGTTAAAATAATTTAGGAAATTATTTTATGCAAACTCTTCCGCTGCACGTAAAAATTTTAAATTTTACGAACTCGTATCCTTGTCGACATGCACCCGGTCCCAACAGAGCAATATGTCTTGGTCATGGACTGGGCACCGAAGACCTGATCGGGGGTTAGACAATAAGTCCTGGTTGTGGACTGGGCACCGAAGTCCTGATCTGGAAGATCGTGCAGAAGTCTTAGCCGGGCGGGAGCTACGGACAGAAGTAGAGACGGGTCGAGGAATGGATGTCTTGAGATCCGGCAGGCCAAGCAAAAGTCCAACCAGAGGAGCCAGTTGGCGAAAGGTAACTTCTCCAGAGTGGAGTAGGTGAGGATGCATTCCCCGGATGAGGGAACAGTAGGCGTCGGTTCGACCTAGGGTTCCATTTGGAAATCCAAAGTCAGAACCAAGACTGCGCAGGCTGTTATTTGTACTTAATTTTATTATTACTGCTGTTCTTGAAGTAACCCTGGTTGCAAGAGCAATAGGTTCGAGTTTCTGCATCCCAGGCGCCTGAGAGGACTTAGGCGCCCGAGAACACAGGAGCCTGTGTTGATACAGGCGCCCCAGATGGGTTTCTTCCTGTGCCTGCAAAGCTGAGCTGGCAGGTTGCCACGTCAACATGTGAGGCGCCCGTTAGAAGTCAGGTGCCCTAGACATCCCAGGCGCCCTAGATTGGGGGATAATCGTTGGCCGATTCTGTGGGTAAGGACGCGCACTAATCGGTGACATGGGAGGCGCCCTACAGCCTCACAGGCGCCCTGGACACCAATATAAAAAGGGGTTCGCCCCCTTGCTTCCAAACAACACTTCTTCCAACTCAAGAACTCAAACGCTCTATGTAGATCTCTCGGGCACGAGTTCCAAGCGCCAACAACGCTCAAGATCGACGACCTGCTACTCCGTTCTTCAAATTACTTCCTGATCATCGCTATATTTGTTTTAAGTTGTTTAAATTCTATATTCATGATTTATGTTTGTAACACCTTTTTCTGAAATATGGAATTGCCCAACGAAAATGGTCAAGGACCGTGGGCCTTGGAGTAGGAGCCGTTACAGACTTTGAACCAAGTAAAAAAGAAAATGAGTTAGCATTGCTTTAATTTTTCCGCTGCGCAATATTCTTACTTATCCAAAAATTTATCGATATTCACCCCCCCTCTATCAATTGTAAATGATCCCACAACTTGTTGTTGAAGCAATCTAACTCCTTTTATTGTTTAGCTACTAAATAGATGATGATTGGATCGTCGGTTCTTGTGTTTATCTTCAGGGTCCATGATAAAATAAGAAAACAATTAAACTAGAACAAGAAAACAATATTATACCTCTTGTTTTATCTCTTGATCTTCTATTGTATTCCTATTCTCTTCTTGGACGTCGTGTGAACGACGGTCTTCCAAGAAATGAATCCATCAAAGCCCACCTTTTCCTTCTCCTTGCTTGCGCCTACCACCAAAGGAGAACCCTCTCCTTGCGCTGCCGACCACTCTCTCTTCTTCTCCTTGTTGCCGCCGGCCAAAGGAAGAACAATAAGCCTCCTCCTTTGTTCAAGGTCACACACGCCCAAGGGAGGAAGAAGAGAGGAAGAGAAGAAGATGAAGAAAGGTGATCTTCCTTCTCCCCTAGCCCTAGCCGAGAGCTTCCCTCACCTTTGTGTTCGGCGCCACCTCCCCCTCTTGAAGTTGCTATGCACCCTTAAGGAAGGAGAGTAGAGGAGGATGGAGAGAAGAAGAAAGTATTCTTCCCCTTCCCCAAGCTTAGTCGAAAGCCCTTCCTCCCTTTGAAGGCGGCGCTGCCCAACCCTATGAGAGAGAAAGAGAGAGAGAAGAGAGAACCACCAAGGCTTAGGTTAATTGTTATTTCTTTGGTTTCATGACTCAAGAGGTATTTATAGGCTACAATAGGGATCATGAGGAAGAATTGATTTTGGTCTCCTGACGGATCCTAAACCCGACCAGTTAATGATAACCCGCTCCACTAATGGGTTATCATTGAACTACCGCACCAACCCCATAATTAAATATGGGCTCCACCATATTATGTGTACATAATCTTCCCGTGTTTAAGATATCACATAACCATTAATTAATTAAATTACTGATAATTTAATTAATTAATATCTAACTCTAATAGTAGTATCGCTCAACCTTATTATCATGTCGGACGAAGTCCACCTGCAGGATTTACATGATAAACTTTATGAACTCCTCAAGGGGACATCATCATCCTAAATAATTCGGACACGGTTTCCTTCTATAATCAATGACACACCATGTAAATAATATTATTTCCAAATTTACCAGGCCTATTGATTTAACGAATAAATCTCGCCCATTGGTAAATTAAAGAAATAAATATTAATTATATGTGTCCGTTATTATAAAGTGATTAAGAGCATATTGTGACGACCCCTTAACTTCTCTCCCTTAAAGCGGACATCACTTTTACTTAACCTTAACTTTACCTTATTCTTAGCCTTAGGTTACAACTACTTGACTTCCCTTAACTTGCTCTAAATTTTTTTTTTCTTTTTTTTAAAAAAAACTTTCATTTTATTTGCTTTGCAAGGATTTGACACCTAGACCTCTTAGTTGTAAAATTGAAGCACTAACCATCTGCCCAACAACACTTTCTTTTTAATGGTACCAGTCGACTGCTAGATAGTCAGTCGACTAGTGTCAGCCACAGAAACTTTTTGTGCCCGACACCAGTCGACTGGTCTCTTGGCAGTTGATAAGTACTATTTTGTTGACTATTTTAATTGCTAAAATCCATGTTTGACCCATTATTTGCTTGCTTAATTATGATTTTACCCTAGGTTTTAGAACTTACCTTTATTTTGGACTTAATTTTAAATTTACACATATTTGGATTAATTGGCCACTAAATTCTTGATTTATTTTTGTAGGCATGAAAGGTTCATGGACCTAGGGCATATTGGGTCAAACTTGAGTCGGAAGTGACCCGGATCGAGATATCAAGATTAGAATTAAATCTGGGTCGTCCGATTCAAGAGCGGCTAGATCTGAGCCATCCAGGACCATCTGAAGCAATCCGAGCTAGGGTTAGGGTTGATCAAGCAATCTGATCAAGATCTGAAGGTTTCATCCCAATCAGAGCGCATTCAACCGTTGGATCAAGCTCGGAGGGCTCTAGATCGTCCATTCAAAGATTAGGTTGATCTAGACCATCCGTTGCACATCTGGAGGATCCGAGCTACCACGAGACAGATCCTGACCCCAGATCATCATCATCAAAATTTGGATCCAATCAGAGCAAGATCAGCCGTTGGATTCATCCAAATCAATCTGGACCGTCCATTCCTATGTATTTAATCAGAAATCCTGCGCAGCTCACCCTCGTCGCGTCTTCGCTGTTCTTCGCCATTTTCCATAGTTCTTCATGTTCTTAGCAATTTCTTCATCCAAGAAGGCATGACCACCTCGATTCCAACCGCAATTCATCATCTGAATCCTTGGAAGGCAGTTTCGATCCAAAATTCATCTCAAATTTCATCCCGACAGAGTTGTTGAGGGTTTCACATTCTCTGTGGTCCGGAGCTTGAATCTTAGTTACAATCAATTTCAGATCACCTGAGCCACTTGTAGGGGTTCTCAGGTGAGCTCAGGTCGTCTCCAAATCTTCATCGCAGCTCAACAAGCCTAGATTGAAGGGCTCGGAACGGAATTTTCCCAGTTGAAGCAGTTTGAGCAGAATTGATGGATTGAAGTTGTTTTCCACTGATTTGCTGAGCCTAGGGGTTCAAAGCCACCTCTTGCTTGACAACCAAGAAGATTTTGAGCTCGAAAAGGGATAGAGGAGTAGTTTAATTGGTTTACAATTTAGTTTTTGCAGTGTTTTCAATTCTGCCGCAACTGTTCTGTTCTGAATTTCCTTCTCAGCTACTGTAATTTACGATTTTTAAGTTGTTAGCTGTAATTTAGCTTTAATTCTGCAAGTAGAGTAGTATAGAAACTTGTTTAGTGATCAATTGAGTTTAATTTTAGTATATTTCAGCTTAATTTCTTGCGTGCCAACTACATTGCAGTGTGCCAATCTGAATTTCTGCATATCAGAATTTGCAGTGCCATTTCGCTAGTTTCTGTCAAGTAATTGCTAGTTTAAGTTTCCTTGCACCTAGATTAGTTACTCGAATTTGTTTTGCATTAGCTAGCTTAGCCTTTGATCCATTGCGGAAAAAAATCTATAGCTAATCCTTAAATTCTGCATCTTCAATTCCTGCAAATTAAGTTTCTGAATTTTGTTTTCTTGAATTGTTGTTTTCGGCTCTCAAATTTCTTCATTTAGATTTGCTTAGTTCTTTCCTAATAGCCCTGTTTCTCAATTGAATCAATTAGTTTAGAATTCTGAGTTGAAAGGATACCATTTTCGAATTTGGTCTTAGTTTTTGGCACAAAGGTTTTTCCTTGTGTACCAACTGTTTTGGAACCATTTGCACCGAAATTTAACCTGTTTTTGTAGCATAAGATTGTGTTTGAAATCCATAAGTTTGTATTCATCCAATTCTGAATTTTGTTGGTATTAGTTAGCTTCAAAAACTTGTAGCTAGTGGTGTTAATATTGTTGCTTGTTTAATTTCCGACTTCCATAGTTAGCACTTGTTTTAAGTTTGATTTGCTTACCGGAAACTTCCATCACTGCCTCTATTTCATTGCTTAGCATTTCTTCTGTTTTTGAAATCAGAAATCAATTTCCAAAAATTTTGTAAGTGCTTGATTAGGTTTCCCATAGGTTGAGTTATGATATTAAGTGCCATTTCTTTATTTAGTTCATAAGTTGAGTTCCTTTCTTTTTCTTGTGTTTCATTTCCAAATTTACAACCCAAAACCCAATTACTTATTTAAAACCCAAAAACACGAACGACATATAAACCAAGTGTAACACCCCAATTTTTCCCATATGTAATGTTAGGAATTCATGAAACATTATTATGAAATGTCATGATGTTTTGGTGTTTGGAATTGGTAGAATGAATGATTTTGTTTAAACCTTGCATAGAGACAAAGTTGTGTACAAACTCTAGTCTAGAGTTCACACATATTTTGATAGCTTATTTACTTCCGCAAAAGTCCTAATTGCAAGTTTATGAGGTTGTTTTGGGTTGCTAAAATGTTTAGAAAACTAGTGTAGAGTATAGAAATGGAGTTATGTCTTTGTATGTCTTGAAAGTATATGTTTTGTGGATCGTTGGAGATGGATTTTAGGTCTGAAATGCAGGTTTTCAGGCGTGCCAGTCGACTGGTTCAGAACCAGTCGACTGCCCTATTGAACAGAAAGTTTCTGTTCGATGCACCAGTTGACTGCCATGAGGCCAGTCGACTGGTGCCGGGCACAGAAAATTTTTGTGGCTGATACCAGTCGACTGGCTATTTAGCAGTCGACTGGTACCATTGAAAAGAAGTGGTATAGGGTTTAGGGTTTAAAGCTAGGGAAGTGAAGAGACATGTCCCTCCATGAGAATAGTATAAATAAGAGAGGAGGGAGGGAGAGGGAGAAAGAACTTTCATTCTTCTTCTTCCCCACTCTCCCCACCGAAACCTAGAAGCCCTCTTCTCCTTTTCATTTTTCGAAAATACACCCTAGGGTTCTAGCCCTAGGGAATTGGAAGGAAGAAGACCCCATCCAAGGATCTTGCCCTCTACTAGGGCCAAGGGTCCTAGAGAAGTTCTAGCAAGGGGAACTCTCACCCCTCCTTCAACCAAGGGTACCCTAAGGATTTAGAGAAGGTGAATTTCAAGCGAAAGGATGTAAGTATCCCCTCGCCTGCAGTGTAATTGTTGTTGCATGATTCCTTCTTCTTTCTTTTTTTCAAAAATGGGAGTTGTCCCTTGTGCATGTTTCGGCCACCCCCAAGGGGGAGGCCTTGACTACTCCTTGATGCATGATGAGACCCCTTGGGACTTAGGGTATATATATATGTTGTTTTCCCTTCATGTTGTGATGACAAAACCCTAGGGTTAGTGAGGGTTGAATTACTCTATGATGTATCCTATGCTTAGTGTATTGCATGATAGTGTATACATGGTGTTTGTATAAATGTTAGTGAGGGTTGAATTACTCTATGATGTATCCTATGCTTAGTGTATTGCATGATAGTGTATACATAGTGTTTGTATAAATGTTAGGCAGGGCTGAAGATGTGTGGGGTGGTGGCTCGGGAAAGAAAGATTCTTATATCTACTTTACTATGCTTATGTTGATGTTTCCTTGATAATGAATGTTAGAGATTATGGTTGGTACTCTTGAATGTTAGTGATTACACTTGGATTACTCTTATACTCGATTATGTTTGATTATGTTGTGAGTTGAACTACTTGTGAATCTATCATGTTATAGGATAACTCTTGATTAAGATATTTCAAATGATGTTCTAGGATGTGAATTCATGATGCCTTGCAATGGAATGTATAACTTCACTATCATGATTTATGTGTTACTGAACTTGCTATGCACCTACCATGTTCTAATCATTAAAGCATGATATCTGATTGGCATGCACTGACTAATATGCTTAGCACTTGTAAATATCACTTGATAGTTTTAAACAAGCATGCACAGTACTTAGTCCTTGCACTTTTGCATTTTATTTTATGTTAAAATTATATGATTGATTGTACGTAACCCCGCCTCGAGAGTAGATATAAGGGCGGGCGTTACAAGTTGGTATCAGAGCAGGTTTCCCCTCCACTACACACACATCAAGCTTCATCCTGCCGCTTCCAAGTAAGAGATCCTAACCTCGCTTTACTTTGTTTCATGTACAGTAATGATTATATAGAGATGATTTATGCTTGCATAACAAGTGAAAGTAGTGTTAATTCTTATGTTAGTTTATTTATCACCTGTATGATGTATATATATGTGATGCTTGTATGGGATGTTTGATGTCAAAAACCTAACCTCCCCTACCCTATGACTTTCGGCCAACCCTAGTTTAGGGTTGGGAAGAATTCAATTAACCCATGAAGCATGCTACCACTTCCTATGATATGAATATGATTTATGTGATCAATCTTGTCATATATAAAGTATGTTTAAGTGGTTGAAATATGATGTATGTATGAGCATGTCTTATAGCCCATGGAGCACCCTTATGAATTGCATGTGATGTGTATGTTAATATGCTTGAAAGGATACTCCACTAAGTATGGGATCAAGAGCACCCATTATGTTGTGTGGTGTGTCCCTATAGGATCATGAGCACCCTTGAAGAGTGGTGTGACCCTTGAGGATGAATTTGGAGTACTCCTTAGCATATATGTAAAAGCATGATAAGTATTTTACTTTGAAAGTTGTGTATCCAACTCGGAAGGGGGTCGTTAAACAAATCCGGGGTACATGTTAACTGAAGGTCATGGTTCCGGTAGGACGGAAGGGTCCTGCTCTAATGGGTTGGTGGCTCGCTACCCCTATTCATTAGGGAACGCGCTTGATGCGGTACACAACTGGGCCCCTATATGATGTTAAAGTATTTTTAAGTAATACCTTTATGGAATTATTTTGAAATCATTTATTATATGTGAAGGGTATGCTTAAGATACTTTATACTGCTTGCTTAGAAACTTTGATGTTTAGTATGCTATGATAAACTCATGCTTATGATTCATTATGTGTACATGTTGTATTCTTCCATATGGATTTTGCGAGTAGGACAGGATCCTTACTAAGCATTTGTGCTTACTAGTTTATGTGTTGTCTTATGCTGCAGATAAGGGTAAGGGACACTTAAACTAAAGGAAGAGGCAGGAGGGCTGAAGATGTGTGGGGTGGTGGCTCGGGAAAGAAAGATTCTTATATCTACTTTACTATGCTTATGTTGATGTTTCCTTGATAATGAATGTTAGAGATAAGGGTTGGTACTCTTGAATGTTAGTGATTACACTTGGATTACTCGATTATGTTTGATTATGTTGTGAGTTGAACTACTTGTGAACCTATCATGTTATAGGATAACTCTCAAATGATGTTCTAGGATGTGAATTCATGATGCCTTGCAATGGAATGTATAACTTCACTATCATGATTTATGTGTTACTGAACTTGCTATGCACCTACCATGTTCTAATCATTAAAGCATGATATCTGATTGGCATGCACTGACTAGTATGCTTAGCACTTGTAAATATCACTTGATAGTTTTAAACAAGCATGCTCAGTACTTAGTCCTTGCACTTTTGCATTTTATTTTATGTTAAAATTATATGATTGATTGTACGTAACCCCGTCCCGAGAGTAGATATAAGGGCGGGCGTTAATAAATATCTGACCTGTGACAATGGTGGATGCAGTCGCCACGTCTTCCTTAGTAAGAGAGAAAACCCTGGCGTTTGTCGTGGCAGGCGGGGCCTCTAATCTCCCCTAGCATATATGAGTACCATCTATAGCTGCCTGCATCTGGTGTAACTGGGGATGAGCACCTTTGTACTGAGCATGCTGCTGCTGAGGTGCATTGGCTGCAGTAGGACACTCTCTGGCCATGTGTCCTTCCTTTCCGTAGGTGAAGCATCTCCTGGCGCCCAAGAGGCATGTCCCGAGGTGCATCTTCCCACAAGTGGCGCACGGAGGGTACTTAGGTTTCTTGCCTCCTGGACTACTGGCAGATTTATTCCATGGCTTCCTCTTTCCGTTGTGGTTCTTTTTCCAATGGGGGTTGCTATTTTGAGGTTTCTGACCTCCCGACTGACTCTGATTCTTGCTGGCGGTCAGTGCTTGGTTCTGCTGGTTAATATTCTTCAGATAATGCTCGGTAATAAGGGCGCTGCTGAACAGCTCCTCTGCAGTCTGTGGCCTATTAACGCCGCCGGCTACATTCAGAGCTATCTCGGGCCTGAGCATCTTGAGCATTAATCTGACCCTTTCTTTCTCTGTACTGACCAGCTCCGGACATAATCGTGCCAGTCGATTGAATTGCTTAACGGCATCGTTGACTGAGAGATTTCCCTGCCGAAATTCGGTGAACTCATCAAAATGCCTGTTTGTGACTCGCATATTAAAGAATTCCTCCAGAAATTCGGACTCGAAGTCCTTCCACATCATCTGGTCCACTGACCTTCTAGCTTTTACCCGTTCCCACCACATCCTGGCGTCGCCGGTGAGGCAGAACGAGACACATTTAATTTTCTCATGCTCGGGCCAGTCTAATAATTCCACTGTGCTCTCAACTGTCTTGAGCCAGGCCTGGGCGTCCCAGGGCTCGCAGGTGCCGGATAACATTTCCGACTTCAGTCTCTGCCACTGAATCTGATAGGCCTCCAGTCGGACTCCTCTGGCCGGAGTGTCCGGGGGTGCCTGCGCAGTTGGAGGCTCAGTGGGTATCACATTCTGACTTCCCTGCGGGGTTGCAGTGTTCGCCTGCTGGGTCATCAGAGTATTTATGATCTCCTGCTGTTCAGTGACCTGATGCTGCAAATCTGTGATCACTTGCATCATATTAGGTGGGGGTGCTGTCTCATTACCCCGATTGCTACGTCTTCTAGCCATATCTATCATACAGGTGAGAACATTATAGTAAAGTAATTTGCTGAAGTTCAAACCTAAATCATGTATGCACGATGTTAGGTACCCTCTACCCAGGATAGATGACCTGTTCGATCAACTGAAGGGAGCCACGGTTTTCTCTAAAATCGACCTGAGATTTGGTTATCACCAAGTCAGGGTGAAAAAGGAGGATATACCGAAGACGGCTTTCCGAACCAGATACGGACATTATGAGTTCGTAGCTATGCCATTTGGAGTTACCAATGCTCCAGCTATGTTTATGGACTTAATGAATCGGGTATTCTCGGCATTCCTCGACAGATTTGTGATCGTCTTTATCGACGATATCCTTATATATTCGAGAACTCCCGAAGAACATGCTGAACACCTGAGTATAGTACTACAGCTTCTTCAGAAGGAACAACTGTATGCTAAATTTTCCAAATGCGAGTTCTAGCTCGATCAAGTATCATTCTTGGGACATGTTATCTCCAAGGAAGGAGTAATGGTGGACCCAATTAAAATCGAAGCTGTGAGTAACTGGACCAGACCCAAGAATGCCAGCGAAATCAGAAGTTTCCTCGGGCTAGCAGGCTATTACAGAAAATTCGTAGAGGGCTTCTCTCGGATTACAGCCCCTATGACAGCTCTTACTAAGAAAGACAAGAAATATGTATGGACCGATGAATGTGAGAAGAGTTTTACTGAACTGAAAAGGAGGCTGACTAGCGCTCCGATATTGACTCTTCCAGAAAGCGATACGGGTTTCGATATGTACAGCGACGCATCCAAACTGGGACTCGGAGTTGTGCTTATGCAGAATGAATGGGAAGGTGATTGCCTATGCCTCTAGGCAACTCAAGGAACATGAAAGGAATTATCCTACCCATGACTTAGAACTAGCAGCGGTGGTCTTTGCGCTGAAAATATGGAGGCACTATCTATATGGAACTCAGTATAAAATTTATACAGATCACCAGAGTCTGCGATATTTCTTCAGCCAGAAAGATCTGAATATGAGACAGCGCAGATGGCTCGAAGTGGTCAAGGATTATGACAGTGAGATCCTGTACCATCCGGGGAAAGCCAACAAGGTAGCCGATGCACTCAGTATGAAATCATGTGCTGCTTTGATGTCTTTATCAGCTTTGTCACAACCCCTAGGGGAAGAAATGATGAAATACGAGATTGAAATCATATCAGGACAGTTATCCACCCTGACGATTGCGCCGACATTATTTGACGATATTCTGGAAAAGCAGAATCATGATCCGAGCCTTCAGAGGATCAGGCAAGAGGTTCTCGAAGGCAAGGACGATGGATTTCGGATTTCAGACAGCGGAGTCTTATATCTTCGGGATCGATTATGTGTTCCCGACGACTCCGACTTACGGACAAGAATCCTCGAGGAAGCTCACGGAACACCTTATGCGATGCATCCTGGGTCTACCAAGATGTATCAAGATCTGAAGAGCAAGTTTTGGTGGTCCGGTATGAAGCGAGATATAGCCCACTATATCAGTATGTGTTTGACCTGCCAGAGGGTCAAAGCAGAACACCAGAGGCCTGGGGGAGTTCTGCAACCTCTGCCGATCCCCGAGTGAAAATGGGAAGACATCTCTATGGATTTCATCTCAGGGCTGCCTAGAACAACGAACGGATATGATGGTATATGGGTTATTGTGGACAGGCTAACCAAGTCTGCCCATTTTCTGGCTATCAGGATAACCTACTCAGTAGAGCAGTTGGCTCCACTGTACGTCAAGGAAATTGTCCGACTACACGGGGTTCCCAAGACCATTATCTCTGATCGGGATGGTTGATTTACTTCAGATTTTTGGGGACACGTGCAGAAGGCTCTTGGCACGAAGCTAAAATTCAGTACGGCCTTTCACCCCCAGACTGACGGGCAGACTGAAAGAGTGAATCAGATATTAGAGGACATGTTACGAGCTTGTGCCTTGGACATCAAGGGAAGCTGGTGTCGATACCTGAGCCTGGCAGAGTTTGCTTATAACAACAGTTATCAGGCTACTATCGGGATGGCACCGTACGAGGCACTATACGGAAGGAAATGCAGATCTCCTATATGCTGGCTTGAGAGTCGTGAAAAGAAGGAGATGGGAATCCAGACTAATATTATAGATGAAACCACTCAGGCTATAAAGAATATCCGCCAGAGGATAGAGACTGCTCAGAGTCGGCAGAAAAGCTACGCTGATAAGCGACGCAGACCACTAGAGTTTGATGTTGGGGATTCAGTATTCCTTAAAGTGGCCCCTATGAAAGGGGTGATGAGATTCGGGAAGAGAGGGAAGCTGAGTCCGTGATATGTGGGACCGTACCAGATCCTGAGACGGGTAGGCAAAGTGGCCTACGAACTGGAGCTACCGCCAGAAATGTCGGCTATGCACAATGTTTTCCATGTATCAATGCTCAGGAAATGTACCTCTGATGTAAATCAAATGATAGAGCCCCAACCAGTACAAGACCAAGAGAACCTAAGTTCCGAACGCCGACCTATTCAGATCCTAGATCGGGAAGTCAAAAAGCTAAGGAACAAGGAAGTGCCCTTAGTAAAGGTTCTGTGGCGGAACGAGAAATTCGAAGAAGCCACCTGAGAACGAGAGGAGGCAATGCGATTAAAGTATCCGGAACTGTTTTAAGTTCGGGACGAACTTTTTATAAGGTACGGGGGATTGTAACACCCCAATTTTTCCCATATGTAATGTTACGAATTCATGAAACATTATTATGAAATGTCATGATGTTTTGGTGTTTGGAATTGGTAGAATGAATGATTTTGTTTAAACCTTGCATAGAGACAAAGTTGGGTACAAACTCTAGTCTAGAGTTCACACATATTTTGATAGCTTATTTACTTCCGCAAAAGTCCTAATTGCAAGTTTATGAGGTTGTTTTGGGTTGCTAAAATGTTTAGAAAACTAGTGTAGAGTATAGAAATGGAGTTATGTCTTTGTATGTCTTGAAAGTATATGTTTTGTGGATCGTTGGAGATGGATTTCAGGTCTGAAATGCAGGTTTTCAGGCATGCCAGTCGACTGGTTCAGAACCAGTCGATTGCCCAATCGAACAGAAAGTTTCTGTTCGATGCACCAGTTGACTGCCATGAGGCCAGTCGACTGGTGCCGGGCACAGAAAGTTTCTGTGGCCGATACCAGTCGACTGGCTATTTAGCAGTCGACTGGTACCATTGAAAAGAAGTGGTATAGGGTTTAGGGTTTAAAGCTAGGGAAGTGAAGAGACATGTCCCTCCATGAGAATAGTATAAATAAGAGAGGAGGGAGGGAGAGGGAGAAAGAACATTCATTCTTCTTCTTCCCCACTCTCCCCACCGAAACCTAGAAGCCCTCTTCTCCTTTTCATTTTTCGAAAATACACCCTAGGGTTCTAACCCTAGGGAATTGGAAGGAAGAAGACCCCATCCAAGGATCTTGCCCTCTACTAGGGCCAAGGGTCCTAGAGAAGTTCTAGCAAGGGGAACTCTCACCCCTCCTTCAACCAAGGGTACCCTAAGGATTTAGAGAAGGTGAATTTCAAGCGAAAGGATGTAAGTATCCCCTCGCCTGCAGTGTAATTGTTGTTGCATGATTCCTTCTTCTTTCATTTTTTCGAAAATGGGAGTTGTCCCTTGTGCATGTTTCGGCCACCCCCAAGGGGGAGGCCTTGACTACTCCTTGATGCATGAGGAGACCCCTTGGGACTTAGGGTATATATATATGTTGTTTTCCCTTCATGTTGTGATGATAAAACCCTAGGGTTAGTGAGGGTTGAATTACTCTATGATGTATCCTATGCTTAGTGTATTGCATGATAGTGTATACATGGTGTTTGTATAAATGTTAGTGAGGGTTGAATTACTCTATGATGTATCCTATGCTTAGTGTATTGCATGTAGTGTATACATGGTGTTTGTATAAATGTTAGGGAGGGCTGAAGATGTGTGGGGTGGTGGCTCAGGAAAGAAAGATTCTTATATCTACTTTACTATGCTTATGTTGATGTTTCCTTGATAATGAATGTTAGAGATTAGGGTTGGTACTCTTGAATGTTAGTGATTACACTTGGATTACTCTTATACTCGATTATGTTTGATTATGTTGTGAGTTGAACTACTTGTGAACCTATCATGTTATAGGATAACTCTTGATTATGATATTTCAAATGATGTTCTAGGATATGAATTCATGATGCCTTGCAATGGAATGTATAACTTCACTATCATGATTTATGTGTTACTGAACTTGCTATGCACCTACCATGTTCTAATCATTAAAGCATGATATCTGATTGGCATGCACTGACTAGTATGCTTAGCACTTGTAAATATCACTTGATAATTTTAAACAAGCATGCACAGTACTTAGTCCTTGCATTTTATTTTATGTTAAAATTATATGATTGATTGTACATAACCCCGCCCCGAGAGTAGATATAAGGGCGGGCGTTACACCAAGCTCGAATCAAACACGACAACTAGCCTCGAGAAAAATACGACCTGTGGCCCCTTTACTACATTTTAATATTTTGATTGCAAAAAGGGTTTCCAGCATTTTATTCATATATATCTAAATTTGGAGGACCCACATTCGTGATAGTATATTTGGGTCAGTCAGCAATCGACTGGTGCATCCAACAGAAGATTCTGTTCGATAGGGCAGTCGACTGGTATCTGAACCAGTCGACTGGCACGCCTGAAAACTGCAGTTTCAGACCTCGGAACTCCTTTCAAGGGTCCACCATTCACACACTTCCAATGCATATAATGAAACAACTCTAAATCTAAACACCATACTAGTTTTATAAGCATCTTAACAACTCAAAACGAATCCAATAACTTGAAATTATGATTTCTACGAAATTTAACAAGCTTATCAAAACACATGCAATCTCTACTAACTTTGTACCCAACTTTGACTCCATGTAAAGTTTAAATAAGGTGATCACATCCTACCAATCCAAAACATCAACCATGAGTTTCTATAAATCAAAACGCCTCTAAGACTTATCCCAAAGATCTCTTCCACGGTTCCGTCGCCATTGAACATCAATGCAAGTCCCATTCGCCTCCATAGCTTATGCTTTTTTCTTTACCTTTATCTGCAATAGAAGGAAATGCAACTAATAAGCGAATTGCTTAGTAAGTAAATCCTAACTCACAAATCCATGTTATCGATAATAAACATGCTCATTTCAAAGAATGCTTGCTTCAAAATACATGCACTTGGAAATATTTGCACATGGGAACTTTCATACACTTATCATGCTCAATCATGCTTGAAAACATTTACTTGCATCAAAACACTTACAAACTTAACATGCTCATGCTTTCTTTTGAGACTTGATACTTATACATTTCCATACTTTAAAACATTAACTTCTTTGCTCTTGCTCATTAACATGCTTGTAACATAACCATGTTAACATACATAACAAAAACATGCACTTAAGAAAATTGAAACACTTACATATACTTATATACTTCAAAATAATAATCAACTTTCTCAGGCCTTGACACTGTACCATGGTATCAATGTACCAATGCG
Organism: Boesenbergia rotunda; assembly: GCA_024364735.1. NCBI lineage: Eukaryota > Viridiplantae > Streptophyta > Magnoliopsida > Zingiberales > Zingiberaceae > Boesenbergia > Boesenbergia rotunda. The sequence continues at coordinate 77,187 of JAGFNQ010007680.1, read as the reverse complement.
CGCATCCCTAATAGGTTTTGGGGTAGCTAGCCACCGCACCCCTATTAGAGCTTCCTTCTAAGTTTCTGTGGGCCTTTCATTTGCCCGGTACCTGTCACTTTACAAAAGTAAAATACTTTCTTACTCAATATGCTTATATTTATCAAGCTATCTTTCTTTTTGCATAAATTTTGCACTACAAACTTTACCTTTCTTACTTGAAACTTTCATCGAGCACCTTGCGTGCCCTTAACCCAAAACTCATTTTTGGGACTTTTCAAGAACTTGGTCTTATCATACTTAGATCACACATACAAACCTACTCAAATTCAAGTTCTATGATAAGAATATATATTCTTTAGAAACTTAAATCACACAATAAGACAATATTCTCAAAGTATGCACTTAGATCACAAAATTACAGTTCTATAACGAGAATCTACATACGAAACTACTTCTATTGCAGGTGAGTGATTTACTTAGCCTTTTTCTTGAAGAAAACTCACAAAGTATTTCAAAAAAACCTAGCGTAGGACTCCTCTTCTCTTCCTTACGAGGAAACTCCACTCCTTGGCCCTAGGGAAGAAGCCCTAGGCTCTCCACTCAAGAGGAAGAAAAAGGAGGAAGAAAACCCTTGTTTTCTCCCTTGTTTTCGCAGCCCCCAAACCCCCTGTTCGCGTAGCCTCCAAAAACCTAATGGGGTCTTAACACAACTTAAGCGGAAGTTTAAATACTTCTTCATGAAAAAGCCTAACTTACCTATAACATTAATTGGCTTCATGCCTTTCTGTGCTTGATACCCCCACCCTTCTGGTTATCTGGACACCCTTAAGGGCTTGCTTTGCCTTGTGGTCGCGGGATCAAACCTCCCCTTGACCCTTTTATTTTTTCTTTTTATTTTAATTCGAAAAAAATGCTAGAAAATTCAGAAAAATTCCTAATAATTCATAAAAATTATTGGGTGTTACACATATACATCATAATAATCGAGGTCTTGTTCGATTATATAGTCAGTATAAATCGAACAACCTCAAATCGGTCCTGCTCAATACACACAAAGTATACTAGTATAATTCTATAGTCAAGATAGACTAATACCAAATTACATTACAACCATTCCAATGGTTTGTCCAAATTCATCTCAGTTGTCAGCCACTACTTATACTTTATAAGGAACTGATAACATGATCTTCTGTGTGGCACCATACACCATGTTACCTATAATGTAAAGTATTGGACAATTGCACTCATATATCAAATATAAAAAGCAACCATGACCATTGTGATTCTTATTCCAAAATGGATGTTCATACAAAAGCTAGGCTTATAGTATACATCCTAACAAACATCGAGTCCTATATGGCTTAACCATTGATCAGACTAACTAGACCTTGGTATATTGTCAAATATCGAAACACTAGGGGTTGACTATTCTTGTCTGATGCTTTTTTCACTAACAATCTATCCCTTTTTGATGCTTGACAATAATCTTAAGTTAGACTTAGGTCTAAGGGTTTTAGGTCAATACTTGGGAGACACAAAAGATTTCTATCTTAAGGTACTCTCTCCCCCTGTGACACACATTAAAAAAATAAGCCACAAAAAATATTAAGTATAAGATTTGCAACAACAATGTGATTTTTGAAAATACTTAAGAGTTTTTAATAAAAAGTGTGATTTTCAAAAATCTTTTTATGTAAAAAAAACTAAGTTCCTTTTTGTTTCGAAAATATTTTAGGGAAGCAATAAAAAATAAGTGTTTTGTTGATTTGGACTTCCCTAAACTTGACATAATCCTAGGAATCTTGTTGACCACAAAAAATTTCATATGTGTCTTAAAGATTTTCAAATTAAAATAAAATATTTTCAATATGTATTTAATTTTCAAAAATAATTTCTTAATTTGGATTCCTCCCCAATTTGACACAATCCTAGGAATCTTGTTGACCATATGAAAATTTCCTATGTGTCTTGGAGATTTTTTAATCAAAATAAAATACTTTTAAATGTATTTAATTTTAAAAAATAATTTCTTAGTTTGGATTCTTCCCCAATCTAACACAATCCTAGAAAATCTTGTTAACTACAAGGAAAAATTTCTTATGTGTCTTAGAGATTTTTCCAAAATAATAAAATTTTTCAAAAATCATTTAGAAGACTAAAAGATTTTTTCAAAAAAAAATTGGAAAATGAAACTATTGTATTTTCAAAAATATCATATTTTTAAAAATTATAATAGTTCTTTTTAATTTGAACTCCCCCTAAGCTTGACACAGTCTTAGAAAGCTTGTTGAACACAAGATGATCTTCCTCTGTATCTTAGGGTTTGACTCAAATGAAAAGAATTATAAAAAAAGCATATAAGATTTTTAAAGTAAGTTAGAGTCAACTTACAAAAATGAATTATTCTTTTGATTAGGACTCCCCCTAAGCCTGACACAATCTTAGAAATCCTTACAGACTATAAGGAAAACCTCCTATGTGTTTTTAGGGTTTATCCAAATCATAAGAGTAGTTAAAGCATATTTTCCAAAAATAAGTTTTGAACAAATTTTTTGAAAGGCATAATAATTTTTGAGAGAAAGGTTTTCCAGAAATAAATTTTCAAGCGATTTTTTTTTCAAAGAAATCATAATTTTTAAAAGAATAATAATTTATGAAAACATAAAATTTACACAAAAAGAAAAACTAACTCCCCCTAAATCTGACACCTTATGGCTACCCTTGTTAACTACAAGGAACTCTACCTAAGTATCTTAAGGGACTTTAGTGTTGACCTAGAGGATTTGTGTCTAAGTGTAGGTCAAATAATTTTCAAAAAGATATATAAGTTTTTAAAGACTTTATAAATACACACAATCATGCATGAAATTCATTACAATATTATTATGTTTAAATCATTATTTTGAAAATAGGTTTTTAAGAAAATATTCTAAGGATTTTTGAAAATATTGTGAAAATATTTATCAATTAATTAATCCTTATTATCTCACCCATTCTAAGTTTCGCAGTACAAACAAGCATGGTAGCCGTATGGGTGTTTGTGAGATGCTTGATTAATTTTTCTTAATTTAATTTTATAGATTGTTTGACCTTGAGTTAGATTCAAGTTTAACAAGTAGTAAGATAAAAGTAAATTTCAATAATTGACTGCTAGGTCTTGGTGAGGCACAGGGGCCTTCTTGAGTATCAAAACAATGGCCCTTTCCTTAACAAAGCCTTTTAAAGAAATTATACTTTTAATTTACTCTTTGAAAAAATCTGGTTTAACTAGTCTAGGATGTGACGAGGTAGCTTCGGCTAGTTCCACTTAGCTAAGTCGACCAAGTTAAGTTCTCCTTACCCTTTCTGACTTCTTAGACCAAGCTTCCCTAACGTACTATCATCTCGCCCCACCGTGGTACTATGTTAGACAAGTATCAAACAATCTTTTTCTTATATAGTCATTCTAGATTAATTATGAAATAAACTAGCATGAATGACATGACAGATATAAAGAAAAAGTAAGCAGATGCATAAGCATGACAATTATGTATGTGTCAATCAAGTCAAAGTATTTTAATTTGATTTCTAATAAAGTATCAAATTCTCGATTTGATACAGATCTTGTGAACTCGTGATATGTCAACCCACTTTAACACATTTATTATTATTACGTTGATTATTCAAGTTGGGTAGAATTTTAATAGTTTCATAATTGAAGATAATTAATTATAATTTAGTTCAAGAATTTTATATTAACAAATTTTGAATTTTAAGTTAAGGTTTTAACATTGAGTTTCCAATAAAAGTTGAATTATAATTAAAATTTGAGACTTATTTTTTAGATTTGAATTTTTAAGAGTTAATTAAGAATTTTGTATTTGGACTTTTGAATTAAGATTTTAAATTTATATATCCAATTAAAGTTGAATTATTAATTAAAATTTGAGATTTATTTAATTAGATTTGAATATTTTAAGTGTTAATTAAGAAATTTATATTTGGATTTTTAAATTAAGGTTTTAATTTTGAATTTCCAAGTAAGGTTGAATTAAAGTTTGAGATTTATTAAATTTGATTTTATTTAGTTAACTAAGAGTTGTATATTTGTATTTTGAAATAAGATTTTAAATTTGAATTTCAAATTAAAGTTAAATTATTATTATTAATTAGAATTTGATATTTAGAATATTAATTAATATTTGAATTTTAGGAATTAATTAAATTTGATATTTTGGGTTCAATTTAATCTTTTGAATTAATTCAAATAATTCTCATTCATCTATTGATTCTTTTGATTTTAATAATTTTGTTTTATTTGTTTCCTTGTAAGATTTTTTAATTAATGTTTCAAGTTGGATTAATTCGGATATATCAATTTCAGAATCATCTTCATCTTCAGAATTATATTTAGAACATTAATTAAAGTTTGAGAATTATCTTCAAGATTATTTATCAAAGTTTGAGTATTATCTTCAAAAATATTAATTAAAGGTTAAGAGTTATCTAAATTATTAATTTGAGAATTATTTTCAAGATTATTGATTAAAGGTTGAGTATTATTAAGATTAACTTCAGGATTATTAATTAGAGTTTCAGAATTATCTTTAACGTTATTAATTAAATTCTTATCGTTTACATTATTAATTAAAATTTCATCATTATTAATTAGAATTTCATTCTTATCTTGTAAATTGTTTAATTTTTTCTTGAGGATTATTTGTAAAATTATTAATTAAAATTTTATCTTAAGAATTATCTAAAAAATTATTATTTAGAATTTTATCTTGCGAATTATCTATAAAATTATTAAAAATATCAGAGTTAATTTCCAAAATTTCAAAATTAATATTAAAAATTAAAGAATTAATAGTCAATATTTTAATATTATTATTGTTTGATTTAGATCGGTGACTAGCTAATTTATCATGGAACACATTTAATTTACTGTGTGAAAGTCTATTTTATCCAAAAAATTAAAGGTTACATTTACATGCATAGGGGTATTTTTGGAAAAAAAAATTATTATGCATATTAGAATCTAAGCTAATAGGGGTATTTTTGCATGAAATAAACTTTCGTATCATCCTCACATTTTTTGGTATTTTCGATCTATTTTTCATCCATTCTAAACATTGATTCTTGTAGTGCCCATGCTTCCAGCACTTGAAACAGTGGATGTAATTCTTGTCCCTTTGGACTCCTAGCGCTAGTACCTCCGTTGTCGCCGATGGGGTCGTTCAAATCTTACGAGTATGATACTTATTTTTGTAGTGTCCTCTCTCCTTGCACTTGAAACAAGTTAAATGAACTTTAAGATTTGACATAATGAAAATGTACCTTTTTCTCCCATCTCCCCCTCAATCCATGGACTTCTTGCTCCTTTGGCGATGAGTCCGATCAGAGCCACCTACTCTGATACCAATTGTGGGATCGATGACGTCGATAAGGGGGGGGGTGAATATCAAGTTACGTTCTTTTTTGAAATTTCATCATTAGTTCATTCGTTCTTTCTATCAAGAGTGTTAGTAGCACAACGGAATAAAATAAATAAGACAGTAGACACACGGGATTTATTTACTTGGTTCCCAACCCCCTAGGGGCAGTACGTCCAAGACCTATGTACTTAGCATGAGTCCATTAATGGTCTCCTTTCCAGAATTTTCGGAGGTAAAGAATACCTATCTTATAGTTTAATTACAATCACAAATAAGTAAAATAAAACATTATAATTTATTAACAATCAAACCGAATGTGGAGAATCTCTTTGCCAACTCTGGAAGTCCGAAGCATCGTGCACTTCTTCCTGGAGCCTCCTTGGTCACGGAGCTTCACCTTAGCACTTTAACATTGTAGTAAATGAGTAGTAGGATAATGAATTTGATGTTTTTTATCCACGGCTCAAACCCCTTTATAAATGGGTCACTCGGGCACCCATGTGCCTATAGGGGCGCCATCCATGTGACCCAATCTAATCAACTCGGCGAATATGGTGCAGGGATAAAAAAATCTTGTTGAGGGTGCCCCATGACCTTGAGGGTGCCCAGGTCTTGGGTACGTTCGGGAGCTTTTGGGGCGCCCGGGTTACTCTAGCGCTCGGGTTCCATAGGGGCGCTCGGAAGCCCCTGACCTAGGGTTTGTTCATTCGCTTACATTTGCTCTCTCATCTTGCCTCCATCTCCATGTTCCTGCAAGACAAATAAACACAAGACAAACAAATAATCCTAAGCCTTAGTTCTATATGTCTACAACCTACTAGGTTTTTCTTGGTGTCATCTCTCTATGATTTTACTACCTAAGGTCCACTCCTTAGGGTTTCCCAATTCCTAACCTCACTCAATAGGACTTTACCTTGACTGACATCACTCACCAGGACTTTTACATAGCTTCACTCACTAGGATTTCATGTCCAACCTATGGTTAGGTCTTCGTGGCCAGCTTCATTCATCAGGACTTCGTCCACCTAGCTTCACTCACTAGGATTTCATGCCTGATCCTCAACTAGGACTTCGGTGCCCAATCCTTAGCTAGGACTTCATGCCCAATTCCTTGAACCAGGATTTTGGTACTCAACCCTTGGTCAGATCTTCATGCCCAATTCCTCGAACCAGGACTTCATGCCTAGCTTCACTAACTAGGACTTCGGTGCCTTGACAAGGACTTCTTTGCTAGTTATCTGATCTTAACTAGACTTCTCTCTACTAAACATCAGGTCCTGTTTGACATAGTCCTTGGTCTAACTGACTAGATCTAGATTTAGTCACTCTATTAAACATCAAGTCTTGTTTGTCTTAGCTTTTGGTTAAACTGACCAACCCTAGGTGCTAATCACTCTGCCAAACATCAGGTCCTGTTTGGCTAACCCTTGGTCAAAGTAACCAACCCTGGGTGCTTTGCTAATCAATCTACTAAACATCAGGTCCTATTTAGCTAACCCTTTGATCAAGCTTATCAAACCTGGGTTTTACCCTACCAATACCCTACCAATCATCAAGTCTTGTTTGGCTTAACCCTTGATCAGATTGACCAAATCTTGGTATATTGTCAAACATCGAAACACTAGAGGATGATTGTTCTTATCTGATACTTTTTGCACCAACACTCTAATTGCTTCCAAAGATTATTACTAATATCACAACTCTTAATTGGAACAGTAAAGCCAAGATAACAAAGTAACTTAGTCCTAGTTGTTCCCTCTTCATCAAACATTTTCTTTAGAAGTTCCAAGTTTCTTTATCATCTTCACATTTGATAAAGGGAAGCAAATGAACAAAGAAAGTTGTAATTCCATAGTTGGCAATACATACTTATACAAAATACATACAGAGAATCTTGTGATTTTTGTTCACATAAAGCATAGAGTAAAGACTTATCCCCATTTTGTACTGTAGCTTCAAATCAAGTAGAATAACTCACCAAATTATGCTCGGTAACTAGATTATGTACATATACCTAAAGAAAAAAAAAGGAATTTAACTAAAAAACACTATATTGGTGATGATGATGTAATATCAATTTACCTCTGAGGCAGAGTGTGGAGCTCCACCTGGAGTTAATTGACCAGGTCGAAATCATACAAGTTTGCCACCAAAAGCAAATGATACACCAGTTGGACGATTCTGTGGGATCGATGTGATTGATAGAGGGGGGGCAGTGAATATTGATAATGATTTTTCAGATAAATTAGTTTAAATGTAGTGGAAGTTAACATGTCAAACACGGCTAACACTTTGTTTTTTACTTGGTTAGGAGTTTGTGATAACTCCTACTCCAAGACCCATAGTCCTTGACTATTTTCATTGGTCAATACTATAAGTTGTAAATGAAGTACAATAATGATGATTAAGTACAGAAAAATGAAATTATACTAATGACACTTAAAGAAAGAATTTCGTTGCAGAAGTGGTGAGTCGTCGATCTTGAACTTCTTAGGCGCAAAGAACTTGAGCACGGAAGCTTTATCTTTGAGATTTTGAGAGCTTAAGTTGATGTCTGGAAGCAAGGGGGTGAAACCCCTTTTATACTTAATCTCGAGTGCCTGAGTGGTTATAGGGGCGCCCTCTACGTCACCGGTATAGCCGCGCCCTTATCCGCACACTCGACCAACTTTTATCATGTTCTTGGGCGCCTTGGAGCACTAGGGTGCCTGGCAGCAACGAGGCGCCTATGTAACGCCCCAAAATTTCCATTTTTAGTTCTTAAAGTCCTTAGAATTATTTAGAAATGGTTTAGAAATATTCTAGATATTTTTAGGAATTTTTAGAGTATTTTTATGGAATTTTCCGAGTCCGTTTGGTATTTTTGGAAAAAGAAAAAGAAAAAGGAAAAAGAAAGCCAAAAAAAAGAAAATTCATAAAGGGGCAGCCGGCGCTCGAACCCGCGACCACCACGAGACCAAGGGAGCGCGCGACCAGCTGGGCTAGGTATCAAGCACAAAAAAGGAAGGAGAGACCTATATTTAAGGGGTAGTTAGGTCGATTTGCCCCCATAAGTATAAATGGAAAAACCAATTAAGTGCAGCTGGTGGATCAAACCCGCGACCAGCACGAAACCAGAAACGCGCGCGACCAGCTTGGCTAGGGTATCAAGCACAGAAAAGGATGGAGAGACCTATATTTAAGGTGTAGTTAGGTTAATCCGCCCCATAAGTATAAATAGGTAATTAAAGAGAGAAGTTTTATTTTCTCTCCTCTCCAAACCCTCACGCCGACCCCTCCTCTTCTGGGCGAAACTACACCAAGCTCTAGGGGGCCGGTTAAGGCTCTTCTCCAAGAGATAATTCTATATTCAGGATCCCCGCGGCGAGAGGAACGCGTAGACGTGAAGAATTCTCCGAGATCTCAAGTTTCTCTCGAGTCCTAGACGTTAATCTTGGTTGTAAGTCCAAGATATCAATGTAAGTACTGCTCACCTGCAGTAAGAGGCGGTTTTTCCGCGAGAATTTCCTTTAAAAGTTTTTAAAAGAGATATTTCCTTTTTGTTTGAGTTTTTGCATGTGATCTTAGTTCATTATATGCTTATATATGTTGATTAATACCCTATGTGAGTTTAGGGTCCAAGAAAAGCTATGAGAAAAGAAAAGAAAAGAAAAGATAAAGATAAGAAAAGAAAAGGCCAAGGCCTTAAGAAATCCCCAAAAGTCAAGACTTAGGGATTTTAGCACGCAAGGTGCTCCAGAAAATGCCAAGGCATTTACAGATAAGAAAGTAAAGAAAGAAAAGCTATTTTATTTTATAAGGCCAGTACCCGGCGTCCAAGGGCGTCGTTAAAGAAATCTAGGTGTCCAATTCCAAGGTCTTGGCCCTGGTTGACCAAGGTCTGCTCTATTAGGATTGGTGGCTCGCTACCCCAACCTTTTAGGGAACGCGCATATGAGATGGTACTTACGTCTTCAGTGGATCCAAGTGATTATTATTTTCAAGTATATGCTTTAGCAAAGTTTTCGAAAGTTTCAGAAAGATTTCAAAAGTTAAAGAATAGCTAAAGTTTCAAGTTGAGCCAAGAAAAGTAGATTGAGATTATTTATTGCTTGAGTATGCATGTTTTGAGTTACACATGTTCTTAGATTTCTTTCAAGCATATTAGTATCTCATATGATTTCCATATTGTTCTAGAAGCATGTTTGCATATTTCGAATTTTGTGAGCTAGATAGTACTTACTAAGCTTTTGCTTATAGATGCATTTCCTCTTATTGCAGATAAAGGTAAAGGCAAGCAATTCTGAAGGAAGGCGACGAGGCGGTGCTGAGCAAAGTGTGTGTGGTGGCTGATTATGGAGAGATCTTTGAGACGAGACTATTTAGTTATTTGAATTGCAATGTTTAAGTTTATTCAAATTTCAAGTTCTTGCTTATGGAGATTATAGAGTATTTGAGTTTTGGATAGTTTTACATGCTCAATTGCTTAGAGTAAAGATTCCATGTCATTTCATTTAGCTTATATACTTTTATGATTGCATTGGATAAGTAGAAAAGTGAGTAGTTAGAAATATTGATACTTTGTTAGAGAAAAAGGTGTTTGTGCCAAGATAGTATCAATTTCCCTTTCGAATCAAGTTTTACTACTTAAGTATGTCTAGAAAAGTTGCTTTCTCATTCCATAATGCCTTAGTGATGTTATAGAACTTTGTATGATGAGTTTAAATGGTTAGAAGTCAAGATTGGTACAAACTCTATTGTTAAAGTTTATATAAACTTGTGTAGTTTGTTTTATTCCATAAAAGTCCTAAATTCAAGTTTATGAATTCGTTTGAATGGCCAAATCGTTTAGGAAACTGATATGGAGTATAGAAATGATGTCGTAGTTTGATATGGCTCGAAATTGAAGGAATGGTGGCCTTGGACAGCAAGGGCCGAAATCTGTAAAACAGATTACAGCCGTATCAGTCGACTGCCACGTCATCAGTCGACTGATACAGGCTGTTTAAGAGGGGTAAGGTTGTTTTCGATGGGTATTGGCTATGGGATTGAGAAGAGAGTATGACATGGTATTATTATACATGATTGCTTAAGTTAGAACATAATTGTTAGATGAATTTTAAAGTTAAAAAAAAAAAAGATTTCCGCAATTTTCTTTAGTCATGTATAGAAGTCAAGAAGTAGAGATAAGTAACGATCCGTCTAAGGTAAAGAGAAGGCGGGTCGCTACAGTTGGTATCAGAGCAGTTCCCATTCTCCAGCATCACACACACATCAGCATCAACCTTGCCGTCTTCAAGTAAGAAAGCTTTAAGTTTCAGTTTTTCTATTGCTCCTTTACTTAACTTCGGTATAGAGAAATGCTTAAGTACTTACTCATATGTGCATAGAACAAGGAAGCATGTTTAATACCTTAGTATCACGGAATCATGTTTAATCCCTAGAATGGATATTAGAGAAATGCTTAAGTACTTACTTGATTTGCCCAAAAGTAAGTTTTGGGATTATGGCACGCAAGATGCTTGATAAAAGTTTTGAGTAAGACCAAGGTCTTACTAAGCCCTAGAACGAGTTCTAGGACTAAGAAATGAGATAAGAATCAAGACCAAGATCTTGTTATATCCTAAAGCAAGTTTGAGAACATTACCGTTAAGTGTTAAGTTATACATTTGAGGACGCCCTAGAAAGGCCCAAAACGAGGAGCAAGCCCCTAGAAGGCAAGAAGCGTACCTCATTCAGTAGGAGAAACTGAAGCCAGGGAACTTCCCAGGCACAAGCAAACCATGGGATGCTTAAGCATGTTTCAAAACGTTGGAAAGAATAGTAGGGCTACTGGACTGGCATGAGGTAGAGAAGATAAAGTGTGCATCTTTCTGCCTTACGGGAGATGCTAGAATATAGTGGAAGAGAGTCAAGGCCAAGAGAAATGTCAGCCAGATGACATGGGCCGACTTCGAGACTGAGTTCTTCGAAGAATACTTTCACATGCAAGTAACCAACAAGCATTATGATGAAATCATGGAGTCCACCCAGAGGCTCCGGGCTGTGCCAATCAAGATTTCAGACCGAGAGCTATATGTCGATCTGATAGTTCTTGCGATGCAGGACTTCGACATCATACTGGGCATGGATTTCCTCAGTAAGTACAGCGCTTCAGTGGACTGCCGTAGAAGGAAGGTGGTTTTCAGCCCAGAGGGAGAACCACCATTCGAATTTCAGGGAGCCCCAAGGAGGAAGACTCAGAAATTTCTCTCAGCCTTGGCAGCCCACCAGATGCTAGAGCAAGGGTGTGCTGGTTTTCTTGCACACATAGTGGACTCAGAAGCAAAGAAAGAACTTAAGCAGGAGGATGTACGAGTAGTTTGCGAATATCCAGAAGTGTTCCCAGAAGAATTACCTGGACTACCTCCCAACAGAGAAGTGGAATTCGAGATCGAGCTAGTGCCCGGTACCGGTCCGGTCTCGAAGGCCCCATATCGCATGTCTCCAGCAGAGTTGAAAGAATTACAAGAGCAACTCCAGGAGCTACTAGACAAGGGCTTCATTCGCCCGAGTCATTCACCCTGGGGAGCTCCTGTACTATTCGTCAAGAAGAAGGATGGATCTATGCGTCTGTGCATAGACTACAGAGCTCTGAATAAGGTGACCATCAAGAACAAGTACCCCCTTCCTAGAATAGATGATTTATTTGATCAGCTCAAAGGGGCTACAGTGTTCTCGAAGATAGATCTGCGTTCTGGGTATCATCAGCTAAAGGTTAAAGAGAGTGACATTCCCAGGACGGCCTTCAGGACAAGATACGGCCACTACGAATTTGTAGTAATGCCTTTTGGAGTAACCAATGCTCCAGCAGTCTTCATGGAGCTGATGAACCACATCTTTAGGGAGTATCTCGATAAATTCGTCATTGTGTTTATTGATGATATTCTCATATACTCACAGACTCCAGGGGACCATGCTACACACTTGAGGATAGTGCTACAGATCCTTCAGCAGGAGAAGCTCTATGCAAAATTCTCAAAGTGCGAGTTTTGGTTAGATCAGGTGACATTCCTAGGTCACATTGTATCCAAAGAAGGCATTCAAGTTGATCCAGCCAAGATAGAAGCAGTCAGCAACTGGTGTAGACCCAAGAATGCCAGTGAGATCAGAAGCTTCTTAGGCCTGGCAGGATATTACAGAAAATTTGTGGAGGACTTTTCCAGGATAGCCTCTCCACTCACAGCTTTGACCAGAAAGAACAAGAAGTTTGAATGGTCAGATAAATGTGAGCACAGTTTTCTAGAGCTGAAGAAGAGATTGACTAGTGCCCCCATCCTGACTGTTCCAGAGGGTGACAAGGCCTTTGACATCTACAGTGATGCACCCAAGATGGGCCTTGGAGCTATCCTCATGCAAGACGGTAAAGTGATAGCATATGCCTCCAGACAGCTCAAGGACTACGAGAAGAATTACCCTACGCATGACCTTGAGCTAGCAGCTGTGGTCTTTGCACTGAAGCTCTGGAGACACTACCTGTATGGAGTGCAGTGCAGAATCTTCACAGACCATCAGAGTTTGAAGTACTTCTTCACTCAGAAAGATCTGAATATGAGGCAGCGCAGGTGGCTAGAGTTGGTCAAAGATTATGACTGTGAAATCCTCTACCACCCAGGTAAAGCTAATAAAGTGGCAGATGCACTGAGCAGAAAATCCTGTGCGGCACTGATGTCCTTATCATCACTGTCTCTACCACTTCAGAAAGAAATAAAAGATTTTGGAGTCGAGGTTATGGTTGGGCAATTTTCTGCATTGACCCTAGAGTCAACCCTGCTTAAGGATATACAAGAAAAGCAAGATCAAGACCCAGAGATCCAGAAGATCAAGCAGGGGATCCAAGAGGCAGAAAATTCAGAGTTTCGAGTATCAGATAGTGACATCCTCTATTTTGGAGACCGCCTTTGCGTCCCCAATGATGAGGAACTAAGAAAGAATATTTTAGAAGAAGCCCACAGTACCCCGTACTCTATGCATCCTGGTTCTACCAAGATGTACCAAGATTTAAAGCAAAGGTTCTGGTGGTCTGGACTCAAGCGAGACGTGGCCAGATATATCAGTACCTGCTTGACCTGCCAGAGGGTCAAAGCCGAGCACCAGAGACCAGGAGGAGTTCTGCAGCCTCTTCCCATTCCAGAGTGGAAGTGGGAAGAAATATCCATGGACTTTATCACAGGTCTTCCAAGAACCACCCATGGACACGATGCAATTTGGGTGATAGTGGACAGATTGACCAAGTCTGCCCACTTCCTAGCCATCAAGTTATCGCATTCGGTAGAGCAATTAGCACAGCTGTACGTGAGAGAAGTAATCAGGCTTCACGGAGTCCCGAAGTCGATCGTTTCTGACAGAGATGGGCGATTCATCTCCCATTTTTGGAGGTGTGTTCAGGACGCCCTAGGCACCAAACTTCAGTTCAGCACAGCCTTCCATCCCCAGACAGATGGACAAACAGAGAGAGTAAATCAGATTTTAGAAGACATGCTCAGGGCTTGTGCGTTGGACTTTAAGGGTAGTTGGTGCAAATTTCTGTGCTTAGCTGAGTTTGCCTACAACAATAGCTATCATGCCACCATCAGGATGGCACCTTATGAGGCATTATATGGCAGGAAATGTAGATCACCCATATGTTGGCAAGAAGCTGGTGAGAAAAAAAAGAGATGGAGTCAGGACTAGACAGCCAGACTGAGTTTATAGAGGAGACCACTCAGGCTATCTAGACGATCCGCCAGAGGATTGAGACTGCCCAAAGTAGACAGAAGAGTTATGCTGACACACGCCGTAGACCACTTGAATTCGAAGTTGGAGATTCAGTATTTCTCAAGGTCGCTCCTATGAAGGGAGTGATGAGATTTGGTAAAAAGGGCAAGCTAAGTCCTCGGTATATAGGGCCCTACAAGATCATAAAGAGGGTTGGTAAGGTAGCATATGAGTTGGACTTACCAGAGGATATGTCAGCTATCCACAGTACATTTCATGTCTCCATGCTAAAGAAGTGTATTCACGACCCTAGCCAAGTGATTCAGCCTCAGTCAATACAGATTCAAGAAGATCTTAGCTATGAGAGCAGACCGACACAAATAGTGGACAAAGCAGTTAAAAGATTAAGAAACAAAGAAGTGCCACTAGTGAAGGTCATCTGGCAGAATCAAAAGCATGAAGAGGCTACTTGGGAACGTGAGGACCGCATGAGAGAGAGATATCCAGAATTATTCTAAGTTCGAGGACGAACTTTTTATAAGGTATGGGGGATTGTAACGCCCCAAAATTTCCATTTTTAGTTCTTAAAGTCCTTAGAATTATTTAGAAATGGTTTAGAAATATTCTAGATATTTTTAGGAATTTTTAGAGTATTTTTATGGAATTTTCCGAGTCCGTTTGGTATTTTTGGAAAAAGAAAAAGAAAAAGGAAAAAGAAAGCCAAAAAAAAGAAAATTCATAAAGGGGCAGCCGGCGCTCGAACCCGCGACCACCACGAGACCAAGGGAGCGCGCGACCAGCTGGGCTAGGTATCAAGCACAAAAAAGGAAGGAGAGACCTATATTTAAGGGGTAGTTAGGTCGATTTGCCCCCATAAGTATAAATGGAAAAACCAATTAAGTGCAGCTGGTGGATCGAACCCGCGACCAGCACGAAACCAGAAACGCGCGCGACCAGCTTGGCTAGGGTATCAAGCACAGAAAAGGATGGAGAGACCTATATTTAAGGTGTAGTTAGGTTAATCCGCCCCATAAGTATAAATAGGTAATTAAAGAGAGAAGTTTTATTTTCTCTCCTCTCCAAACCCTCACGCCGATCCCTCCTCTTCTGGGCGAAACTACACCAAGCTCTAGGGGGCCGGTTAAGGCTCTTCTCCAAGAGATAATTCTATATTCGGGATCCCCGCGGCGAGAGGAACGCGTAGACGTGAAGAATTCTCCGAGATCTCAAGTTTCTCTCGAGTCCTAGACGTTAATCTTGGTTGTAAGTCCAAGATATCAATGTAAGTACTGCTCACCTGCAGTAAGAGGCGGTTTTTCCGCGAGAATTTCCTTTAAAAGTTTTTAAAAGAGATATTTCCTTTTTGTTTGAGTTTTTGCATGTGATCTTAGTTCATTATATGCTTATATATGTTGATTAATACCCTATGTGAGTTTAGGGTCCAAGAAAAGCTATGAGAAAAGAAAAGAAAAGGCCAAGGCCTTAAGAAATCCCCAAAAGTCAAGACTTAGGGATTTTAGCACGCAAGGTGCTCCAGAAAATGCCAAGGCATTTACAGATAAGAAAGTAAAGAAAGAAAAGCTATTTTATTTTATAAGGCCAGTACCCGGCGTCCAAGGGCGTCGTTAAAGAAATCCAGGTGTCCAATTCCAAGGTCTTGGCCCTGGTAGACCAAGGTCTGCTCTATTAGGATTGGTGGCTCGCTACCCCAACCTTTTAGGGAACGCGCATATGAGATGGTACTTACGTCTTCAGTGGATCCAAGTGATTATTATTTTCAAGTATATGCTTTAGCAAAGTTTTCGAAAGTTTCAGAAAGATTTCAAAAGTTAAAGAATAGCTAAAGTTTCAAGTTGAGCCAAGAAAAGTAGATTGAGATTATTTATTGCTTGAGTATGCATGTTTTGAGTTACACATGTTCTTAGATTTCTTTCAAGCATATTAGTATCTCATATGATTTCCATATTGTTCTAGAAGCATGTTTGCATATTTCGAGTTTTGTGAGCTAGATAGTACTTACTAAGCTTTTGCTTATAGATGCATTTCCTCTTATTGCAGATAAAGGTAAAGGCAAGCAATTCTGAAGGAAGGCGACGAGGCGGTGCTGAGCAAAGTGTGTGTGGTGGCTGATTATGGAGAGATCTTTGAGACGAGACTATTTAGTTATTTGAATTGCAATGTTTAAGTTTATTCAAATTTCAAGTTCTTGCTTATGGAGATTATAGAGTATTTGAGTTTTGGATAGTTTTACATGTTCAATTGCTTAGAGTAAAGATTCCACGTCATTTCATTTAGCTTATATACTTTTATGATTGCATTGGATAAGTAGAAAAGTGAGTAGTTAGAAATATTGATACTTTGTTAGAGAAAAAGGTGTTTGTGCCAAGATAGTATCAATTTCCCTTTCGAATCAAGTTTTACTACTTAAGTATGTCTAGAAAAGTTGCTTTCTCATTCCATAATGCCTTAGTGATGTTATAGAACTTTGTATGATGAGTTTAAATGGTTAGAAGTCAAGATTGGTACAAACTCTATTGTTAAAGTTTATATAAACTTGTGTAGTTTGTTTTATTCCATAAAAGTCCTAAATTCAAGTTTATGAATTCGTTTGAATGGCCAAATCGTTTAGGAAACTGATATGGAGTATAGAAATGATGTCGTAGTTTGATATGGCTCGAAATTGAAGGAATGGTGGCCTTGGACAGCAAGGGCCGAAATCTGTAAAACAGATTACAGCCGTATCAGTCGACTGCCACGTCATCAGTCGACTGATACAGGCTGTTTAAGAGGGGTAAGGTTGTTTTCGATGGGTATTGGCTATGGGATTGAGAAGAGAGTATGACATGGTATTATTATACATGATTGCTTAAGTTAGAACATAATTGTTAGATGAATTTTAAAGTTAAAAAAAAAAAAGATTTCCGCAATTTTCTTTAGTCATGTATAGAAGTCAAGAAGTAGAGATAAGTAACGATCCGTCTAAGGTAAAGAGAAGGCGGGTCGCTACAAACTAGCTCTGGGCACAGATGAGCTAACCGCTTAAACATCTTCACTGCTTCATCCACGGATAGTTCTCCTTGTCTGAACTCCGTGAATTCATCATAATGCTTGTTGGTTACTTGCATGTGAGAGTATTCTTCGAAGAACTCAGTCTCGAAGTCGGCCCATGTCATCTGGCTGACATTTCTCTTGGCCTTGACTCTCTTCCACTATATTCTAGCATCTCCCATAAGGCAGAAAGATGCACACTTTATCTTCTCTACCTCATGCCAGTCCAGTAGCCCTACTATTCTTTCCAACGTTTTGAACCATGCTTAAGCATCCCATGGTTTGCTTGTGCCTGGGAAGTTCCCTGGCTTCAGTTTCTCCTACTGAATAAGGTACGCTTCTTGCCTTCTAGGAGCTTGCTCCTCGTTTTGGGCCTTTCTAGGACGTCCTCAAATGTATAACTTAACACTTAATGGTAATGTTCCCAAACTTGCTTTAGGATATAACAAGACCTTGGTCTTGAATCTTATCTCATTTCTTAGTCCTAGAACTCGTTCTAGGGCTTAGTAAGACCTTGGTCTTACTCAAAACTTTTATCAAGCACCATGCGTGTCATAATCCCAAAACTTACTTTTGGGCAAATCAAGTAAGTACTTAAGTATTTCTCTAATATCCATTCTAGGGATTAAACATGATTCCGTGGTACTAAGGTATTAAACATGCTTCCTTGTTCTATGCACATATGAGTAAGTACTTAAGCATTTCTCTATACTGAAGGTAAGTAAAGGAGCAATAGAAAAACTGAAACTTAAAGCTTTCTTACTTGAAGACGGCAAGGTTGATGCTGATGTGTGTGTGATGCTGGAGAATGGGAACTGCTCTGATACCACCTGTAGCGACCCGCCTTCTCTACCTTAGACGGATCGTTACTTTCTTTACTTCTTGACTCTAATGCACGACTAAGAATGCGGAAATCTTTTTTTTTCTTCTCAATTTAAATCTATCTATGATATACTAACTCTAATAGTCATGCATGATACAATGGCATACTTCCTTTCTCTAGAGCTTCACTGCAACGGTACCAGTCGACTGCCCTCTGACAAGTCGACTGGTATCGGCCACAGAAAGTTTCTGGGCGTGGCACCAGTCGACTGGCCTCTTGGCAGTCGACTGATGCATCGAACAGAAGCTACTGTTCGATAGGCCAGTCGACTGATACTGAACCAGTCGACTGGCACGCCTGGAAATCTGAATTTCAGATTCGAGGCCTTGTTTCACAACTCCACCAAACCTATACTTTCGAGCCATACAAAATCATGACACCATTTCTATACTCTATACTAGTTTTCTAAACAATTTAGCCAATCAAAACGAATCCATAAACTTGAAATTAGGACTTTTGCGGGATTTAGCAAGTTATGAAAGTCTATATAAACTTTAGGCTAAAGTTTGTACCAAACTTAACTTCTAACCATTGAAACTCATCACACAAAATTCTATAACATCACTCAGGCATTATGAAATGAGAAAGCAACTTTTCTAAGCATAATTGAGCAATAAAACTTAATTCAAAAGAGAAACTAGCACTATCTTGGCACATGCATCAATAACTCCAACAAAGTATCAATATTCTAAACTACTCACACTTCTACTCATCCAATGCAATCATAAGGATATGTATGCTAAATGAAATGACATGGAATCTTTACTCTAAGAAATTGAGCATGTAAAACTATCCAAAGCTTAAACGTTCGCTAAACTCCATAAAGCAATAACTTGGAATTTGAATAAACTTAAACATTGTAATTCAAATAACTAAATTGTCTCGTCTCAAGGATCTCTCCAAAATCAGCCACCACACACACGTCGCTCAGCATCGCCTTGTCGCCTTCCTTCAGAATTGCTTGTCTTTACCTTTACCTACAGTAAGAGGAAATGCATCTATAAGCATAAAGCTTAGTAAGTACTATCTAGCCCACAAAATCTCGAAATGTGCAAACATGCTTCTTGAACAATATGGAATCACATGAGATACTCATATGCTTGAAAGAAACACTAAGAACATGTATAACTCGAAAACATGCATACTCAAGCATTCATAAATCTTAACTCACTTTTCTTGGCTTAACTTGAAACTTTAGCAATTCTTTAACTTAAAATCTTTCTTTAACTCTTTGAAAACTTTCTTAAACTTTAGAAAACTTTGCTAAAGCATATACTTGAAAATAATAATCACTTGGATCCACTGAAGATGTAAGTACCATCTCATGCGCGTTCCCTAAAAGGTTGGGGTAGCGAGCCACCAATCCTAATAGAGCAGACCTTGGTCTACCAAGGCCAAGACCTTGGAATTGGACACCTGGATTTCTTTAACGACGCCCTTGGACGCCGGGTACTGGCCTTGGAAAATAAAATAGCTTTTCTTTCTTTTCTTTCTTATCTGTAAATGCCTTGGTATTTTCTCGAGCACCTTGCGTGCTAAAATCCCTAAGTCTTGACTTTTGGGGATTTCTTAAGGCCTTGGCCTTTTCTTTTCTTATCTTTATCTTCTCTTTTCTTTTCTCATAACTTTCTTAGCCCCTAATCTCATATAGGGTGCTTAATCAAACTTATACAAGCATATAATGAACTAAGATCACATGAAAAATCTCAAACTAAAGGTAAATGTCTCTTTTAAAACTTTTAAAGGAAATTCTTGTGGAAAAACCGCCTCTTACTGCAGGTGAGCAGTACTTACATTGATATCTTGGACTTACAACCGAAATTGAGGTCTAGGGCTCGTGAGAAACGTGAGATCTCCACGAACCGTTCGCGCCTACGCGTTCTTCTCGTCGAGGGGATCCCGAATATAGGAATATCTCTCGGAGGAGAGCCTTGGCCGGCCCTCTAGGGCTTGGTGTTGGTGTCGCCCAAGAGAGGAGGAAGAGAGGGTTGGGCGTCGCACAGCTAGGGTGAGGAAGAGAAACCCAAAATTCTAATTTCCTCTCTTTAATCATCTATTTATACTATCTTTATGAAAAAGCGTAACTACTCTATAAATATATTTCTCTCCATCTTCTGTTGTGCTTGATACCCTAGCCCAGCCGGTTCCGTGCGCGCCTGCTCTCCTGGTGGTCGCGGGTTTGAACCCCCTGCTGCCCTTAAACGTTTTTCTTTCTTTTTTTTTTTAAATACTAGACGGACTCGGAAAATTCCATAAAAATATTCTAAAAATTCCTAAAAATATCTAGAATATTTCTAAACTATTTTTAAATAATTCTAAGGACTTTAAGAACTAAAAATGGAAATTTTGGTGCGTTACACTATGAAGGTGGAACTAGCTTTTAACTTGCATCAACTTAATGTAGGAGATATTGTCACATAGATTTACAGTTGAAACTGGAAGCGCACACATTACATGAAGGGCTTTGACAATTCTGTCAAGAGCGAACTTGATCCATAGTATGAATTCCAACTTTGCTTATCAAAGAAAACAATCATCCTTTTTCTTTTCAGAGTGACTAAAAGTGAATTTTTTTTATCATGTAAAATACTGAGGTCAGTGGATCTGGGAGTTGGCTATCTCAATTAGAAGGGCTTTGTATTTTGTGTAATAACTGTACATAGATGGAGTCTTTCATTAATAGAAATATATCTATTTTAGATCTGATATATACCAAAATTTTTTGAATTCAATGTTAGGTATTGAAGCATAGCTTCTATTAAAAGACCTTTTAGTTGATATATTAAGAATTATCATCCTCTACTATCATCTTCTACATGGAGATGGAATCAACCTAGTAATACATAATGGACTATTATACCGTCGAATCCATATTTAAAGCAACTAAGCATACATTGAGCCTCAATAAAATCTCTATCTTGTATATATATATTTTTTGAAGATAATCCCAAGATCTGCATTTTAAAGAAAGAATAATCTGTATTAGTAGTCTGAATGAGATAGTAAAAGTAGCATGGCCTATTATACAGTGTTCTACCTGCTTTTCTCTTGAGGAAATAAGCTAACACAATATCCAATTGCGTATTACTACATTATTTACTTCCTATGTTTTGCTAATCATACAGCTACATACAATTTTGATTAATTGTTTGAATATTTTGTTACTATTTCACACTATTGTTTGTGTTAATATTTTAGATTTATTAATTATAGTTCCTTTTTAGGTATTAGCTCATCGTTGATTTATTAGTTAAAATAAGAATGGACAAAGAATGGATGTCAAAGGATAGACTATCCCGTGAATATGAGAATGGAGTTGAGGCTTTCTTGATATTTGCATTGGAAAACAGTAATGATCCGAATATGGGAATATCTTGCCCATGTGCAAAATGTGGTAATCTAAAGAAGAAAAATATACAAACTATAAGGGCACATATGTATTGTAACGGTATAGATATGACATATCATACATGGATATGGCACGGCGAAAGATCTATGATAGGGATTTCACAAAATGAAATTGATCCAGTAGGGCCTAGAGAATATGTTCGTGATGAACCAATAAATATGGTTCATAATACATATGATAGTTATGCTGAGAATCCAACCCAATTCAATAAGTTACTTGAAGACGCTGAGAAACCTTTATATCCTGGATGTACTAAATTTACAAGGTTATCTGCAATTGTGAAATTATTCAACTTGAAGGTCAAATATAGTTGGAGTGATAAAAGTTTCACTGATCTACTCAGTTTGTTAGGAGAAATACTTCCAGATGACAATGAATTGCCTTTATCTTTGTATGATGCAAAGAAAAGCTTATCTGCATTAGGGATGGATTATGTAAAAATTCATGCTTGCCCTAATGATTGTATCTTATACCAGAAGGAGTATGAGAATTTAACCAATTGCCCTACTTGCGGGATGTCGAGGTGGAAGTTGGGCCAAAAAAGTACGATAAAGGAAGGAGTTCCTACAAAGGTTTTGTGGTACTTCCCTCCTATTCCAAGATTTCAAAGAATGTTTCGGAATAAAGATATATCTAAGCAGTTGACTTGGCATGCGGAAGACAGACTTTGTGATGGATATTTGCGCCATCCAGCTGATACACCTTCTTGGAAAACAGTTGATTGCAAGTGGCCAGATTTTGGTATTGAGTCAAGAAATCTCAGATTAGCTATATCAGCTGATGGGATGAATCCCCATGGTTTAATGAGTTCTGCATATAGTTGTTGGCCAGTTTTAATGATTAGTTACAATCTTCCTCCATGGTTGTGTATGAAGAGAAAATTTATGATGCTCACATTGTTAATTTCTGGTCCCAAACAGCTGGGAAATGATATTGATGTTTACTTAGCACCTCTAATTGATGACTTAAAAATCTTATGGGATATAGGTGTCGAAGCATATGATGCATATCAGCAAGAAACATTCCTGCTTAGGGCTATCTTGTTATGCACAATCAATGATTTTCCTGCATATGGGAACATGTCTGGATGTATTGTTAAAGGATATCATGCATGTCCGATTTGTGGTGAAGAAACCTATTCAACAAGGTTGAAGCATAGTAGGAAAATGTCTTATACAGGTCATAGAAGGTTTCTACCAGCAACTCATCCTTATCGAAGGCAACGGAAGGCATTTAATGGGAAGCAAGAGTTGAACCCGGCACCTAAACCATTAAGTGGCGATGAGGTTTTTGAAAGAGTTGAAAGAATTAATTGTCATTGGGGAAAAATGAGTAGAAAGTCTCAATCGAATGATGATGTAAAATCATGTTGGAAAAACAAATCAATATTCTTTGAACTTGAGTATTGGAAACATCTACACATTCGACATGTTCTTGATGTGATGCACATTGAAAAGAATGTATGTGAATGTCTTATCGGAACGTTACTTGATATTCCAGGAAAAACAAAGGATGGAGTAGCAGCGAGATTAGACCTTTTGGAAATGAATGTAAGGATAGATTTGGCACCAAGGATGGGGGAGAAGAAAATATTTTTGCCAGCAGCATGCTATACACTTAGTAAGGATGAGAAAAGAAAAATTTTGAATTCGTTGTATGGAATACAACTTCCATCATGTTACTCATTCAATGTTAAAAACCTGGTGTCGTTGAAGGACTTGAAACTTGTTGGCCTTAAGTCACACGGCTACCACGCTTTAATTCAACAATTGCTTCCAGTGGTGATACGTGGAGTTTTGCCCAAACATGTCAGAGTCACTATCACTCGCTTATGTTTCTTCTTAAATATGTTATGTAATAAAGTGATAGATGTCTCAAGATTGGATGATATGCAAAAAGAGATTGTGACAATATTGTGTTTACTTGAAAAGTATTTTCCCCCTTCATTTTTTGATATAATGATTCATTTAACTGTTCATCTAGTGCGGGAGGTGAAACTATGTGGACCAGTTTGGTATAGGTATATGTATCCATTTGAAAGATACATGAAGATTTTGAAGGGTTATGTGCGAAATGCAATCGACCTGAAGGGTGTATGGCTGAAATGTTATATTGCTGAAGAGGCTGTTGAATTTTGCTCATACTATCTGTCTAGTGTGCACACAATTGGGATCCCATCAAGTCATCGACAAATAGAACTTACTAAGCCCTTTATCAGGTGCAGTAGTCTGCTCCACTACTCACGATGAGTTGACGCAAGCACATCGTTACGTATTGGCAAATGATGATGAGATTGATATCTATATCGAGTAAGAAATCTAACTTATTAATATTTTAATGTGGTTTGCTTACGTTCTATTGGTTTTTTAATACCAAATAATTTGATTAGGGAACATATGGCGTATTTGAATGAAAATTTTCCTCGTAAGGCTAAGTCCAAGAAGTGGTTACAAGATGAGCATAATCGAACGTTTATTACTTGGTTGCGTGATCGTGTAAGTTACTTTAGTATTACATATTGGTATACAATCATTATCATATTTATGCATAACTCAAAGTTTTTTACATTAAAAATATAGGTTATTGATGTAGTTGACCATTCGACTCATCAAGTTTCAGAAAGATTGAAGTGGTTAGCTTGCGGACCCAACAAGCAAGTCCTAAAGTACTCTAGCTATTTGATTGATGGGGTTACTTATGCTACACAAGAGCGGGATGCTATACGAGTTGTTCAAAACTCCGGAGTCAGCTTAGTTGCAAAGACAATGCAAGTTGCAAGTGCAAAAGATAAAAAACCTATTGTGTCAGATATGGTTTTTTATGGAGTTATAGAAGAAATATGGGTAGTTGATTACCATAAATTTCAAATTCCAATGTTTAAATGTAATTGGGTGGAGCATAATAACGGTATTAAAGTAGATGATCTTGGTTTCACATTGGTAAACCTCAATAGACTTGGATTCAAATCTGATGCTTTTATCCTGGCTAGCCAAGCAAAGCAAGTATTTTATATTGAAGATCCTGAAGATCCTTTATGGAGTGTTGTACTTGCAACACCAAACAGAGAGTACTTTGAATACCTACAAGGCGAAGAGTTAGAGGACACTGCTATCCACTATCAATGTTTTAGTAGGGGGTTAGCATCAATGGATATTGACGGAGAAGATGATAATGAACCGCCATGTATTCGTGAAGACTGTGATGGAAGTTGGATTGACAATATTTAATTACACAATTTCTACTTTTGAATATAAGTTTGTAAACATTTAACCTGTGGGGATAATTATGTGGACAATATAAGTTTCTGCTATTATCTTTCAATTTTTATCATACTGCTGTGAGTTTGTTGCTGTAAATTAATCTTGTTGCTGTAAATTTATCATATTGCTGTGCTTTTATCGTTTAATTTATCATGTTGCTGTGAGTTTATGCATGTCGCTAACTACAACTTATGTTGCTCAGTATAAGTTGTTACAGATCAATGGCATCTACTAAAGCAAGTTGTGAAGGTGGTCAGTCAGTTCGGAAGAGTAAAAGAATAAGCCAAATTGCTAAGTTGGAGAATAAGGGCAAAGAAGTCAGAATAGATGACATTGAACAGAGTTGCGAGGTTGATAGAGTGGCGGATTCCAAAGAAACCACCACCTCAAGAACTTCTAGAGGTCGGACACAGTTAGATAAGCTTTCGAAGCAAAGAATGCAAGGTATTCGAAAGGATGTGTCATTCAATCAATTAGGACAACCGATAGGACCAGCTGCTGTAGCGATGCAAAGTTACATTGGTGTGCTGGCTCGGCAAAAAATTAATATTAAATACAAGACATGGAAGCATGTCCCAGCTGCTAGTAAAGAATTAATATGGGAATCAGTGAATGTAAGTTAGCAATTTTTAACAATTATAATCTTTACCTTCTAATTATATATATTTAATGTCGTCTGTGTTAATCTTATTAATGTTTTCCACTTATGTGATGTACAGTTGATGTATAATGTGGATTCAAGGTGGAAAAAGGGATGTTTGAGATCTGCAAACAGTAAGTGGAGGCAATACAAAACCCATCTCACCCAAAAATTCATTATGAGCAGGCGTGACAAACCTGAGGAGCTGAATGAGCCACCTGTTGGCTTTGAAATTACAAGAGAAGATTGGCGTGCGTTTGTCATTAGTCGGATTTCAGAAGAATTCATTGTAAGTTTCTTAATATATTTTCTTTTGAAACTGTTCGACCAAAAGTCACTATGTATTATTCAAATTTGATATATCCCATGCTTGAAATAACTAGAAACTCAGTGATGATAATAAAGAGCGAAGGAAAAAGAATAGATATCCTCATCGACTCTCACGCAAAGGATATGCACGCTTTGCTGAAGAAATTGTAAGTATTTGTAAACTATATTTCCTTTAAGAACCATTCCAAATGATTCACATAAAATTATTTCACATTTGTCATTTGATTTTTCTTTGTTGTAGGCGAATGAATTATGTGATGATAAAGACATCAACAGAGCTATTATGTGGAAG
>JAGFNQ010007680.1:0-45803 GCA_024364735.1 Boesenbergia rotunda | reverse complement strand
ATTTACATATGGGCTCCACTTATTACAAGTCGTCCATCCCCCGTGTTTAAGATTTCGAATACCCGTTAATTAATTAAATTACTTGAAATTTAAATTAATTAACTTCTGGATCCTTGACTAGTACCACTCAACCTTATTATCGTGCCGGATCATATCCACCTGCAGGGTTTGGCACGATGAACCTTTTGAGCTCATCAAGGGGGCATCATCATCCTGACTCACCAGGACACGGATTCCGTCAATAATCAACGGCACATCATATTATTAATATTATCTCCCAACTTACCGGGCCTATCGATCTAACAGAATAGATCTCGCCCATTGGTAAATTAAAGAAATAATAGTTAATAATATATGCCCGTTATTATATCAGGATTAAGGGACCGTACTCCATAATAAAGTCTGAGGTCCTATCCAATTATCGAGTCAGTACAAATTAGATAACCTCGTGTTTTAGTCCTGCTCAATGTACTCAAAGCACACTAGTATAATCCTATGGTCAAGACCAACCACACCTAATTATACTATAACCATTCTGATGGGTTGTCCAATTCCATCTAGGTTGTGGGCCTCTATTTATACTAAGTAAGGAACTGATAACATGATCTTCCGTGTGACACCACACACCATATTATCTACAATGCAAAGTAATTGGACTTCGTACATGTACTAATATAAACAGACACCGAGTGTGGTTGTGATTCTCTTTTCAAAATAATGATGTTCATATATACAAAAAAACATGTCTTTCAGTATACACATCTAACACCTATGTCTAGGTGCATTGCCCCTCAGTGGCCATCACGCAAAAACTCCATTCGGTGTTGTTGTAGCATGGATCAGGGGAGGAGGAGACCCCAGCAGTTGGTTGGTTTTGGCAACTCCCTCAACGAACGCAAGAGAAAGCATAAGAGGAGACCAGCGATGGTCGTCCGGGGCACACGGGTTGGAGTGAACGCTAGTGGAGATCAGGAGCAGAGAGGGGAGTTCGACGTTTGATCAAGTGGAGTAGACAATGGAAGGCAGCCATTCAAGAGATGCCCATTTTGCATTTTAACCCACTACATTTTGTTGGTGCAAGATGCATCAGTAATGTCTTCCTCTAATGTTTCGATGTTTAACAATATACTTAAGTTAGTAATATATGATAGACAAGGTAAGGGTTAGTCAAAGTGATCAAGGGTTAAACCAAACAGAACCTTATGTTTGGTAGGGAAAACCTAGGTTGATCAGGATGACAAAGGTTTAGCCAAACATGATTAGATGTTTGGCAGGGTGAACCAGAACCCAGGGTTGGTTAAGGTGACCAAGGGTTAACCAAACAGGACCTGTTGTTTGGCAGCGTGATCAAACCTAGACTTAATCTGGAAATATACAAAGGTTTGATCAGTTAGAACAAGGGTTAGCTAAACAGGATTTGATGTTTAGCAGAAAATCCAAGGTTGGTCAGTTAGACCAAGGAGTGAGCCAAACAGGACTTGATGTTTGGCAGAAAAGAAGTCTAGTCAGGATTAATATGACTAGCAAAAGAAATCATTATCAAGGTAAAGAAAAGTCCTAGTTAATCTAGGCAATAATGTTGGATCAAAGAAAACGATAGAGGGGGGAGGGGGTGAATATCGTTATCAAAATTTTTCGGATAGTTAAAGAATATACGCAGCAGAAAGAAATAAAGTACACAAGAACACAAGTCGATTTTTTACTTGGTTCGGAGTCGCGGTCGGCTCCTACTCCAAGGCCCACGGTCCTTGACCATTTACTTTGGACAATTCTATATTCGGAAAGATTTTTAAAGATTGATAGTACAGATATAGAATTTGGAAAACTAAATCACAACACTTTCATAAACTCAAACTTTACCGACTCCCGAGATGGATCAAATTCCATAGCAGAGGGTCGTCGGCAGCAGTGAAATCTTGAAATGGAACTTTGCCGGAGCGCAGCGCGTGAGCGAAAGTGTTTTGAGCATTGGAAAGAATCGATATCGAAGCCTTGGGGGTGAACCCCCTTTTATAGCACCCATGGGGGCACTTGATCCATTGGGGGTGCCTGACACGTGCCTCATCCTGTGAGAATCTTCATCTGTGGGCTCAGTCAGCGCTTATCCCTTTCGACTCGGCACCTGGGCTGACTGGGGTGCCCGGGATCTCTCGAGCGCCTAGGTTAACCTGGTCCATTGGTTTCATGGCAGATTTGCTTCGATGACTGCTTTGGCTTTGACCTTGGCCGCCCAGGACCTCCCGGGCGCCTAGCCCAGTGTAGTTCGAAGTAGTCTTGCTTCCTTGATGTTTTGGCCCTTTACCTTGGGCGCTCGGGTCCTCTCGGGCGCCTAGCCCAGTGACCTACCCCATTCCTTTGGGGCGTTCTGAGCTGCAGAAACACAATCCTTCGTTCCCTGCAACGAAGGTTAGTTCCAAAACAATCTAAGCAAGAGTGTTAGTCATTATTAACAGCCTTAGCTATCTTGGTTCTGACATCGGGTCTCTCAAATGGAACCCTAGGTCGAACCGACGTCTACTGTTCCCTCGACGGGGAACACGTCCTCACCTACTCCTCTCAGGAGAGTTTACCTTTGGCCAACCGACTCCTCCGGTTGGACTTTTGTCCAATCCACCTGACCAGGTCTTCGTGCCCAACTTCCGGTCAGGTCTTCTTGCCCAACTTCCGGTCAGGTCTTCTTGCCCAACTTCTAGTCAGGTCTTCAGTGCCCAGCCCCTTGCCAGCACTTCTTGCCTAGTCCTCGACCAGGACTTCTTTGCCCGACTTCCGGTCAGGTCTTCTTGCCCAGTCCTTGACCAGGTCTTCTTTGCCCAGTCCTTGACCAGGTCTTCTTTGCCCAGCCTTTTGCCAGGACTTCTTGCCTAGTGTACCTAGGACTTCTTCCTGCACACTCAGTGAATAAGTTAGATCACAATAACATCTTAACTTCTGAACCCTTTGCCATCATTAAAACCCAGGTTTGACTTAGGTGCTGCCTTCACCAACAATCCCTCCCTTTTTGATTTATGGCAACATGGTTCAAAAAGTTAGGTTAACGAAGCAAGTATGATTCTTAATTTCCTCACCCTGGAAGAAATCTCCCCCTGAGTTTTCAAGAATACGTGGGGTTTTCGAAAACATTTCTAAGTCCTGGTATATCATAAAATGAAAAGATTTTTCAGATTTTCAACACTTAGAAAATTTTCAAGAGGGATTTTCAAGTTAGAAAAATTTTCTAGAACATTTTTTAAGTTAACACTTAAAATATTTTCCAAACCAATTTTGAAGTTAACACTTAGAAAATTTTCAAAATAATTTTTGTTACTTTACTTTTTGAAAAAGGAGATAAAAGTTTTTAAAAAAAAATTAATTATTAAAAATTTAAATTTTAACATCTTCTTTTCTCTCCTTTCCAATCTCTCCCCCTTTGTCATATATCAAAAAAAACATAGCAAAAAAAATTGAGTAAGGAAAGTAAAGTGTTGTATTGAATCAATTCTAAGCATAAACTGGACCAAAACAATTTAGATTTTCTCTTTCGGGTCCTGTCTAACCCAGTTAGCTACTTACTAACTATTATAAACAGTAGCTTTCGCTAGAGTTAGTCAAGTTAAGTGATCTGATCAAGTTAGATTTTCTAAGCTTGACACTTAACCTGATTACTGTTCAATTTATATTTATTGCCCCAATTACTGCAGATGCACTGACTTAAAGTATCTTGAATTAAGGCATAGACCTAAGCATCTGAACCCAGTCTAGGTTATCAACCAAAAGTACCCTAAGGTGCTTGTGAGATGCTAGCTTCTAGAGCTATAGGTGCATGCAATTCTAGGGTTAGGGCCTTAGCTATGTTCATTTGCGAAAAACCCTAGTTTTGAAGGGGGTAAGTTTTCAAAAAAAAAACTAAGTCGGAAAATCATTTTAAATTTCAAGATAAAAATGATTTTTCAAATATGTATAAGAAATAAAACAGTTAAAAAAACACAAGTAGAGCAGTCATATTCTACTAAGCATAACATTCATTTAGTAGCTGGTAAAAGGCAGATAACTCATCAAGTAAACATCTAGCAAGTAGATATGATAAGTTAATAAAAAGTCAACTGGTCGAGGCAAGGACCAGCATAGTCAAACATTAGTCAAACGTAAGTCAATGGTACAATAAGGCAGTTGAAATTATCTGGAGTCTAAGAGGAGGCGTCTGGAGGAAAGAATGGATTGGGCTACCAAGATTGGAACATGGACATTATCTCATTATGTCGGGCCTGATTTGCCTCACGTTCGGCTCGGAGGGCTTCCATGTGCCCAGTGTGATGTGCCACTTTTGCCTGGTGATCGGCTTGAATAGCTTCCATGTGCTCGTTATGGTAGGCTCGGTTTACATCGTGCTCTGCTTGAATCGCGTCGACCAACTCAATGTGGTGGGCCTCCATCTCCTCTCAGAGTTTATGGACCTCTGTCCGAAGTAGTGTCAGTCTCTCGTCAATCGTCGGAGGTGGGAGCTCGACCAAGTGCTCCTGAATCTCGGCAGCGAGATCAGTGACGTCGACCTCAACCTCCTCATCGGAATCGATCTGGGCTCCGGCTCTTTGGCGTCTCCATGATAAAACCCCGGTAACCGAGACCTCTATGCCCACTAGGGAAAAATTTCTATACCTAATTTCGTCAAATTCAGTCATCGTGGTCATCTCTCCAATGGTAATATCGCGACCGTGATGGTGAAGAAGGGAAGTGATGATGTGGTAGTAAGGGGTGCGTACTCGACCCTGAGTCGTAACACTGGACGCATAGAGATGGGTGTGGAACATATGAAGTCCAATATCTATGTCTAAATGATGGATTATAGAGTATAGCAAGAAGGTATGGAATGGTCGCATGGTCACGACATCCCTAGTGGTCAAGGGGAGAATGCAACGGACCAGAACTCTATAAAGAGCGTAGTCCTGGACCCGGAGATCTACTGATTGAAACCGTTTAACCAAAGGGTTTCGGACATCTCTATAGAAATATTAATAAAGGGTGTCCAGATCAATATGGGAGTAGGGAGGAGCAAAGGGAGGGTCTCTCGATGGGTAACAGCAGAACGTGGACTGGGAAGGTCGTAGTCCAAGGAATCTATTAAACAACGAGGGTGAGACAGTCAGAGGCATCCTCTGTACTGTGGAGATATAGCTAAGGTCATCTTGTTTGACTAGGTTGTTGTAAAACTCTGCACATAGGGTCGTGTTCACAGGATGGGTGCAGAGGACAAGTTGGTCAAGTTGATAGAAATTGATGACGTCGATAGCTACTGGACAGTGCTGAGTAAAAAATTGCCTATTTAAGAAACTTGTTTTGATAGGTTTGTAGGTCAACTGAGCGAACTTGTTAAATAGTTCTAAGGTTGGAAACCTAGGGTCAGGGCTAGGCTCGGTCCCGGGGTTGGGTTGATTAGCACAACGTTTTCTAAAATAATAAGGAAAATGCATTTAAGAAGAAGGAAAAAAATAAAAACAAAATTAATTATAAATGCATAAACATGATACCGGGGAGCCATGGATGAAGTTGGACATTCGAGTGCACGAGAAGGGCTTTCGGGCGCCTTGGGAGGAGGAGAGTTAGGGAGGAGGTTTGTTTTTGGGGTGGCAAATGAAGGGGGAATGGGTGGCCTTATATAGGGGTTGGTCGGACGCCCGGGAGGTCTCGGGCACCTGGTTCAGGTGTCAGCTGTCTTTGGCAGCTTTTGCTGCCTTGACCGTTGGCCTTGGGCAACTATAGTCAGCTGTCACTTGTGGCAGCTCTTGCTGCCTTGAATGGAGATAAAAATACCAGGTGCCCATGAGGTTCCGGGCATCTGGATTGGTTTGTTGACCAATTTTTGACCACGTTTGACTGTGTTTGACTGGTAATTAATTTATCCAAGGGTTTATAAAATTCAAAAAATGTTAGATCCTAGATGTCCCACCCAATCTAGTGTTATCAATCATGTTAACCTTATGGTTTTTGTGAGACAGATTTTGACAGAAGTAAAGATTTTATTTTGAAAGACATGATTAAGTTTGAACAGTTGAATTAATTTTAAAAACAGTTTCATTGAATTTTAATTTTATTTTGAAAAGTGGTTGAATCTAAGATTAATTGAAATTTGTGTTAGATTCAAATTTGACAATAGTAAAGTGAATTTGGTTTTCAATAATCGGCTTCCAGGTCTTGGCGAGGCACTAGGCCTTCTTTAGCCGTAGCCTTATTAGATCATCAACCCTTTCCTTGACAAAGCCTTTTATTGAAAAATCATCTTCAAGTTACTCCTTGAGAGATTTTGGTCTAACTAATTTGGGTCTTGGATTGATAGCTTCGGCTAATTCCGCCAAAATGGCTTCTCTAACGTACTATCATCTCACCTCCACCCAATACTATGTTATTCAAATTTCAATTAAGTCATTCCAGTCCTTAGTCTAACCAGTCCTAGGTCTAAACATAATAAATTGCAGAAATAAATAAACAATCAAACATGCAATTAAAGCTAAGGAATTAAAGCAATTTATCTAATTATGAAAATCATTTTTAAATTGGCTCCCCCTAGACTAAAGCCACGGTAATGATTAGGCAAGATGTGAAACTTGTCCTTGGGGATCCAATACTGGTTTGCTTCAGCTTGATTGTTCAAGCACAGTTTGGGTACTCATGCTTGAACATTGGGTCTAGATTGGTTCAATACAGCATAGTAGGACCGTTGTCTCGAATTGGTTCGATACCCTAATCCAGATCGATTTAGAACGGACTTTTATTTTCCAAGGATCATGTCAAGACCCTTGGAACCTGAAGTAAATCGTTCTAAAGCTGTTCTAAGGTCCTTGACTTGAGTTTTCAAGGAGGAGTTCTCTTTCTCAAGCTTTTCAACTTGAGTAGAGGTTCCTTCTTGAACCTTCTCGGTCAAGGTTCTAAAGTCAGCTTTCTCTTTCAGGAGTTTTACTTCCTGTCGGAGGGACTCGACTCGGATTTTGGCTTTCGCCAAGTTACGAGATAAGTAAGCTATTAACTTTGATAATTCAATTTCAGAATAACCACTTACCGTTATTTTGCCGTTCTCCAAAATTGTGAGCCTTTCGTCGTCCGGCACCGATTCCGATCCGGTGTCGATGTCTTCCGAAGCGGTCAAGGTGAGAAGGATTGACTGTGGGACCTCTTCTTTGTAGCCACCCGCCTTCTCTGCCTTAGACGGATCATTACTTTATCTACTTCTTGTCTCTAATGCACGACTAAGAATGCGGAAATCTTTTTTTTTCTTCTCAATTTAAATCTATCTATGATATACTAACTCTAATAGTCATGCATGATACCATGGCACACTTCTAGGCCTTGTTTCAAAACTCCACCAAACCTATACTTTCGAGCCATACAAAACACAACATCATTTCTATACTCTATACTAGTTTCCTAAACATTTTAGCCAATCAAAACAACTTCATAAACTCGAAATTAGAACTTTTGTGGAAGTAAATAAGCTATTCGAGGTTATATGAACTTTAACCTTAGAGTTTGTACCAATCTTGACTCCTATGCATTCATAACACCAAATACATGTCCTATAACCTTGCTAAAGCATTATGAAATGTGAATGCAACTTTTCTAAACATATTTAAGCAATAAAAACTTGATTCAAAAGGGAACTAGTACTATCTTGGCACATGCATCAATAACTCCAACAAAGTATCAATATTCCAATCTACTCACACTTCTACTCATCCAATGCAATCATAAGGATATGTATGCTAAATGAAATGACATGGAATCTTTACTCTAAGAAATTGAGCATGTAAAACTATCTAAAGCTTAAATGTTCGCTAAACTCCATAAAGCAATAACTTGGAATTTGAATAAACTAAAACATTGTAATTCAAATAACTAAATTGTCTCGTCTCAAGGATCTCTCCAAAATCAGCCACCACACACACTTTACTCAGCACCGCCTCGTCGCCTTCCTTCAGAATTGCTTGCCTTTACCTTTATCTGCAGTAAGAGGAAATGCAACTAGTAAGCAAAAAGCTTAGTAAGTACTATCTAGCCCACAAAATCTCGAAATGTGCAAACATGCTTCTTGAACAATATGAAATCACATGAGATACTTATATGCTTGAAAGAAAACTAAACTAAACATGTATAACTCAAAAACATGTATACTCAAGCATTTATAAATCTCAACTTACTTTTCTTGGCTTAACTTGGAACTTTAGCTATTCTTTAACTTTTTGAAAACTCTTTAAACTTTAGAAAAGTTTGCTAAAGCATATACTTGAAAATAATAATCACTTGGATCCACTGAAGACGTAAGTACCATCTCATGCGCGTTCCCTAAAAGGTTGGGGTAGCGAGCCACCAATCCTAATAGAGTAGACCTTGGTCTACCAGAGCCAAGACCTTGGAATTGGACACCTGGATTTCTTTAACGACGCCCTTGGACGCCGAGTACTGGCCTTAGAAAATAAAATAGCTTTTCTTTCTCTTCTTTCTTATCTTTAAATGCCTTGGCATTTTAACGAGCACCTTGTGTGCCAAAATCCCTAAGTCTTGACTTTTGTGGATTTCTTAAGGCCTTGGCCTTTTCTTTTCTTGTCTTTATCTTCTCTTTTCTTTTCTCATAACTTTCTTAACCCCTAATCTCATATAGGGTGCTTAATCAAACATATATAAGCATATAATGAAATAAGATCACATGCAAAAACTTTAACAAAAAGGAAATATCTCTTTTAAAAACTTTTAAGGGGAATTCTCGCGGAAAAACCGCCTCTTACTGCAGGTGAGCAGTACTTACATTGGTTTTCTTGAACTTACTACCGAAATTGAGATCCACGGCTCGTGAGAAACGTGAGATCTCCACGAACCGTCCGCGCCTACGCGTTCTCCTCGTCGAGACGGACGAAACGCTCCGTCTCCTTGGTTCCCCCTTGGCCGGCGCCCCCTTGGAAGAGGAGAGGAAGTCTCGGCTTGGTGTTGGCGTGCGCACAAGAGAGGGGAAGAGGATTCCCGTGCGTGTGTCGCGCGGCTAGGGTGAGGAAGAGAGAAAACCAAAAAATCCAATTTCCTCTCTTAACTTATCTAATTATACTTATGGGGCGGATTGACCTAACCACAACTTATCTATTGGTTCGCTTATTCTCTATCAACAAAACGATCCGGCCCAGCTGGTCGCGCGCGCGCCTGGTCTCGTGGTGGTCGCGGCTTCGAACCCCTTGCCGCCCTTAAACGTTTTTCTTTTTTTAAAAATACTAAACGGACTCGGAAAATTCTATAAAAATATTCTAAAAATTCCTAAAAATATCTAGAATATTTCTAAACCATTTTTAAATAATTCTAAGGACTTTAAGAACTAAAAATGGAAATTTTGGGGCATTACAATCCCCCATACCTTATAAAAAGTTCGTCCTCGATCTTAGAATAATTCTGGATATCTTTCTCTCATGCTGTCCTCACGTTCCCAAGTAGCCTCCTCATGCTTTTGATTATGCCAGATGACCTTCACTAGTTGCACTTCTTTGTTTCTTAATCTTTTAACTGCTTTGTCCACTATCTGTGTCGGTCTGCTCTCATAGCTAAGATCTTCTTGGATCTGTACTGACTGAGGCTAAATCACTTGGCTAGGGTCGTGAATACACTTCATTAGCATAGAGACATGAAAGGTACTGTGGATAGCTGACATATCCTCTGGTAGGTCCAGCTCATATGCTACCTTACCGACCCTCTTTATGATCTTGTAGGGTCCTATGTAGCGAGGACTTAGCTTGCCCTTCTTGCCAAATCTCACCACTCCCTTCATGGGACCGACCTTGAGAAATACTGAATCTCCAACTTGGAACTCAAGTGGCCTTCGGCGTGTGTCAGCATAACTTTTCTGTCTACTCTGGGCAGTCTCAATCCTCTGGCGGATCGTCTGGATAGCCTGAGTGGTCTCATCTATAAGCTCAGTCTGGCTGCCTAGTCCTGACTCCATCTCTTTCTTCTCACCAGCTTCTTGCCAACATATGGGTGATCTGCATTTTCTGCCATACAATGCCTCATAAGGTGCCATCCTGATGGTGGCCTGATAGCTATTGTTGTAGGCAAACTCAGCTAAGCACAAAAATTTGCACCAACTACCTTTAAAGTCCAACGCACAAGCCCTGAGCATGTCTTCTAAAATCTGATTTACTCTCTCTGTTTGTCCATCTGTCTGGGGATGGAAAGCTGTGCTGAACTGAAGTCTGGTGCCTAGGGCGTTCTGAACACACCTCCAAAAATGGGAGATGAACCGCCCATCTCTGTCAGAAACGATCGCCTTCGGAACTCCGTGAAGCCTGATTACTTCTTTCACGTACAGCTGTGCTAACTGCTCTACCGAATGCGATAACTTGATGGCTAGGAAGTGGGCAGACTTGGTCAATCTATCCACTATCACCCATATCGCATCGTGTCCATGGGTGGTCCTTGGGAGACCTGTGATAAAATCCATGGATATCTCTTCCCACTTCCACTCTGGAATGGGAAGTGGCTGTAGAACTCCTCCTGGTCTCTGGTGTTCTGCTTTGACTCTCTGGCAGGTCAAGCAGGTACTGATATATCTGGCCACGTCTCGCTTAAGTCCAGACCACCAGAACCTCTTCTTTAAATCTTGGTACATCTTGGTAGAACCAGGATGCATAGAGTACGGGGTACTGTGGGCCCCTTCTAAAATATTCTTTCTTAGTTCCTCATCATTGGGGACGCAAAGGCGGTCTCCAAGATAGAGGATGCCACTATCTGATACTCGAAACTCTGAATTTTCTGCCTCTTGGATCTCCTGCTTGATCTTCTGGATCTCTGGGTCTTGACTTTGCTTTCTTTGTATATCCACAAGCAGGGTTGACTCTAGAGTCAATGCAGAAAGTTGCCCAATTATTACCTCGACTCCAAAATCCTTTATTTCTTTCTGAAGTGGTAGAGACAGTGATGATAGGGACATCAGTGTGGCACAGGATTTTCTGCTCAGTGCATCTGCCACTCTATTAGCTTTACCTGGGTGGTAGAGGATTTCACAGTCATAATCTTTGACCAACTCTAGCCACCTGCGCTGCCTCATATTCAGATCCTTCTGAGTGAAGAAGTACTTCAAACTCTGATGGTCTGTGAAGATTCTGCACTGCACTCCATACAGGTAGTGTCTCCAGAGCTTCAGTGCAAAGACCACAGCTGCTAGCTCAAGGTCATGCGTAGGGTAATTCTTCTCGTAGTCCTTGAGCTGTCTGGAGGCATATGCTATTACTTTACCATCTTGCATGAGGACAGCTCCAAGGCCCATCTTGGATGCATCACTGTAGATGTCAAAGGCCTTGTCACTCTCTGGAACAGTCAGGATGGGAGCACTGGTCAGTCTCTTCTTCAGCTCTAGAAAACTGTGCTCGCATTTATCTGACCATTCAAACTTCTTGTTCTTTCTGGTCAAGGCTGTGAGTGGAGAGGCTATCCTGGAAAAGTCCTCCACAAATTTTCTGTAATATCCTGCCAGGCCTAAGAAGCTTCTGATTTCACTGGCATTCTTGGGTCTACACCAGTTGCTGACTGCTTCTATCTTGGCTGGATCAACTTGAATGCCTTCTTTGGATATAATGTGACCTAGGAAGGCCACCTGATCTAGCCAAAACTCACACTTTGAGAATTTTGCATAGAGCTTCTCTTGCTGAAGGATCTGCAGCACTATCCTCAAGTGTGTAGCATGGTCCTCTGGAGTCTGTGAGTATATGAGAATATCATCAATAAATACAATGACGAATTTATCGAGATACTCCCTGAAGATGTGGTTCATCAGCTCCATGAAGACTGCTGGAGCATTGGTTACTCCAAAAGGCATTACTACAAATTCGTAGTGGCCGTATCTTGTACTGAAAGCAGTCCTTGGCACATCACTCTCCTTCACTCTGAGCTGATGGTAACCCGATCGCAGATCTATCTTGGAGAACACTGTAGCTCCCTTCAGCTGATCAAATAAATCATCTATCCTTGGCAAAGGATATCTGTTCTTGATGGTTACCTTATTCAAAGCTCGATAATCTATGCACTTTCGCATAGATCCATCTTTCTTCTTGACAAACAGTACAGGAGCTCCCCACGGTAAATGACTAGGGCGGATGAAACCCTCGTCAAGCAGCTCTTGCAATTGTTCTTGTAATTCTTTCAGTTCTGCTGGTGCCATGCGATAAGGTGCCTTCGAAATTGGGTGGGTTCCTGGGGCCAACTCAATTTCAAACTCAATTTCCCGATTGGGAGGAAGTCCTGGTAACTCTTCAGGAAACACCTCAGGATAGTCACAGGCTACCCTCACTTCTTCTCTCTTCAATCCTTCTCCTTGACTCGCATCCACTATATGAGCTAGAAAACCAGAGCGCCCCTTCTCTAACATTCTCTGAGCTTGTAAGGTAGGTAGGAACCTATTTATCTTTCTCCTTGGGTCTCCAATAAACTCAAATGAAGGTTCTGCTTCTGGTGTGATCTTGACTTTCTTTTTGCGGCAGTCTATAGAAGCATTATACTTGCTCAAGAAGTCCATTCTTAAAATGACATCGTAATCCTTCATCTCAAGGACTAACAAGTCACTGTAGAGCTCTCGGTTGGAAATCTAGATTGATACTGCCCTTAGCCTCTCAGTAGAGGCCATTACTTCCCCTGACAGTAAGGTTGTTAAGAACTTCATCGTTCAACCTTTCTGGTGGCCTTTATACTGTTTAAGTAGTGCTCAGTGATCAAAGCACTACTTATTAGTTCTTCGGAGGTTTGCAGCCTCTTAACACCGCTAGCCCCCTTCAACGCTATCTCAGGCCTTAACATCTTGAGCATTAGCCTAACTATCTCTTTTTCTGTGCTAACTAGCACTGGGCATAGATGAGCTAACCGCTTAAACATCTTCACTGCTTCATCCACGGATAGTTCTCCTTGTCTGAACTCCGTGAATTCATCATAATGCTTGTTGGTTACTTGCATGTGAAAGTATTCTTCGAAGAACTCAGTCTCGAAGTCGGCCCATGTCATCTGGCTGACATTTCTCTTGGCCTTGACTCTCTTCCACTATATTCTAGCATCTCCCGTAAGGCAGAAAGATGCACACTTTATCTTCTCTCCTCATGCCAGTCCAGTAGCCCTACTATTCTTTCCAAGGTTTTGAACCATGCTTAAGCATCCCATGGTTTGCTTGTGCCTGGGAAGTTCCCTGGCTTCAGTTTCTTCTACTGAATGAGGTACGCTTCTTGCCTTCTAGGAGCTTGCTCCTCATTTTGGGCCTTTCTAGGACGTCCTCAAATGTATAACTTAACACTTAATGGTAATGTTCCCAAACTTGCTTTAGGATATAACAAGACCTTGGTCTTGATTCTTATCTCATTTCTTAGTCCTAAAACTCGTTCTAGGGCTTAGTAAGACCTTGGTCTTACACAAAACTTTTATCAAGCACCATGCGTGCCATAATCCCAAAACTTACTTTTGGG
This sequence comes from Boesenbergia rotunda, assembly GCA_024364735.1. Classification (NCBI taxonomy): domain Eukaryota; kingdom Viridiplantae; phylum Streptophyta; class Magnoliopsida; order Zingiberales; family Zingiberaceae; genus Boesenbergia; species Boesenbergia rotunda. The sequence goes on along the minus strand of JAGFNQ010007680.1, from coordinate 32,361 downwards.
CAAATCAAGTAAGTACTTAAGCATTTCTCTAATATCCATTCTAGGGATTAAACATGATTCCGTGATACTAAGGTATTAAACATGCTTCCTTGTTCTATGCACATATGAGTAAGTACTTAAGCATTTCTCTATACTGAAGTTAAGTAAAGGAGCAATAGAAAAACTGAAACTTAAAGCTTTCTTACTTGAAGACGGCAAGGTTGATGCTGATGTGTGTGTGATGCTGGAGAATGGGAACTGCTCTGATACCACCTGTAGCGACCCGCCTTCTCTGCCTTAGACGGATCGTTACTTTATCTACTTCTTGTCTCTAATGCACGACTAAGAATGCGGAAATCTTTTTTTTTCTTCTCAATTTAAATCTATCTATGATATACTAACTGTAATAGTCATGCATGATACCATGGCACACTTCTAGGCCTTGTTTCAAAACTCCACCAAACCTATACTTTCGAGCCATACAAAACACAACACCATTTCTATACTCTATACTAGTTTCCTAAACATTTTAGCCAATCAAAACAACTTCATAAACTCGAAATTAGAACTTTTGTGGAAGTAAATAAGCTATTCGAGGTTATATGAACTTTAACCTTAGAGTTTGTACCAATCTTGACTCCTATGCATTCATAACACCAAATACATGTCCTATAACCTTGCTAAAGCATTATGAAATGTGAATGCAACTTTTCTAAACATATTTAAGCAATAAAAACTTGATTCAAAAGGGAACTAGTACTATCTTGGCACATGCATCAATAACTCCAACAAAGTATCAATATTCCAAACTACTCACACTTCTACTCATCCAATGCAATCATAAGGATATGTATGCTAAATGAAATGACATGGAATCTTTACTCTAAGAAATTGAGCATGTAAAACTATCTAAAGCTTAAATGTTCGCTAAACTCCATAAAGCAATAACTTGGAATTTGAATAAACTAAAACATTGTAATTCAAATAACTAAATTGTCTCGTCTCAAGGATCTCTCCAAAATCAGCCACCACACACACTTTACTCAGCACCGCCTCGTCGCCTTCCTTCAGAATTGCTTGCCTTTACCTTTATCTGCAGTAATAGGAAATGCAACTAGTAAGCAAAAAGCTTAGTAAGTACTATCTAGCCCACAAAATCTCGAAATGTGCAAATATGCTTCTTGAACAATATGAAATCACATGAGATACTTATATGCTTGAAAGAAAACTAAACTAAACATGTATAACTCAAAAACATGTATACTTGAAAACTAAGCATTTATAAATCTCAACTTACTTTTCTTGGCTTAACTTGGAACTTTAGCTATTCTTTAACTTTTTGAAAACTCTTTAAACTTTAGAAAAGTTTGCTAAAGCATATACTTGAAAATAATAATCACTTGGATCCACTGAAGACGTAAGTACCATCTCATGCGCGTTCCCTAAAAGGTTGGGGTAGCGAGCCACCAATCCTAATAGAGCAGACCTTGGTCTACCAGGGCCAAGACCTTGGAATTGGATACCTGGATTTCTTTAACGACGCCCTTGGACGCCGGGTACTGGCCTTAGAAAATAAAATAGCTTTTCTTTCTCTTCTTTCGTATCTTTAAATGCCTTGGCATTTTAACGAGCACCTTGTGTGCCAAAATCCCTAAGTCTTGACTTTTGGGGATTTCTTAAGGTCTTGGCCTTTTCTTTTCTTGTCTTTATCTTCTCTTTTCTTTTCTCATAACTTTCTTAGCCCCTAATCTCATATAGTGTGCTTAATCAAACATATATAAGCATATAATGAACTAAGATCACATGCAAAAACTTTAACAAAAAGGAAATATCTCTTTTAAAAACTTTTAAGGGGAATTCTCGCGGAAAAACCGCCTCTTACTGCAGGTGAGCAGTACTTACATTGGTTTTCTTGAACTTACTACCGAAATTGAGATCCAGGGCTCGTGAGAAACGTGAGATCTCCACGAACCGTCCGCGCCTACGCGTTCTCCTCGTCGAGACGGACGAAACGCTCCGTCTCCTTGGTTCCCTCTTGGCCGGCGCCGGCGCCTTGGAAGAGGAGAGGAAGTCTCGGCTTGGTGTTGGCGTGCGCACAAGAGAGGGGAAGAGGATTCCCGTGCGTGTGTCGCGCGGCTAGGGTGAGGAAGAGAGAAAACCAAAAAATCCAATTTCCTCTCTTAACTTATGTAATTATACTTATGGGGCGGATTGACCTAACCACAACTTATCTATTGGTTCGCTTATTTTCTATCAACAAAATGATCCAGCCCAGCTGGTCGCGCGCGCGCCTGGTCTCGTGGTGGTCGTGGGTTCGAACCCTCTGCCGCCCTTAAACTTTTTTCTTTTTTTAAAAATACTAAACGGACTCGGAAAATTCTATAAAAATATTCTAAAAATTCCTAAAAATATCTAGAATATTTCTAAACCATTTTTAAATAATTCTAAGGACTTTAAGAACTAAAAATGGAAATTTTAGGGCGTTACATTCTTCTTCGGAGGAGGAATGATCATCCCACGTGGCTTGAAGAGCCTTCTTCCTTCGAGTCTTCTTGGCATCCTTTAGATTGGGACATTCTGATTTGTAGTATACCTTCGTGTTGCATTCGTAGCAGGTCACATTTAGTTTGGACTTTGTAATTGAAGGTTCAGCTGGATCTTCCTTTCTTTGGCTGGTTTTTCTTCTGTTGGTCTGATGCTTCAGCTCCTTGTAGTAGTCCTGGGCTAGCCGAACCAACTTGGGTCGATCCCCTTCACTATCTTCTGAGTCTGAGTCTGAGTCAGACTCGGGTGGAGGTTGAGGCTTTTTCTAGGCTACCTTTCCTTGGGTCATACCTGCAAGAAAAGCAATACCTTTCTCGGCCAAAGTGCAATTAGTCTGTTCATGTAATTCTAATTTTGAAAACAATTCATCTAATTTAATTTTAGAAAGATCCCTAGAAACTTTGTAAGCATCTACCATAGATGCCCACAGAGTATTTCTTGGGAAAGCATTTAGGGTATACTGATAAGGTCATGATTTTCTATCTTGTGACCGATTGTGTGCAGACCGATCATCAGCTCCTGGATTCTGGCGTGGAGTTGTGCCGCTGATTCACCTTCATTCATCTTTATAGTGTAGAGTTTATTTAGCAGCAAATCCCTTTTGCTGATTCTGATGTCGGAGGTGCCTTCGTGCAGTTTAATTAGTTTGCTCCAGAGTTCTTTAGCACTGTTGAAAGGACCCACCCGGTTCAGTTCTTCCTTGGTTAATCCACAATGCAACGTTTGAGTTGCCTTTGCATCAGCCTCGAGGTTTTTCTTCAGCGAGGCGTCCCATTTTGTGTAGTGTTGTGCCACTCCTTTAGCGTTCTTGGGGATTTCAAGGCCAGATTGGATAATAATCCACATATCCACCAGAGTTTTCAGGTGGACTTCCATCCGGCTTTTTCAGTAGGAGAAATCTTCTCCACTGAATAGCGATGGTCTGGCTGTGCTGAACCCCTCTTGCATGGCCATAATAATTTTCTGAAATAAATAAGAAAGACAAAGAAAACTTATCCCAAGACTTGGTCTTGGGTTAGCAGAGCGGGAAAAATTAATTAAAAAAAACGATCGAGTGGTGTTGCACCAAACTCGATTAACGAGAAAAATTCAAAAAAGAGATTAAAAATTTCATAAAATTTGAAAAAAAAAACATTCAAATTGGTGGTTGCACCAAATTTGAGCCACCCGCTCTGATACCACTTGTTGGATCGAAGAAAACGATAGAAGGGGGGTGAATATCGTTATCAAAAATTTTCGGACAATTAAAGAATATACGCAGCGGAAAGAAATAAAGTACACAAGAACACATGTCGATTTTTTACTTGGTTCGGAGTCACGGTCGGCTCCTACTCCAAGGCCCACGGTTCTTAACCGTTTACATTGGGCAATTCTATATTCGGAAAGTTTTTTACAGATTAATAGTATAGATATAGAATTTAGAAAATTAAATCACAACACTTTCATAAACTGAAACTTTACCGACGCCCGAGATGGATCAAATTTCGGAGCAGAGGGTCATCGTCGGCGCTGAAATCTCGAAATGGAACTTTGTCGGAGCCCAACGCGTGAGCGAAAGTGTTTGGAGCGTTGGAAAGAATCGATATCGAAGCCTTGGGGGTGAACCCCCTTTTATAGCACCCATGGGGGTGCCTGATCCGTTGGGGGCGCCTGGCACGTGCCTTATCCTACGAGAATCTTCATCCGCAGGCTCGGTCAGTGCTTATCCCCTTAGACTCGGCACTTGGGCTGACTGGGGCACCCGGGATCTCTCGGGCGCCTAGGTTGACCTGGTCCATTGGCTTCGTGGTAGATTTGCTTCGATGGCTGCTTTGGCTTTGACCTTGGGCGCCCGGGACCTCTCGGGCGCCTAGCCTAGTATAGTTCGAAGCAGTCTTGCTTCTTTGATGTTTTGGCCCTTTACCATGGGCGCCCGGGGCCTCCCGGATGCCTAGCCCAGTGACCTACCCCATTCCTTTTGGGCGTTCTGAGCTGCAAAAACACAATCCTTCGTTCCCTTCAACCAAGGTTAGTTCCAAAACAAACTAAGCAAGAGTGTTAGTCATTAATTATAGCCTTAGCTGTCTTGGTTCTGACTTTGGGTCTCCCAAATGTAACCCAAGGTCGAACCGATGCCTACTGTTCCCTCGACGGGGAACGCGTCCACACCTACTCCTCTCAGGAGAGTTTACCTATGGTCAACCGGCTCCTCAGGTTTGACTTTTGCCTAATCCTCCTGACCAGGTCTTCGTGCCCAACTTCCGGTCAAGTCTTCTTGCCCAACATCCAGTCAGGTCTTCTTGGCCAACTTCTAGTCAGGTCTTTCGGTGCCCAGCCCGTTGACAGGACTTCTTGCCCAGTCCTCAAACAGGACTTCTTTGCCCGACTTCCGGTCAGGTCTTCTTGCCCAGTCCTTGACCAGGACTTCTTTGCCCAGCCCTTTGCCAGGACTTCTTGTCTAGTGTACCTAGGACTTCTTCCTGCACACTCAGTGAACAAGTTAGATCACAATAATATCTTAACTTCTGAACCCTTTGCCATCATCAAAACCCAGGTTTGACTTAGGTGCTGCCTGCACCAACAAATAAGTCCTGGTTCGAGGAATTGAGCACTAAGTCCTGGACAAGGGCTAGGCACCTAAGACTTAACCGTGGGTTGGGCACGAAGTCCTGGTTCATGGAATTGGGCAATATCTTCTGGCCGAGGGCTGAGCACCTAAGACCTAACTGTGGGTTGGGCACGAAGTCCTGGTTCGTGAAATTGGGCAATAAGTCTTGACCGAGGGTTGGGCACGAAGTCCTGGTTTGTGGAATTGGGCAATAAGTCCTGGTCATGGACTGAGCATCGAAGTCCTGATCCAGAAGATCGGGCAAAAGTCCAACTAGAGAAGCCAGTTGGCAAACTTCTCCTGAGAGGAGTAGGCGAGGCGTATTCCCCGGGAAGGGAACATTAGGCGTTGGTTCGTCCTAGGGTTTCTTGAGAAATCCAAAGTCAGAATCAATCTTTAAGGCTATGATTATATACTTGTTTGTCTTGTATTTGTGTATCTTGCAGGTACCTAGAGTTGGAGGCAAAGCAGGAGAGCAAACACAAAATGGCTGCCTGGAAGGTCATCCAGGGTGCCTGTATCAATACAGGCGCCCCAGACCTGAATGGTGCCCCAACTTGGGAAGGCCCATCCCAGGCACCTGTTAATATAGGTGCCTGAGGACTCCTAGGTGCCTGGGAAGGTCCTAGGCACCTAGGAAGGGGATTTCTATCCCTGCTGTGAGTTCGGTGCGAAGATGAAATTTGACCAAAACGTGGCAGTCGCCCTGGACATGGCTATATAAAGGGGTTCAACCTCTCAACTCAGAACAACTATCGCAACATCATTTTAAGCATTCTGAGTGAAGAGAAAGTGTCAGATATGAAGTTCTGCGACCAAGGTATTGGGTATGACTTGGCGGGTTTCCTAAGTGAATACCTGGTCAATCCGAGAAACCTCTCCATGTCTACGCATTAAAAATTTAATCCGAATGGAGAGTCGTCTCCCATCGACCGTCTCGTGTCGTATCGAATGATCCAAATCACAACTCGGCCAATTACCAAAATCGGCCGTGAGATTTGCTCGACCGTTCAACCGCAGAAAAGGCGACGAGTTAATCGCCGGCTTTTGTGTTTATAGTCGGTGTCCAGTTAAATAATTATTAACTATGATTCACAATCAAAATAATTATTTAATAAACATAAAACGACGAGACTAATGAACAAGACACAAAATGAACATAAGGAGCCAGGGAAGAATATATATTCTGTTACCTTACGATCTTCTACTATATGACTTATCTCCTTTTTGGACGTCGTGTGGACGATGATCTTCTAAAAAATAAAGCCATCAAAACCTTCCTTCTTCTCATCAACATTGCATGTAATTCTCCTTGATTAAAGTTACATGGAGGCCGAATTCCCGAATTGCAATTCCTTGTAATTCTTGGCCGAATTGCAAAATTGCAATCGAATTGCATGCAAAATCCGAATTAATGCAAAAATCAATTCTTTGCATGCAAATCGAGCAATTCTATGCCATGCAAACCGAATTGCAATTCTTTGCCATGAAAACCGAATTGCATAAGCAATCTTGCAAACCGAGCAATTCTTTGCATGCAAACCGAATTGCAGAAACAATCTTTGCATGCAAACCGAATTGCACAATTGCTTTGCAAAAGCAATTCTTTGCAAACCGAAGATTTGGCAATTCCAATTGCCGAATTGCTTCTTTGCTATTCCTTGCATTCGGCCGACGCAATTCCTCGATGCGTGTTCTGCCTTCTCCACAGCAGCGTGCGCTGCTTCTCCAAAGCAGCGTGCTCTGCTTCTCCTGGAGAAGCCGACGCCTGGAAAAAACCCCAAATCCAGAGGCTGCGCTGCTTTCCCAAAGCAGCGTGTGCTGCTTTTTCCTTGGAGAAGCCGACGCCTAATTGAGGTCTTCGGCCGCACACCTCAAGGAGAGGAAGAGAGAAAGAATAGAAAGACTTACATTTTTTTTTTATTGATGGTTTATAGGATATTTATAGGTTATAATAAGGACCATAAGGAATAGTTGGATCTTGGTCTGTTAATGGATCCAAATCCGATCCATTAATAAGGATCTATTCCACTAAAGGATCCTCATTGACTTACCTCACCAACCCCCACATTTATATATGAGCTACACTTATTACGAGTCGTTCATTCCCCTGTGTTTATGATAGCGCATGCCCGTTAATTAATTAAATTACTGACAATTTAACTTAATTAACTTCTAGATCCATGATTAGTACCACTCAACCTTTTCAACGTACCGGATCAAATCTACCTGCAGGGTTTGACACGATGAACCTTTTGAGCTCATCAAGAGGGCATCATCATCCAGACTCACCAGGACACGGATTCCGTCAATAATCATCAGCACATCATATTATTAATATTATTTCCCAACTTACCGGGTCTGTCGATCTAACAGAATAGATCTCGTCTATTGGTAAATCAAAGAAACAATAATTAATAGTATATGTCCGATATTATTTCGGGATTAAGGGATCGTACTCCATAATAATATCCTGATGTCCTATCCAATTATCGAGTTAGTACAAATCGGATAAGCTCGGGTTTTGATCCTACCCAATATACTCAAAGCACACTAGTGTAATTCTATGGTTAAGATCAACCACACCTAATTACACTACAACTATTCCGATGGGTTGTCCAATTCCATCTCGGTTGTGGGTCTCTATTTTATGCTAAGTAAAGAACCGATAACATGATATTCCGTGTGATACCACACACCATGTTATCTACAATGCAAAGCAATGGGACTTCGTGTATGTACTATTATAAACAAACACCTAGTGTAGTGTGATTCTCTTTTCAAAATAAGATGTTCATATAAAGAAATCATGTCTTTCAGTATACACATCCTACAATCTCCCACTTATACTTAAAGACTCTGCTGTTCTCCCACTGTCATACATCTGACTCTCATACCCTCCACATGTCTGTCAAAAGCTCTAGATGGAACAACCTTAGTGAAGGGATCAGCCAGGTTGTCCTCCGATGTAATCTTGGCGACAACACCTTTTCCTCTCCAGGGTGGTACTTGCTCTCTATATGTTTTACTTGCCTTATGGGCTCGTGTTTCCTTCGAGTTTGCAACTGCACCATTTCTTTATCACAACAACATGTGATAGCTCTGAGCAAACCAAAAATCACATCGAATTCCATCTTGAGGTTTATGAACCATGTAGCTCTACTGGCTGCCACGCAGGCGTCCAAAATTTCCAGCCCACACCGTAGGGTCCATCACGCAGACACTGCGCAACCCTCTACTTTACAATGGTTCTTCCTCCTAAAAGTAAACACAAAACCCCGAGGAATACTTACATTTGTCCCTATCCAACTGGAAGTCTATATCCGTATAACCCATAGGGAATTGGTCTACCCGGTAAACCAATTTAAAATCCTTAGTCCTTCTCAGGCACTAATATAAGTTTTTACTGCAATCCAATTTCCTTGACCTAGGTTACATTGATATCTGCTAACCATGCCCACAGCAAAACAAATATCTGGTCTCGTTTTTAGCATACGTGAGGCTTCCTACAGCTGATGCTAAAGGAACAGTCATTCCCTGCTCTATCTCCTTTGATAATCTAAATATATCTCCTTAGATAGAGTGGCTCCACTACTGAAAAGTACAAAACTTTTCTTGGAGGTTTCTATACTAAAACGAGATAAGACACTGTCACTGTATGAAGCTTAGTATAAGCACAACATCATTCTCTGGTGATCCCTTAGAACTTTGATTGCCAAGGATGCGCCCTGCTTCTCCAAGTCCTTCATATTAACTGTTTGGACAACCATATCCTTACGTTTGATAAAATTTGTCATTGTTCCCAACTAATAAAATATTATCTACGTATAGTACAAGAATACCACTACGTTTCCGTCATATTTCTTACATACACAACTCTCATCCGTCATTGAACAAAATCCATATGACCGGATTTATTTCTTCAAAACGGGCGTTCCTCATCATAGGTCTAGGGATCTTGATTCATGGTCGCCCGGGACCGAGTCCGAATACTCTCCCAAGAACATGAATCCTTCTGGTTGTCTAACAACCCTCCCACTACGATAAGATACCACCTGTGTATTTTCTGTGACACACGGTGTAGTGACTTGTGGTGTGTCCTCTTGTACAATTGGTACTAAGGTCAGAACATCTCCTCTTAATTTTTCAAGAACTGGTCTACAAATGGGTTTGTGGTTCATCACATAGTCTACTTTTGAGATTCGGGTATTCGTCCCAACGATTACCCTCTGAGCTTTAAGACTATAGAACCACCTTTCGTTCCTCTAGGATACCCTGTGAACAAGTGCACTAGATTCCAACTTATCAGTATCCCTCCTCAGCACATGTGCTGAGCAACCCCATATCTGAATATGTCTTAGACTTGGCTTTCACCCAGTCCACACTTCTATGGGAGTAGAAAGTACTGACCTAGATGGTTTCAAGTACGTACGCTATCGTTTCCAGAGCATATCCCCAGAACGAATCTGGCAACTCGAAGTAGCTCATCATTGTCCTTTCCCCATAAGAGTCTTTATCCTTCGCTCTACTGCACCGTTCTGTTGGGGCATACTGGCTGTAGTCAATTGGGATTGAATCCTAGTCTCTGATAAGTAAGTCCTAACCTTTCCCAAGAGGTATCCATCACCACGATCTGATCGTAGTATCTTGATACTTTTATCTTGATGTTTCTCCACAATCGTCTTGAATTCTTTGAACTAATCAAAGATTCAGACTTGCGGCCTTCAAGTAAACGTATCCATAACTTTGAATATTCGTCTCACGAAGTATTCAAAGCTACCTCTATCCTGGATAAGCACAAGACCACACTAATCAGAATGAACCATTTCTAACATATCTTTGGCTCTATACCCCTCGGCCTTGAAAGGCCTTTTGGTCGTCTTACTTTCCAACTAAGATTTAAAGGTTGTGAATTCTCCCACCACCAATGAACCTGAAGACCCATCGGCTATCGACCTTTGAATCCTACTAAGGTTAATAAGACCAAATCTTAGATGCCAAAGGTATATTTGGTTCATCTCGGAAGGAACCTTTCTCTTACTTTGATTAAATGATGAGCTATTAGCATCTACTCACATCGTGGGAGCTTTTGGTTCTAAAGTGTATCAATTGTCAATCAATGTACCTACACAGATAATCTTTCTATTCCACTTTTCATAAAAGCAATAGAATATCTTTTATTTTAGAAATTGAACCAGAGTTCTTTCTAAAATTAAGTACATAAAAGCAATCTTAAAATCAAAACTTTATCTTCTAAAGACAAATAAATAACTCTCACTGCAATAGTAGCCACCTTCATAATATATCCCTTGTAGACAGTAATCACTTCCTTAGCTTATCGTTGGGCTTCCTTGAATCCCTGCAAAGAACTGCAGACATGTTTAGTGGCATCCATATCTACCCACCAGGTACCGGTAGATAACTCTGCTAAACATGTTACAACGACAAAAGAAAAATATATACTTTTTGTCTTGATGACGGGGACAATTCGCCTTCTAGTGTCTAGTGAAGTACTCTCCTTTTGGCTTCTTCACGCTAGTCCTTGGTCCCTACTATGCTGCATGTTGGGACCGGGTGCATGTTGACATGGATGCGGGTTCGTAATTTTAAAACTAATTACGTGCAGCGGAAGGTTTAGCATATATAATTTCTCAAATTATTTAACCACACATCTAAGCATGTAATTTTTTCATGTGTAGACATGATCATATATTTAAAATTTTGCAGAAACATAAACTAATTTACGTATTACCTCGCGTAACTCGAAGGAAGGGATGAGATCCAACCGTAAGCGTCCCTTGGAAGCTCTGCCTTTATTCGCGTCCATGCCGAGTATCTTCGAGATGACTTCGCAAAGACACGAGTTTCGTGTTCTTGAGAACTACTAGATTCTCCGAGAACGCGACAAGAAAAACCAAGTGAGAAGTCGGAAGACTAACCACAAAAGGATGGCCGGAATCAAAATTCTGGCGAAGCAAAAGAAGAGGCTTGCGGCAAAAAGATCCTTGCGGCAAATTCTAATTTCGACAGCACCTTCTTCCGGCCAAGAGATGGTGGTCGGTTGGGAAAGTGGCCGGCTAGTGCTCCTTCGTGGGCTTGGTTGGCGCACGGCAAGAAGGGGAGAAGAGAAGAAGAGAAAGAGAGGGAGAGAGCCTATGCCTTTTTCTCTTCGATTATTTTCAAGCCTTGCCTTGGGTCCTTTATATAGTAGCCTCTCAACTATCAAGTCTCTCAAATATGGAATAACTTATTCCATCATGCCAAGTTTGATTTTATATCATGGTTAAAATCATATTTTAATTCATGATAAAAATCAATCAAGTCTCTTCTCTCCTATGGAATAAATTTCCTTATCATGGTAAATCAATCAATGATTGATTTTATAAAATAAACCAATCCATGGATCATTTTAATTTCCATGAAGAAATAAACCAAACCTTGGTTTATTATAAAACAAACCACACTTGGTTTATTTTATAAATTGATCCAAAAACTTGGTTCTCTTCCTTTGTTGTCGCCGGCCAAGCAAAGAGGAAGGAGGCCCTCTTTGGTCGGCCCATCCAAGCCACGTCCCAATGAATTTAATTCATCTATTAAGTCTTCAAAAGACTTAGCCATTTTACGCTTTCGATGCGTCTCTGAAAAATTCAGATTCGACTTATCGTTTGGCTCAACCAAACCTAATCTCTCTTGATTGGAAAATCCAATTTTCAACTCGTTTTAAATCCCTCGGATTACTCGTAGTGTGTGTGACTAAATAGGCTTTGGATTTATGTTGGTCGTCTATAATTAATCAATTATAGAACGATCATGAGTGGCACCTAGTAGTACATCATGATCCCCAATTAATCGAAAGATCAACGGTTGACCTCAGAAATAATTCTGAAACCCTTCAGCAGCTATAATGAATCGTGCCCCATTCCCTTCACCATGTTATACCCATTTGGTTCAGGACATGGTCTATGTGTGTCAGTCCCCACTAGGCTGACTACGTCACACCTAGCCCAAGTAACGTTTTCTCATCCTACAAATTCTAATTACTCTCATGTATTTAAGAGATTCATAATCTGAACATGTCATACTCTGGCCAGAGGCTTCGAGTAACAATCCGACGATAGGCCTCGGGTATACATCTTCTCGCAAGGAGTGGTGAATCCTTTGTAGGCTGTTCAAACATCTTCAGGCACTTCGGCTTATCATCCTGGGTCCACACCTCCTTGGAGATGCTTGCTTATGATGTCAAAGTATAAGTCTCCATGACCAAGATGACTTGAACACCACAAGTCAAAGGAACATCGCACTTAAGCTACAGTAAGAACTTGACTGACATATCTATATGTAGACTACCATATGATGTTTTACAGCCAGTCACTCCAATGAACTAGTTCCCTTAACTAGTATTCATGTTTATCTCTGGACATCTCAATGTCACCAGCCAGTGAGAATCAGCTAATTTAGAGAATAACCCATGCTAGTCTCAAAAGAATTGATAGTGTTCATATTTATCAATTCATCGACTAGGGACAATTTCAATACTTTACAATTGCACATGTAGAGATAATCACTAGTTGTGATTTCATCACAAATTCTCTCATGTTGTGAATTGTATTGCGGACATTTAGTAAATGAGTTTTAAGATCTCAATCAAATACACAAACATGTATACTCAAATAGTGAATATTCAATTATTAAAATAAATGATTACAATCATAAGGCGATTGCCTTAGGACACTTCTCTCATATCACTAACAAACTCCCACTTGGCATAATGCCAATCGCTACGGTACCCAATACCACAGGCTCTAACATGACCCTCAAACTTGCTTTGAGGCAAGGCTTTAGTTAAAGGATCCGCTAAATTCTTTTCAGTGAGAATTTTCTCAATTTGTATATCATTCCTACTTATAATCTCTCTGATCAGATGATAGCGGCGAAGCACATATTTGGATCGCTGATGATACCTTGGTTCCTTCACTTGTGCAATAGCTCCATTGTTGTCGTAGTAAACTGGTATTGCTTCATCAATGGTTGGAGCCACACCAAGTTCTGAGACAAACTTCTTGATCCAGACTGCTTCCTTTGCTGCTTCCGAAGCTGCAATATATTCCGCTTCCGTGGTAGAATCTGCTACGATGTCTTTCTTGCAACTCTTCCAACTTATTGCGCCTCCATTCAAAATAAATACGTATCCGGACTGAGATTTTGAGTCATCCTTATCTGTCTGGAAACTGGCATCTGTATACCCACGTATTACCATATCACCTTCTCCATATATTATGAACACATCCTTAGTGCTTCTTAAGTACTTGAGGATTGTCTTGACAGCCGCCCTATGATCCATTTCTGGATTAGACTGGTATCTTCTTGTGACACTCAGAGCATACGATACATCGGGCCTAGTACATAACATAGCATACATAATAGATCCTATCGCGGATGCATAAGTAATCTTATTCATGCAAATCCTCTCGTTTTCTGTGCGCGGACACATAGACTTCGAAAGGTTGATCCCATGCCAGATGGGAAGGCAACCTTTCTTGGATTCCGACATGCTAAACATTTCTAGCACTCGGTCTATATATGTAGACTGCGAAAAACCAAGCAATCGTTTTAATCTATCTCTATAGATTCTAATCCCAAGGATATAGGTTGCTTCTCCCAGGTCTTTCATGGAGAAAGTTTTGGACAAGCAAATTTTAACTGACTGTAAAACTGATATATCATTTCCTATAAGTAATATGTCATCGATATATAACACTAGGAATACGATTGCACTCCCACTAACCTTCTTGTACACACAAGGTTCGTCAAGATTTTGTGAGAAAACAAACTCTTTGATTGTCTCATCAAAACGGATGTTCTAGCTCCTGGATGCTTGCTTTAGTCCATATATGGATCGTCGAGCTTGCATACTTTGGTTTTATTAACCGATGTGAAACCTTCAGATTGTAACATGTATACATCCTCAAGCAGGTTTCCATTAAGGAAAGCTGTTTTCACATCCATTTGTCATATCTCATAATCATAATGAGCTGCTATGGCCAGGAGCATCCGAATGGATTTAAGCATAGCTACTGGCGAATAGGTTTCGTCATAATCAATTCCTTATTTCTCACGATATGCTTTTGCCACTAATCTAGCCTTAAAGGTAATAAAATTACCTTCCATGTCGGTTTTCTTCTTGAAAACCCACTTGCACCTTATGGGCTTAATCCCTTCAGGTGGGTTAACCAAGTCCCATACATGATTTTTGTACATGGTATCCATTTCCGACTTCATGGCTTCATGCCATTTATCCCTTTCTGAATTTTTTAGAACATCTTTATAACTGATAGGTTCGTCATCATTAATGAGTAACACGTCGTTCGATTCACTTATGAGAAATCCGTATCACTCTGGAATATTGCGTGTCCTATCACACCTACGAAGAAGTGGTGTTGTTTTAGGTTCAACTGATAGCTCATCATTATGAGTTATTGGTTGTGGGTCTAGACTAGGTGTCTCTGTAATGTCTATTGGAGTTTCTTGGACTTCTTCAAGTTCAATGCTATTCCCACTGTTTTCTTGTAAAAGAAATTCTTTTTCTAGAAATACAGCATGCCTTGAAACAAACACCTTTTGTTCCAAGAGATGATAGAATTGGTAACCTTTCGTTTCCTTAGGGTATCCAATAAATAGACATTTATCAGACTTAGCATCCAATTTGTCTGATACAGTCCGCTTTACATAAGCAGGACAACCCCATATCTTTAGGTGAGATAAATGAGGTTTCTTACTATTCCACGTCTCATATGGAATAGTAGAGACTACCTTGGTCGGGACTCTGTTTAGTAAGTAAACAGCTGTCATCCTTTTGGAAGAGTTGCATGATTCATCATAGATCTAACTATGTCCATCAAGGTTCAGTTACGCCTCTCAGATACACCATTATGCTGTGGTGTATATGGAGGAGTCCATTTAGACAATATCCCATTGTCCCTAAGATAATCTTGAAACTCTTGACTTAAGTATTCACCACCTCGATCGGATCGAAGTATCTTAATACTTTTGCCAAGCTGTTTCTGTACTTCACTTCTGAACATTTTGAATTTCTCAAAAGTTTTAGATTTGTGTTTTATTAAGAACACATACCCAAATCGTGAGTGATCATCGATAAAGGTAATGAAGTAGCTATAACCTCCTTATGCAAGAGTTGACATTGGTCCACATACATCAGTATGTATTAGACCAAGCAATTCTCTCACTGGTTTACTTTTTCCGAAAAAGGGTAATTTGGTCATCTTGCCTTTCAAGCATGATTCGCATGTATCAAATGAACCGGGTTCAAATAATTCCAGAATTCCACATTGGTGTAATTTGGTCATACGTTTCTTACTTACATGGCCAAGACGACAATGCCACATATAGGAGTTTATTTGATTATCTATTCGAGCACGTTTGTTGCTATCTTCGATATTGAAAACGTCACCGGATAAATCTAACGTGTAGATACTATTGCATAAAGTTCCGGTCCCATAAAGAACACCATTTAAAGTTATGTAACAGCAATTGTTACTAAAAATTAAATGATAACCCTTTTCATTCAAGCTGAAATAGATACAATGTTCTTTATTAATGAAGGAGCAAAATAACAATTATCCAATTCTAAGACAAGTCCAGTAGGGAGCTTCAGCAAATATGTTCCGATGGCAACAGCAGCAATCTTTGCTCCATTTCCAACTTGCAAATTCGCTTCTCCCATGACGAGTCTTCTTCTATTCCTTAGCCCCTGTATGTCATTACATATATGTTAGCTACACCCTGTATCAAGTACCCAGGTGTACGAGGAAATAGAGTGACATTCAATAACGAAGATACCTGAAGAGGATGGTGTTGAGACCGGGTGCATGTTGACATGGATGCGGGTTCGTAATTTTAAAATTTATTACGTGCAGCGGAAGATTTAGCATAAATAATTTCCCAAATTATTTAACCGCACATCTAAGCATGCAATCTTATATTATGTAGACATGATCATATATTTAAAATTTTGCAGAAACGAAAACTAATTTACTTGTTACCTCGCGTAACTCGAAGGAAGGGACGAGATCCAACCATAGCGTCCCTTGGATGCTCCGCCTCTATTCGCGTCCACGCCGAGTTTTCTTTGGGATGACTTCGCAAAGCCACGAGTTTCATGCCGCCACGAACTACTAGATTCTCCAAAGCACGACAAGAATACCAAGAGAGAGATGGAAAGACTAACTACCAAACGAAGAACGGAATCAAAATTCCGGGAAGAAGAAAGGAGTAGCGCCCGCTTCTTCTTCTTCTTCGGTAGCTTCTTGGTGGTGGTTGAAGCTCACGGCAAAAGGGGTTCTCCTTTTAGGGCCGGCGGCACTAGAGGAGGGAGAGGGAGAGAAGGAGAGAGAGAGAGGGCTTATTTCTAGATCTCTTAGATTTTTCTCCAAGCCTTGCCTTGGTTCCTTTATATAGTAGCCTCTCAATCGCCAAGTCTCCTTTTTATGGAATAAATTTTCATAAGAAATTTATCATATAAATTTTTCTATGAATTATTTCATCATGCCAAGTTTTTATCATAATTTAATTTATGATAAAAACAACCATGTCTCTCTTTTCTTATGGAAAGAAATTTCTTTATATAAATTTCTTTATCATGGTAAATCAATCTATTATTGATTTTATAAAATAAAATAAACCAATCCATGGTTTATTTTAATTTCTATGAAAAATAAATGTCTTTATATAAATGTCTTTATATAAATTTCTTTATCCATAATTTTATAAAACAAACCACGCTCGGTTTATTTTATAATTTGAACCAAAATTCGGTTTTCCCCTTTTGTTGTGGCCGGCCAAACAAAGAGGGTGGGGACCCTCTTTGGCCGGCCAAATCCAATCTAAAACTATACGAATTAAACTCATTTAATTCGTCCAATAAGTCTTCAAAAGACTTAGCCATTTTATGCTTCCGATGCGTCTCTGAAAAATTCAGATTCTATTTATCTCTCTTGATTGGAAAATCTAATTTTCAACTCGTTTTAAATCCCTCGGATTACTCGTAGCGCGTGTGACTAAATAGGCTTTCGATTTATGTTGGCCGTCTATAATTAACCCATTATAGAACGATCATGAGTGGCACCTAGTAGTACATCATGATCCCCAATTAATCGAAAGATCAACGGTTGACCTCAGAAATTATTCTGAAACCCTTCAGCAGCTCTAATGAATCATGCCTCATTCCCTTCACCATCTTATACCCACTTGGTTCAGGACATGGTCTATGTGTGTCAGTCCCCACTAGGCTGACTACGTCACACCTAGCCCAAGCAATGTCTTTCTCGTCCAACAGATTCAAATTACTCTCATGTATCTGAGATATTCATACTATGATCATGTGATGCTCTGGCCAGTGGCTTCGAGCAATAATCCGACGATAGGCCTTGGGTATACATCTCCTCGCAAGGAGTGGTGAATCCTTTGTAGGGTGTTCAAACATCTTCGGGCTCTTCGGCTTATACCCAATCATCCTGGGTCCACACCTCCTTGGAGAAGCTTGCTTAAGATGTCAAAGTATAAGTCTTCATGACCAAGATGACTTGAACACCGCGAGTCAAAGGAACATCGCACTTAAGCTGCAGTAAGAACTTCATTGACATATCTATTTGTAGATTACCATATTAAGTTTTACAGCTAGTCACTCCAATGAACTAGTTCCCTTAACTAGCATTCATGTTTATCTCCGGACATCCCAATGTCACCAGCCAGTGAGAATCAGCTGATTAGAGAATAACCCATGCTAGTCTCAACAGAATTGATAGTGTCTGTATTTATCAATTCATCGACTAGGGACAATTTCAATACTTCACAATTGCACATGTAGAGATAATCACTAGTTGTGAATTCATCACAAATTCCCTCATGCTGTGAATTGTATTGCGGACATTCAGTGAATGAGTTTAAGATCTCAATCAAATACACAAACATGTTCACTCAAATATTGAATATTCATTTATTAAAGTAAATGATTACAATCATAAGGCGATTGCCTTAGGACACTTCTCTCATATTACTAACAAACTCCCACTTGGCCTAATGTCAATCGCTACGGTATCCAATACCACAGGCTCTAACATGACCCTCAAACTTGCTTTGAGGCAAGGCCTTAGTTAAAGGATCCGCTAAATTCCTTTCAGTGGAAATTTTCTCAATTTGTATATCATTCCTACTTATAATCTCTCTTATCAGATGATAGCGGCGAAGCACATGTTTGGATCGCTGATGAGACCTTGGTTCCTCTGCTTGTGCAATAGCTCTATTGTTGTCGCAGTAAACCGGCACTGCTTCATCAATGGTTGGAACCACACCAAGTTCTGAGACAAACTTCTTGATCCAGACTGCTTCCTTTGCTGCTTCCGAAGCTGCAATATATTCCGCTTCCGTGGTAGAATTCGCTACGGTGTCTTGTTTGGAACTCTTCCAACTTATTGCGCCTCCATTCAAAGTAAATACGTATCCGGACTGAGATTTGGAGTCATCCTTATCTGTCTGGAAACTGGCATCTGTATACCCACGTATTACCATATCACCTTCTCCATATATTATGAACACATCCTTAGTGCTTCTTAAGTACTTGAGGATTGTCTTGACAGCCGCCCTATGATCCATTCCTGGATTAGACTGGTATCTTCTTGTGACACTCAGAGCATACGATACATCGGGCCTAGTACATAACATAGCATACATGATAGATCCTATTGCGGATGCATAAGGAATCTTATTCATGCAAATCCTCTCGTCTTCTGTGCACGGACACATAGACATTGAAAGGTTGATCCCATGCCTGATGGGAAGGTAACCCTTCTTGGATTCCAACATGCTAAACCTTTTTAGCACTCGGTCTATATATGTAGACTGCGAAAGACCAAGCAACCGTTTTGATCTATCTCTATAGATTCTAATCCCAAGGATATAGGTTGCTTCTCCCAGGTCTTTCATGGGGAAAGTTTTGGACAACCAAATTTTAACTGACTGTAAGACTGATATATCGTTTCCTATATGTCATCGACATATAATACTAGGAATACGACTGCACTCCCACTAACCTTCTTGTACACACAAGGTTCGTCAGGATTTTGTGAGAAATCAAACTCTTTGATTGTCTCATCAAAATGGATGTTCCAACTCCTGGATGCTTGCTTTAGTCCATATATGGATCGTCGAAGCTTGCATACTTTGGTTTTATCAACCGATGTGAAACCTTCTGTAACGATCCGGAAAATTCTCATAATATTTTCTTTAAAATATTGAGCATGACTAGATAATTTTCCGAGGGACCTAGAAATATTAATACAAATCCTAGCCTAGAAATCCATGTTTTCTCATTTAAATTGGGAAAAATAAGCACTAATGGGCTTTATATGGGCTTCCTAGTACCATAATTATTATTGAATTTTAGGTAAAAATTAATATAAATATAAAGAGGTTTTAATGAGAAATATCAACATAATTATGGGGGAATTTTTAAGGGATTTTCGAAATAATAGGGAATTAAATAAAAATAAAATACAAAAAAATTAGTGCATGCACCAAGGATTAAACCTTGGACCTCTTGTACAACCATGCATGCTCTAACCAATTCACCTAGCAAGGGAGTGCTATGAGGAAATGAAGTGGATTGTGGTTAAGGCTTAGGAAAAATGAATGGTCATCCACCATGACTCTTCACTTGCCCTCCTTGATGTGTTATAAAGAGGGAGCTTGGGAGTTACTTTCTTTCTTCCATCAATTCCACCTTTCTTCTTCCTCCTCCCTCACTCTAGCCGAAACTTCAAGGAAGGTTTTCTTTTGGAAAACTTCACAAGAGGGCTCAATCTTCAAGAGCTAAGGGTCATCTACAAGGTTACAAGGGCTAAGGGTGATCAAGGGACAACAAGGTCTTCATCATCTTCCCTTTTTAAGGTCTAAAAACCAAGATAACCCAAGGTAAGACTTTGTCACCTGTGGTATAATGGTTTTTGAGTTATTTTCATGATACAAGGAATTGTTTGAACCATATATGAAGAAACACCAAAGTTAGGGCTACCAAGGGTTTCGGCCACCATAGGTTTTATGGTTTGGTTTGGATCCAACTCTTTAATATTGTTCCTTATGTTTTCTTATGTGGTAAGAGATGTTAATAGGGGATTATGTGAAAGTTTTTCATGATTTAAGGCCCTAGTAACTTTCAGCCAAGATGGGTTTTAGGGCAAGGGGTTAGGGTTAACTCCAAGCAAGGGTTCAAATGTCTTTCTATGGAAGTATATGTGAGTTATAGGATGTAAATTTGCAACTTTATGAATTTATTCATGTGATGGTGACCCATTAGGGTTTCGGCCAAGGTCCCAAGGTGGGGCTAGGGTTTAGGATTTACTCCAATCATGGGGTTTAATGGCTCTCTATGGTCTTGTATGTAATGTATGGATGTAAATTTGCAACTTTATGAATTTATTCATGTGATGGTGACCCATTAGGGTTTCGGCCAAGGTCCCAAGGTGGGGCTAGGGTTTAGGATTTACTCCAATCATGGGGTTTAATGGCTCCCTATGGTCTTGTATGTAATGTATGGGTGTTCTTTTACTTATGGAACCCTTCCTATTGATTGAATGGTGGAGTTTCATGCCAAGGAACTTTCGGCCAACTCCCAAGATTTAGGGTTTGGGTTGGGTTAAGACCACAAGGATGCATGTTTGTAGGGTACTATGATGTATTTAGATGTTTAAGTGTGTTGGAAGAATGTTTATGCCAATTGAAACCCTAGCTTAAGTGTCATGAATTATATGTTATGTCACTTGTAATGATGATTCATAAATGTTTAGACATATGCCATGAACCCAAGGAAATGTATCATGTATGAAAGGACCTAGGCATGCTTTTCCATGTGCCATGACCATGCATGTTTTTATGAATTAAGATGCTAATTATGTAGGTATGCCATGATTTAGGAATGATATGTATGCATACCATGATTTATGAATAATATGAATGTATGCCATGATTTATGAATGATATGTATGCATGTCCTGTTTATGGATGAAATGATGAATGAAGTTAAAGTTCATGCCTTCAAGGCATAATGGTGATATGGAATGAGAATGATGAATGAAATGAGGTTCATGCCTTCAAGGCATAATGATGATGTTAAGCATTAAGAATGAATGAATATGCTATGTATGTTTGTGAATAAAGAAGCATGTGAAAGTATTTTATTTTAAGAATGGGCTTGTACCGGACCTAAATAAGGTCCACGATTCTGGACTACCGATGAAGCTGTCCACGGTTCGGGACTACCGATGAAGCTGTCCTTACGGTTCGGGACTACCGATGAAGCTGTCCTTACCCTAGTAGGTCGAGATTAGCTACCTCATATTTACTTAGGGATGCACGAATATGATGAATGAATGTGGTACAAGCCAGGGCCCCAATGAATGTTATGATTATGTTTAAGTAATGAAAAGTATGATTTTAAACTAAGCATCCTTATGAGATATGCATTTGCCATGCATCCATCCATGTTATGCATTATGTTTATGAAAAGTATGTTTATGAAAAGTATGTTTATGAAAACTACGTTTATGCAAGGTATGTTGATGCAAAGTATGATAATTCAATGTATGTTCATGTTAATTATGATGCCATGATTATGTTTATTGTTCATGTTAATTATGATGCTATGATTATGTTTATTGTTCATGTTAATTATGATGCCATGATTATGTTTATTGTTCATGTTAATTATGATGCCATGATTATGTTTACGTTCATGTTAATTATGATGCCATGATTATGTTTATATTCATGCTAAGTTATGATGCCATGATTTCATTTATGGTTATGCTAAAACGATGATGCCATGATTGTTTAGATGTTCATGATAAGAAGTATGCTATGATATGTAGGATTGAAGCATGATGTTCATGTTTATACGACGTATGGATTTTGTGAGTAGGAAAAGGGTTTTACTAAGCCTCCGTGCTTATAGTCTTATTTTCTTATACCGCAGATCTAGCAAGAGATTTCGAAGGGAAGCAGCAGGAGAGGCTAGAACATGGATGTGTAGTAGTGACATGGCCAAGGAACCCTCTCGTTTCACTTATTACTTGTTTTATGATCTGACAATGCTTACTTTGGGTCATGCTCGACTTATAATAGTTATGCCTAAGAAACAACCTATTATTCGTGAAGTTATGGGTAAATTACTTGCTACCTGAAATGCTTATGAATAAGTCATGGAAAGTTGATATCAAGATGCTATGCACGCTGATAATATGTTACCTGAAATGCTTATGAATAAGTTATGGAAAGTTGATGTCATGATGTTAGGTATGCTAGTAATATGTTAAGCATAATGTCACCATGTCCATGAATGATAACCCAGACATGTGTATATGATTTAAGTACTAGTTATTCCGCTGCATTAAGATGTTACATATGCATATGTATGTTTAGCGTAACGCCACTTAAGAAAAAGAAAAAAAAAAGCGAGCGTTACACCTTCAGGTTGTATCATGTATACATCCTCAAGCAGGTTTCCATTAAGGAAAGCTGTTTTCGCATCCATTTACTATATCTCATAATCATAATGAACTGCTATGGACAGGAGCATCCGAATAGATTTAAGCATAGCTACTGGCGAATAGGTTTCGTCATAATCAATTCCTTGTTTTTGACGATATCCTTTTGCCACTAATCTAGCCTTAAAGGTAACAACATTACCTTCCATGTTGGTTTTCTTCTTGAAAACCCACTTGCACCCTATGGCCATAATCCCTTCAGGTGGGTTAACCAAGTCCCATACTTGATTTTTGTACATGGAATCCATTTCCGACTTCATGGCTTCAAGTCATTTATCCCTTTCTGAATTTTTCAGAACATCTTCATAACTGATAGGTTCTTCATCGCTAATGAGTAACATATCGTTCGATTCACTTATGAGAAATCCGTATCTCACTGGAATATTGCGTGTCCTATCAGACCTACGAAGAAGTGGTATTGTTTTAGGTTCAACTGATAGCTCATCATTATGAGTTATTGGTTGTGGGTATAGACTAGGTGTCTCTGTAATGTCTATTGGAGTTCCTTGAACTTCTTCAAGTTCAATGTTACTCCCACTGTTTTCTTGTAAAAGAAATTCTTTTTCTAGAAATACAGCATGCCTTGAAACAAACACCTTTTGTTCCAAGGGATGATAGAATTGGTAACCCTTCGTTTCCTTAGGGTATCCAATAAATAGACATTTATCAGACTTAACATCCAATTTGTCTGATACAGTCCGCTTCACATAAGCAGGACAACCCCATATTTTAAGGAGAGTTAAATGAGGTTTCTTACTATTCCACGTCTCATATGGAGTAGTAGAGACTACCTTGGTCGGGACTCTATTTAGCAAGTAAACAGCTGTCTTAAGTGCATAGCCCCAAAAGGATTTTCGAAGAGTTGTATGGTTCATCATAGATCTAACTATGTCCATCAAGGTTCGGTTACGCCTCTCAGATACACCATTATGCTGTAGTGTATACGGCGGAGTCCATTGAGACAATATCCCATTGTCCCTAAGATAATCTTAAAACTCTTGACTTAAATATTCACCACCCCGATCGGATCAAAGTATCTTAATACTTTTGCCAAGCTGTTTCTCTACATCACTTCTGAACTCTTTGAATTTCTCAAAGGCTTCAGATTTGTGTTTCATTAAGAACACATACCCAAATCGTGAGTGATCATCGATAAAGGTAATGAAGTAGCTATAGCCTCTTTGTGCAAGAGTTGACATTGGTCCACATATATCAGTATGTATTAGACCAAGCAATTCTCCCACTGGAATACCTTTTCCGGAAAAAAGTAATTTGGCCATCTTGCCTTTTAAGCATGATTCGCATGTATCAAATGAACCGGGTTCAAATGATTCCAGAATTCCACATCGGTGTAATTTGGTCATGCGTTTCTTACTTATATGGCCAAGACGACAATGTCACGTATAGGAGTCTATTTGATTATCTATTCGAGCACGTTTGTTGCTAACTTCGATATTGAAAATGTCACCGGATAAATCTAACGTGTAGATACCATTGCACAAAGTTCCGGTCCCATAAAGAACAACATTTAAAGTTATGTAACAACAATTGTTACTAAAAGTTAAATGATAACCTTTCATTCAAGCATGAAATAGATACAATGTTCTTTATTAACGAAGAAACAAAATAACAATTATCCAACTCTAAGACAAGTCCAGTAGGGAGCTTTAGCAAATATGTTCTGATGGCAACAGCAGCAATCTTTGCTCCATTTCCAACTCGCAAATTCGCTTCTCCCTTGACGAGTCTTCTTCTATTCCATAGCCCCTGTATGTCATTACATATATGTGAGCTACACCCAGTATCAAGTACCCAGGTGTACGAGGAAATAGAGTGACATTCAATAATGAAGATGCCTGAAGAGGATGGGGCATCGAATGCCTTCTTCTTCAAGGACTCAAGATAAACCTTGCAGTTTCTTCGCCAGTGGCCCTTCTTGCCGCAGTGATGGCAAGTGCCTTTTGGTGCCTTTTCAATCCTTTTGTCCTTAGTTAACTTATTGGTGTCCAAAATGGAACGCAAATTCAGAGAAGACATGATCAGGTGATTATCCTAGAAATACAAATTGAGGTTATGTGATGAGAAGAATGCATCAGTATACATTAATTTAATCCTATTTATTTTTCGAATTGAATATCCCTTTTTTTCAATTCGGGAGATCGTAGGAACATCTCCAAATAGGTTGATATCCAACCATAGATAAGAACAACCATGGCTGGGGTCATCAAGTTTTTCTTAGCTATGAAGGTAGCTAATTATACCAATTACATATTACATATATGTACCTATCACATTATGCTATCAACTAATTGAATGTTTGCATAAATCATTAGGTTGTTAACTCATTAACAAGTATGCAACATTATACATAGCACCCAACTGCACCTCTCTTTACATCGACCTTGGCTGTGGCACAACAAATCGATGCTCCAAGCTTAAGGCTGACCCATTAATCAAGAAATAGTTTTAATATGGTTGGAGCTCATTCAACCGTTTAGTCAGGCTTGGATGTGTCCAACAACCAAAACTAAGGATTGACCTCTGACTCCAACTATATTAATCATAAACTAATTCCATGGTTTGAACATGTTGAGGTTCAAGTCGGGCATGGATGTGTCCATCAACCCAAACGAGAAATAAAACTCCGGTTCTAACCATATTAATGGAAGGTATTGACCTTAATATTTTGTAAGGGGTTTTTGGTCTCATCCTTTTCTTTCTAAGCACATTCATGACATATAATTATGTCATGTACTAATGATTTCGTTAATAAAGTATGTATGTGACTTAATTTATCAAGTCTCATTAATTGAATTAGGAACCGGATTTCCTAATTCTAATTTCATATTTTATTCAAGGAATTGTTTTGGGAAACAATTTCCTAAATTGTCATAATCAATTTCGGAAATAATATGTTTAAGACTTTGATTTCTCTAAATCAAATCTTATTAAATTAAGAGATAGATTCTCTTAATTCAACCACATATTATTTTCATGAAAATCTTATTTAAGAAAACTCTATAGGAAATAATTTTCCTAATTAATTTTGGAGACAACAATATGTAAGAGCATCACCTCTTAAATCAAATAAGGAAATTATCGTTTGAGAATCACCTCAAAATTTTCAAGATGTGATTACATATTTTATTTATGGATTTATTAATTACAACAAATTATTTTCTTTGGGTGGCTCCCCGAGATTCAGATACCAAAAAAAAAGGAATTTGTTGTAAATCTAATTTGGTCCCCCTCCCCGAGGCGTAACCAAAATTAAACATGACAATTTTATTCAAAAAAGGAAATTAAATTACAACAACTAACTTTAAATTGGACGGCTCCCCGAGGCTCAATCCAAAATAAAGAATTTTGTTAATAATTTAAAACCAATTCGAATTTAATTATCAATTAATGATCCATAAATTTGTCTAGACTTTCTTGAAACAAAGTGCCCAAAATTGCGAGATTTCATAATAGGTTTTCAGAATAATTGTAAGTTTCTAGTACAAAGAAAACTTACATATTTCCAAAATTGGAAAATTTCCAAAATAGCAAATTTTCAAAATTGGAAAGTTTCCAAAAATGGGAAGTTTTCACAATTATCATAAAATTTCAGAAACTAAGATATTTCAAAAGTTTGCGAAATTTCATGAGGATTTGCAAACTTTGAAATTCGTAAATCTAAAATTTATCATAATTGAAAAGCTTCCATAATTGAAAAATTTTCGAAAATTGAAAACATGACAAAGTTTTCCGCAAAACAATTATATGATTATGTCGAACAATAACCGACTCTGATACCACTGTTGAGACCGGGTGCATGTTGACATGGATGCGGGTTCGTAATTTTAAAATTTATTACGTGCAACGGAAGATTTAGCATAAATAATTTCCCAAATTATTTAACCGCACATCTAAGCATGCAACCTTATATTGTGTAGACATGATCATATATTTAAAATTTTGCAGAAACGTAAACTAATTTACTTGTTACCTCGCGTAACTCGAAGGAAGGGACGAGATCCAACCGTAGCGTCCCTTGGAAGCTCCGCCTCTATTCGCGTCCACGCCGAGTTTTCTTCGGGATGACTTCGCAAAGCCACGAGTTTCGTGCCGACAAGAACTACTAGATTCTCCAAAGGCACGACAAGAATACCAAGAGAGAGATGGAAAGACTAACTACCAAACGAAGAACGGAATCAAAATTCCGGGAAGAAGTAAGGAGTAGCGCCTGCTTCTTCTATTTCTTCGGCAGCTTCTTGGTGGTGGTTGAAGCTCACGGCAAAAGGGGTTCTCCTTTTAGGGCCGGCGGCACAGAGGAGGGAGAGGGAGAGAAGGAGAGAGAGAGAGGGTTTATTTCTAGATCTCTTAGATTTTTCTCCAAGCCTTGCCTTGGTTCCTTTATATACTAGCCACTCAATCGCCAAGTCTCCATTTTATGGAATAAATTTTCATAAGAAATTTATCATATAAATTTTTCTATGAATTATTCCATCATGCCAAGTTTTTATCATAATTTAATTTATGATAAAAACAACCATGTCTCCCTTTTCTTATGGAAAGAAATTTTTTTATATAAATTTCTTTATATAAATTTCTTTATCATGGTAAATCAATCTATTATTGATTTTAAAAATAAAATAAACCAATCCATGGTTCATTTTAATTTCCATGAAAAATAAATTTCTTTATATAAATTTCTTTATCCATAATTTTATAAGACAAACCACGCGCGGTTTATTTTATAAATTTGAACCAAACAATTTGGTTCTTCCCTCTTATTGTGGCCGGCCAAACAAAGAGGGTGTGGACCCTCTTTGGCCGGCCAAACCCAAGCCGAAACCGTACGAA
The DNA here is from genome assembly GCA_024364735.1 of Boesenbergia rotunda. NCBI lineage: Eukaryota > Viridiplantae > Streptophyta > Magnoliopsida > Zingiberales > Zingiberaceae > Boesenbergia > Boesenbergia rotunda. The sequence goes on along the minus strand of JAGFNQ010007680.1, from coordinate 4,791 downwards.
TTAAACTCATTTAATTCGTCCAATAAGTCTTCAAAAGACTTAGCCATTTTATGCTTCCGATGCGTCTCTGAAAAATTCAGATTCGACTTATCTCTCTTGATCAGAAAATCTAATTTTCAACTCGTTTTAAAATCCTCGGATTACTCGTAGTGCGTGTGACTATATAGACTTTCGATTTATGTTGGCTATCAATAATTAACCAATTATAGAACGATCATGAGTGACACCTAGTAGTACATCATGATCCCCAATTAATCGAAAGATCAACGGTTGACCTCAGAAATTATTGTGAAACCCTTCAGCAGCTCTAATGAATCGTGCCTCATTCCCTTCACCATCTTATACCCACTTGGTTCAGGACATGGTCTATGTGTGTCAATCCCCACTAGGCTGACTACGTCACACCTAGCCCAAGCAATGCCTTTCTCATCCAACGGATTCTAATTACTCTCATGTATCTGAGATATTCATACTCTGATCATGTGATGCTCTAGCCAGAGGCTTTGAGTAATAATCCGACGATAGGCCTTGGGTATACATCTCCTCGCAAGGAGTGGTGAATCCTTTGTAGGCACCCACCCTTTGGGAGGAGGTTGGGGAATTTCAGTTGTTAGGATCTCAAAGTATTTACTGTGATGCAGAGCTGGTCCGTATTATCAGACGCAGGATGTTAGAGGGTCAGGATCGCTAAAAGAGTTATGTAGATTAGAGATGCCGACTCTTGGAGTTCTCCATGAGCGATCACGTATTCTTGCGAGTATCACCCATGAAAGGGGTGAAGAGGTTGGGTTTCGAGGTATGCTAGCTCCACGCTACATTGGACCATTTCAGATTTTGGAGCGGTAACTTATCATCTGACATTACTGCCATCTCTCGCTAGAGTTCACGATGTGTTCTATGTTTCCATGCCAAGGAAATATGCACCAGATCCTACTCACGTCTTATTGGAGGTGCCGAGCACACTTCAGCCAAATGCGACTTACGAGAAGATACCCATGCGGATATTGGAGCACAAAGAGCATCGGTTGAAGAACAAGACAATTTGGCTGGTCAAAGTTGATTGGCAGTACCATTCTGATGAGGAAGCTACTTGGGAGCTCGAGAATACGATCATAGCTCGCAATTCTCATCTGTTTATTTGTGGTGCGTATAGTTGGTTTTCGTTCCGTATTTGTATTGTATATAAGTTGTTAGTACCTGTTGAGGTTTACTAGAGAAATTTGGAGACTAAATTTTTATTTGTGGGGGAGAATATTAGACACCGAAAGTTGGAGGGTTAAAATGCCTAAAATCAAAACATAAGGGTGTGATTGGAATTAGCCAAATTAGAAGGGTCTTTTTGCAAAACCCCAAAAACTAATAAATTGCCCTAAACTTCCCCCGAAATCCTTTTTTTGTCGTTTTCTTCCTCGACGCCGAACTCACCTCACACAGACGGTTTCTTACTATTCCATGTCTTATATGGAGTAGTAGAGACTACCTTGGTCAGGACTCTGTTTAGCAAGTAAGCAGCTGTCTTAAGTGCATAGCCCCAAAAGGATTTTAGAAGAGTTGCATGATTCATCATGGATCTAACCATGTCCATCAATGTTCGGTTACGCCTCTCAAATACACCATTATGCTGTGGTATATATGGCGGAGTCCATTGAGACAATATCCCATTGTCCCTAAGACAATCTTGAAACTCTTGACTTACATATTCACCACCCCGATCGGATCGAAGTATCTTAATACTTTTGCCAAGCTGTTTCTCTACTTCATTTCTGAACTCTTTGAATTTATCAAAAGCTTCAGATTTGTGTTTCATCAAGAACACATACCCGAATCGTGAGTGATCATCGATAAAAGTAATGAAGTAGCTATAGCCTCCTTGTGCAAGAGTTGACATTGGTCTACATACATCAGTATGTATTAGACCAAGCAATTCTCCCACTGGATTACTTTTTCTGGAAAAGGGTAATTTGGCCATCTTGCCTTTTAAGCATGATTCGCATGTATCAAATGAACCGGGTTCAAATGATTCCAGAATTCCACATCGGTGTAATTTGGTCATGCGTTTCTTACTTACATGGCCAAGACGACAATGCCACGCATAGGACTCTATTCGATTATCTATTCGAGCACGTTTGTTGCTAACTTCGATATTGAAAACGTCACCGGATAAATCTAACGTGTAGATACCATTGCACAAAGTTTCGATCCCATAAAGAACACCATTTAAAGTTATGTAACAACAATTGTTATTAAAAGTTAAATGATAACCCTTTTCATTCAAACATGAAATAGATACAATGTTCTTTATTAACGAAGGAACAAAATAACAATTATCCAATTCTAAGACACGTCTGTTGAGGCAATCGGCCCTTGAATGATTGGAAGATCATGGTTTTGATGTGTGGGCGAATAGGTTTAAAGTTAGAGTGTTATGTTGTATTTGATTTGTGTGATTGAGTTTGCAGGACTTGGAAAATCACACTTGGTGGACCTATCTGAGGGACGAGAGCCAAGGGAGGAGAACTCCAAGGGCAAGCCGGGAAGTGGACTTCAAAGGGCACACGTGAAGGGTGGCATGGAGGCAAGCCAAGGGAAGGCTTGTGTGCGCATCCGAGGGACGATAGCCAGAGGAAGAGGACTTCAAGGGGCGAGCCAAGGGAGCAGACCTGAAGGCGCACGCGAAGGAGAAGGTTTGAAGTGGCTGGAGCTGAGCTGGGAGGCAGGGCAGTTGACTGGCCCAAAGGCAGTCGACTGCCAAAACCCACAGAGAGTTCGCAGCCTCGGACCAGTCGACTGCCCCAAGGCAGTCGACTGGTATACCCCAAAACTAGCTGTTGGCTAGCCGTTGGCCAGCATTTACTGCTGGGCCAGTCGACTGCCCTAGGGGCAGTCGACTGGTACGAGTCTGGACAGACTGCAAATCTATCCTTTTCACCTATAAAAGGAGGCCTCGTTACACGTGTCTGTACAGTTCCGTACAGTAACAAAGTGCTGCCAAATTGTAGAGTGATTTCTCACTTCCTTCATCATTTTTCTACACCTGTAAAGAGAAAGCTTTTGCTGTAAAGGTTTCTCCACCTCAAGGAGACTTTTCGATAGTGAAAAGTGGTGCTCGCGGCGTGGATCCTTGGATTAGTCACCCATTTGGGTGGATACCAAGTAAAAGAATTTTTGTTAGCATTGTTATTGTCTTTGCATATTATTTCCGCTGCGCTAACATCTGTGTAGAGATCAAACGATCAAAAGAAAGTGCATTCACCCCCCCTCTGCACGCCACATCGATCCTTCAGTTGGTATCAAAGCCGGTGCGTTTTGGAAGATCTAACAATCAACCAGAACATTTGTAATGGCGTTTCAAGAGGGATACTCCACCGCACGACCACCATTCATCGACGGCAATGACTTCGCGTACTGGAAAGGTAGAATGCAGTACTATCTTATGAATGACATAGAAACTTGGATAAGTGTTGCAGATGGATTCGAGGCGCCCGTCGATGAAAGAGGAGATCCTACACCTATGAGAACATGGTCTAAAGAAGTGATGAAAAGGGCGCAGTCAAATGCCAAGGCCACCACTACACTGCAGTGCGGGCTCTTGAAGGAGCAACTGAACAAGGTGGGGTCATTCAAGAGCGCCAAAGAGCTATGAGACAAGTTGGTAGAACTAAACGAGGGGTCAAACGAGTCCAGAAGAGCTAAGAAGGACGTGTTGGTAGCCCAACTGCAATCCCTCTCCATGAAGAGCAACGAGACCGTCAGTCAGCTGCATGGAAGGGTAAAGGAAGTGATCAACGAGCTCCATGTAATTGGAGAGAAAATTGAAAGCCGGGACATTGTCAGGTATGTCTTACAAGCCTTCCCGAGAACCACCCTGTGGGCATCCATGGTTGATGCTTACAAGGTATCGAGGGACTTACCTTTAGTTAAATTAGACGATCTATTTTGTGAATTTGAACTGCACGAGCAAGCTAACATTTCGGCAAAAGATAAAGGTATTGCTTTTGTTACAGAAAAGGAGAAGAAGAGGAGAAAGGAGAAGAAGAAGGTGATCTACTCATCATCCTTGGACTCAAAGGAGTCAAGTGCCTCTATGGACAGTGACCAAGAGGCCTTTATGGTAAGGAAATTTCGTAAAGCATTTAAAAATTTTTCTAACAAATCATATGCTAGGAAAGGGGCCAAAGGTAAGGGTAAGGCCAAGGAGATAATCTGCTACAACTGTCATCAAGAGGGACATATGAAGAACGAGTGTCCCCAGTTGAAGAAGAGGGAGGACAAGAAGGAAGAGAAGAAGAAGAATGACAAGAAGAAGTCAAAGAGAAAGGAGAAGAGTGCCACGAACCTCAAGGCGACTTGGGATGATCCCTCATCCTCAGAGGAAGAAGAAGAGTAAGTCTCCCACTTCGCTCTTATGGCACAAGACGATTCAGACTCTTCAGACGATGAACGAAGCTCAAGCAGTGAAGATGAGAGCTTCTCCACCTCATCATCATCAGAGTCAGAAGCTTCGGTAAGTGAGGTATACCACTTACCCTCCTCTACCTTAGTGAAAATCATTTCTAGTACTAACATGGACTTAGCTAAGGCTAGAAGTAAGATTAAGGATCTTAAGGAACAAATTGCCATGCTTAGAGTAGAGACTATTAAACTTAAGGATTTGCATGCTAGCTCTACCTCTTCACATGTTTCACATATTGAAAATGAAAATAAGGAGTTAAGGAAACAAGTAGATGACCTCACAAAGGCCCTTAGGAAATTTCAAGTAGGATCAAGTAACCTTGATATGATCATTAACAG
>JAGFNQ010007679.1:0-98586 GCA_024364735.1 Boesenbergia rotunda | reverse complement strand
TAACCATGGTATCAATGTACCAATTGCGCCTTCTCTAATAGGTTGCGGGGTAGCTAGCCACCGCACCTTATTAGAGCTTCTTTCTAACTTTCTGTGGGCCTTCCATTTGCCCGGTACATGTCACTTTCCGAAAATAAAATACTTTCTTACTATAATACTTATACGTATCAAACTATCTTACTTTTGCATAAATTTTGCACTTAACACCTTTACCTTTCTTACTTGAGACTTTCATCGAGCACCTTGCGTGCCCTTAATCCCAACCTCATTTTTGGGACTTTTCAAAAATTAAATCTTATCATTCTTAGCTTACATACACCAAATCTAAACCAATTACAATTCTATCATGAGAAAACATGAATCTTTAAAAACTTAAAACACCCGATAACCATAATCTTAAAGCATGCATCATAAAACATGGTTCTACAACAAGAACTTACATAAGAAAACTACTCCTATTGCAGGTGAGTGATCTACTTACCCTTTTCTTGATGAAAACTCACTAAATAGAGGTAAAAACCCTAGCGTAGGACTCCTTTCCTCTTCCTTGCAAGAACTTCCCCTCCTTGGCCCTAGGGAAGAACCCTAGGCTTTCTACTCAAGAGGAGGAAGAAGAAGAAGAAGGAAGAAAGTTATGGCTTCCTCCCTTGTATTTTTTTTTCGCAGCCTCCTCGCCCTCTTCTATTCGCGCAGCCACAAAAACCCTCGGGCACTCCACGTGACTTAAGCGAAGTTTAAATACCTCTTCATGAAAAAGCTTAACTCACCCATAACATAATTTCGCTCCTTTCTTTTTTGTGCTTGATACCCCGGACCTTTTGGCTAGCCGAACTCCCTTAAGGCTTTGTATTGTCGCGTGGTCGCGAGTTCAAACCCCCGCCCGACCCTTAAATTTTTTTTTCCATTTTATTCTGAAAAATTGCTAGAAAAATTCCGAAAAATCCCTAATAATACCAGAAAATTATTGGGTGTTACAATCCTCCTCACCTTGTAAAAAGTTCATCCTCGAACTTAAAACAGCTCTGGATACCTTTGCCTCATGCTATTTTCTGATTCCCAAGTTGCCTCTTCATGCTTCTGATTCAGCCATAAGACTTTCACTAGTGGTACCTCTTTGTTCCTCAGCTTCTTAACTGTTCGGTCTATTATTTGAATATGTCGACTTTCATAACTGAGATCCTCCTGAACTTGTAGCATCCGTGGCTCAATCACTTGGTTGGCATCTGGGATGTGCTTCTTCAATATTGAGACATGGAACACATTGTGTATTGCTGACATCTCTGAAGGTAGCTCCAACTCATAAGCTACCTTGCCAACTCTTTTTGTCACTGGGTAGGGTCCTATGTATCGAGGACTTAGCTTGGCTTTCTTGCCAAATCTTATTACACCCTTCATAGGAGCAACTTTGAGGAAAACTGTGTCCCCAACTTCAAACTCTAATGGTCTACGGCGTACATCGGCATAACTCTTCTGCCTACTCAGAGCAGTTTCTATTCTCTGGCGGATACTCTTTATAGCTTCTATGGTATCATCTATGAGATCAGTCTGTGACCCCATTTCTTTCTTCTCACTACCTTCATACCAATAGAGGGGAGATCTACACCTCCTACCATAAAGAGCTTCGTAGGGCGCCATACCAATAGTAGCCTGATAACTGTTGTTGTAGGCAAACTCAGCTAAACACAAATACTTGCACCAACTGCCCTTGAAGTCTAATGCACAAGCTCTGAGCATATCTTCTAGAATTTGATTCACTCTCTCTGTCTGTCCATCTGTCTGGGGATGGAAAGCTATGCTAAACTTCAGTTTGGTGCCTAGCGCTGTCTGTACGCACTCCCAAAAGTGTGAAGTGAAACGACCATCCCTATCAGAGATAATGGTCTTCGGGACTCCGTGTAGTCGGATCACTTCCTGCACATATAACTGGGCTAACTTTTCAATTGAGTAAGACACTTTGATTGCCAAGAAGTGGGCAGACTTGGTCAATCTGTCTACTATCACCCAAATAGCGTCATAGCCATTAGTTGTCTTTGGTAGACCAACTATGAAATCCATGGCTATGTCTTCCCATTTCCACTCTGGAATCTGAATGGGCTGTAGGACACCTCCTGGTCTCTGGTGTTCTGCTTTAACTCTCTGACATGTCAGGCAGGTGCTGACATACTTAGCTATGTCTCTCTTCATCCCTGACCACCAAAATCTTCTTTTCAAATCTTGGTACATCTTAGTGGAACCAGGATGCATTGAGTAGGGAGTTCCATGGGCTTCTTCAAGAATCTTCTTTCTCAGCTCTTCATGATTGGGGACACATAAACGGTCACCATAGTAGAGTATCCCACTGTCAGATACTCTAAACTCTTTACTCTCACCTTCTTGCATCTCTTGCTTGATCCTTTGGATATCAGAATCCTCAACTTGCTCTTTCTGTATTTATTCAAGCAAAGTTGATTCTAGTGTCAATAGAGCTAGCTGCCCATCAATAATCTCCACTCCATAATCTACTATCTCCTTCTGTAATGGTGGTGCCAACGATGATAAGGACATCAAAGTGGCACAAGTCTTTCTACTCAGTGCATCTGCTACTCTATTTGCCTAACCAGGGTGGTACAGAATCTCACAGTCATAGTCCTTCACTAACTCGAGCCACCTTCGCTGTCTCATATTGAGGTCTTTCTGAGTGAAGAAATATTTCAGACTCTGGTGATCTGTATAAATCTTACACTGCACTCCATACAAGTAATGCCTCCATATCTTTAGAGCAAAGACTACAGCTGCCAACTCCAGATCATGAGTGGGGTAATTCTTTTCATAGTCCTTGAGTTGCCTGGAAGCATAAGCTATGACTTTGCCTTCTTGCATAAGGACTGCTCCAAGTCCTAGCTTTGATGCATCACTGTATATATCAAAGCTCTTATCACCTTCGGGTACTGTAAGGATAGGAGCGCTGGTCAGTCTCTTCTTCAACTCAAGGAAGCTCTGCTCACAGCCCTCAGTCCACTCATACTTCTTATTCTTTCTGATAAGGGCTGTAAGTGGAGAAGCTATCTTTGAAAAGTCCTTTACAAACCTTCTGTAGTACCCTGCCAAACCTAGAAAACTTCTGATCTCACTGGCATTCTTTGGTCGACTCCAGTTACTGACTGCTTCAATCTTGGTTGGGTCTACCATAATACCTTCCTTGGAAATGATGTGGCCTAGGAATGCCACCTGGTCAAGCCAAAACTCACACTTTGAGAATTTGGCGTACAACTCCCTCTGGTGTAAGGTCTGCAATACTATCTTCAGGTGTTCTTCATGTTCTTCCTGAGTCTTTGAATACACTAGGATATCATCAATGAAGACAATGACGAACTTGTCAAGAAAGTCCTTGAACACTCTATTCATTAGATCCATAAACGTCGCAGGGGCGTTTGTCACTCCAAAAGGCATGACCACAAACTCGTAGTGCCCATATCTTGTACTGAAAGCAGTCCTTGGCACATCACTCTCCTTCACTTTGAGTTGATTGTAACCTGATCGCAGATCTATTTTGGAGAACACTGTGGCTCCCTTCAGCTGATCAAATAAATCATCTATCCTTGGCAAAGGATATCTGTTCTTGATGGTTACCTTATTCAAAGCTCGATAATTTATGCACATTCGCATAGATCCATCTTTCTTCTTGACGAACAATACAGGAGCTCCCCAAGGTGAATGACTAGGGCGGATGAAACCCTTGTCGAGCAGCTCTTGTAATTGTTCTTGCAATTCTTTCAGTTCTGCTGGCGCTGTGCGATAAGGTGCCTTCGAAATTGGGTTGGTTCCTGGGGCCAACTCGATTTCAAACTCAATTTCCCGATTGGGAGGGAGTCCTGGTAACTCTTCAGGAAACACCTCAGGATAGTCATAGACTACCCTCACTTCTTCTCTCTTCAACCCTTCTCCTTGACTTGCATCCACTATATGAGCTAGAAAACCAGAGCACCCCTTCTCTAACATTCTCTGAGCTTGTAAGGTAGATAAGAACCTTTTTGTCTTTCTCTTTGGGTCTCCAATGAACTCAAATGGAGGTTCTACTTCTGGTGTGAACTTGACTTTCCTCTTGCGGCAGTCTATAGAAGCACTATACTTGCTCAAGAAGTCCATCCCTAAAATAACATCGTAATCCTTCATCTCCAGGACTACCAAGTCACTATAGAGCTCTCGGTTGGAAATCCAGATTGGTACTGCCCTTAGCCTCTGAGTAGAGGCCATTACTTCCCCTGACGGTAAGGTTGTTAAAAATTTCTGACCCAAACTTTCTGGTGGGATCCCTAGCTTTTTAGAGAAAAGCATGGATACAAAAGAATGGGTTGCCCCAGTATCGAATAACACAATAACATATTGAGATGAGGTGAGTATTCGACCTGTGACCATGTTAGGAGCATTTGCCACCTCTTCCTTGGTGATGGCGAAAACCCTGGCGTTGGTCGTGGCTGGTGGGGCTTCCATCCTCGCCTGACTGTAATAAGATCCCTCCATAACTGGCTGCATCTGGTGTAGCTGAGCAGGTCCACCCCCGTACTGAAGAAGCTGTGGTGGAGGCGGCTTTGCTTTAGGGCACACCTTGGCCAGGTGCCCTACTACCCCACAGATATAACACCCACCAACACTCGACTGGTTAGGGCAAGCCTTCATCATATGCCCTTCTGCTCCGCAAATATGGCATCCGCTCATGCCCTGACGACATACTCCAGGATGTGTCTTCCCACACTTTGGGCAAGGAGAATACTTGAGCTGCTTGCTTGACGAGCCCCCTTTGTTGCCCTCAGAAGTCTTCTGGTCCCATTGCTTCCTCTTGCCTGAATTCCCTTTCCAGTTTTGTTGGTTCTGCGGATTTCCTTGGGACTTCTGGGCTGATGCCTGTTGTTGTTGCACACGTGTGACCTTTATACTATTCAAGTAGTGCTCAGTGATCAAAGCATTACTTACTAGTTCTTCTGAAGTCTGTGGTCTATTACCACTGCCGGCCACATTCAAAGCTATTTGAGGCCTCAGCATCTTGAGCATCAACCTGACCCTTTCCTTTTCAGTGCTAACTAACTCCGGGCACAAGCGAGCTAGTCGATTGAACTTCTTCACTGCATCATCTACAGACAGATCTCCTTGACGGAACTCAGTGAATTCATCATAGTGTTTGTTTGTTACCTTCATATGAAAGTACTCCTCCAAGAACTCTGCTTCAAAGTCGGCCCAGGTCATCTGATTCACATTTCTCTTAGCCTTCACTCTTTCCCACCACATCCTGGCATCTCTAGTAAGGCAGAAGGATGTGCACTTTATCTTCTCCACCTCGGGCCAGTCCAGTAACTCCATTATACTCTCCACTGTTTTGAACCATGCCTGAGCATCCCATGGTTCACTTGTGCCAGAAAAATTTTCGGGATTTAATCTCTGCCACTGGATCAGATATGCTTCCTGTCTCACTTCTCTTGCCAGAGGTACTGGGGGAGTCTCTGTCACCACTGGTGCCACTACTTGCGCCACTGGCGCCACTACTTGCGCCACTGGCGCCACTACTTGCGCCACTGGCGCCACTGGGTTGGTAGCAGGAGTGACCTGCTGATTAGCCATCAAGGTAGCAATAACTTGCTGCTGTTCAGCAAGTTGTCTCTACAGCTGGGCTACTACTCCTTGAAGATCTGTTGGTGGTACTGACTCCGTGGACTCCTGTTCTCTAGGAGCTTGCTCCTCATTTCGGACAATTCTAGGACGTCCTCTTGCCATTCTCTTACTCTATAGTGTAAAGAAAATAAAAACTCATTATCTCTTACTAACTTACTTCATTATCTCCTTGCACATATTAGCATAAAATAATACCAATATCCTTTTCTATCATCATGCACTTACTGATACTAACAATCAATAAAAAAAAGCGTATAAACTACAATATATGAACTTCTTACTTGGCAGGCGGCAGGATTGATGCTTGATGTCAGTGTGGCGGAAGGGTGGAAAACTGACTCTGATACCACTCTGTGATGACCCGACTTCTCTACCCTGTACCTAAGCCGGATCGCCTCTCTTTACTACCTTTACCTTTACTCACTTCACCTTAACCTTTGACTTCACCTTAGACCTTGGCCTTAGGTTACCACTACTTGACTTCAAGAACTGAAAACCATTTCCAAAGATCCACAATTCATATACTTTCAAGACATACAAAGACATAACTCCATTTCTATACTCTATGCTAGTTTTATAAACATCCTAGCAACTCAAAACAAATCTAATGACTTGAAATTAGAATCTTTGCGGAATTTAACAAGACTACCAAACCATATGAAATCATGCTAAAGATTGTATCAACTTTTGACTCTATGCGGAGGTTAAACACAATGTTCACATTTTACCAAACAAAATATTAAATATTAATGCAATACTAGAGTTTTGTACTCAACCTTGTCTCTATACAAAGTTTACACAAAATCATTACGTTCTACCAATCCAAAACACCAAACCACAAGTTTCTAAACTTCAGAAATTGCCTTTAAGCCTTAACCCAACGGATCTCTTCCACGGTTCCACCGCCACTGAGCATCAATGCAAGTCCTGGTCACCTCCATAACTTATGCTTTTTCTTTGCCTTTATCTGCAATAGAAGGAAATGTAACTAATAAGCACAATGCTTAGTAAGTAAATCCTAACTCACAAATCCATGCTATCGATAATAAACATGGTCATTTCAAAGAATGCTTACTTCCAAAATACATGCACATGGGAAAACTTACATCTACTTATCATGCTCAATCATGTTGAAAACATTACTTGCATTACATCATTTGCAACCTTAACGTACTCATACATTCAAACACTAACTTCCTTACTCTTACTCTTTAACATGCTTGCAATGTATCAAGGCTAACATATGAAATAAAGGCACATACTTAAAACTGAAAACACTTGCGAATACTTATTTACTTGAAAATAGTAATCAACTTTCTTTAGGCCTTGACATTGTACCATGGTATCAATGTACCAATTGCGCGCTTCTCTAATAGGTTGCGGGGTAGCTAGCCACCGCACCTTATTAGAGTTTCTTTCTAACTTTCTGTGGGCCTTCTATTTGCCCGGTACATGTCACTTTCCGAAAATAAAATACTTTCTTACTATAATACTTATACGTATCAAACTATCTTACTTTTGCATAAATTTTGCACTTAACACCTTTACCTTTCTTACTTGAGACTTTCATCGAGCACCTTGCGTGCCCTTAATCCTAACCTCATTTTTGGGACTTTTCAAAAATTAAATCTTATCTTACTTAGCTTACATACACCAAATCTAAACCAATTACAATTCTATCATGAGAAAACATGCATCTTTAAAAACTTAAAACACCCGATAACCATAATCTTAAAGCATGCATCATAAAACATGGTTCTACAACAAGAACTTACATACGAAAACTACTCCTATTGCAGGTGAGTGATCTACTTACCCTTTTCTTGATGAAAACTCACTAAATAGAGGTAAAAACCCTAGCGTAGGACTCCTTTCCTCTTCCTTGCAAGAACTTCCCCTCCCTGGCCCTAGGGAAGAACCCTAGGCTTTCTACTCAAGAGGAGGAAGAAGAAGAAGAAGGAAGAAAGTTATGGCTTCCTCCCTTGTCTTTTTTTTCGCAGCCTCCTCGCCCTCTCCTATTCGCGCAGCCACAAAAACCCTCGGGTACTCCACGCGACTTAAGCAAAGTTTAAATACCTCTTCATGAAAAAGCCTAACTCACCCATAACATAATTTCGCTCCTTTCTTTTTTGTGCTTGATACCCCTGACCTTCTGGCTAGCCGAACTCCCTTAAGGCTTGGTATTGTCGCGTGGTCGCAAGTTCAAACCCCTGCCCGACCCTTAAATTTTTTTTTTCATTTTTATTCCAAATAATTTCTAGAAAAATTCCGAAAAATCCCTAATAATACCAGAAAATTATTTGGTGTTACAAGGTATGCAAAGTTTAGATTCCTAGAAATTTTTTCAATTTCCTGCACTGTCGTATGTTAATTTAGATAATGTTTCTGAAAAATTAGAATTATTACATAATCATCTCAATATTTTGCATGACCAACTAGAAAATGTAGATAGTAATAAATTATCAAAAATTAATTCATTAATTGTCAATATCAATGCAATAATTTGTAAAATTAATTCTGAATTTCCTAAGGATAATATTGAAATTAATTCTGAATTTCTTGAGGATAATATTGAAATTAAATCTAATAATCTTAAGGATAAGTTTGAAATTAAATCTGATAATTTTAGGAATAACTCTGAATTTAACTTGGAAATTATTGAGGATAAATTTGATAATCTTAAGGATAATCCAGAAAATAATTTTGAAAGTCTTAAGGATAATCCAGAAATTAATTTTGAAATTCTTAAGGATAATCCAGAAATTAACTTTGAGATTCTTAAGGATAATCTAGAAATTAATTTTGATAATCTTAAGGATAATCCCGAAATTAATTTTGAAATTCTTGAGATTAATCCTGAAAATATTGAAGAATTTTCTGAAGACAAAAATAATTTTACTAAGGATATTGGAGATGAAATCCTTTTAGATAATAATCTAATTATTTCCCTGGATAATCCTGAAATATTGACTAGTGGCCCAAATTACTCAACCTACTGTGAAGATATTGAAGGATGTGATTTTAATGATGAGGATAAGGAGGAAGATGAATTCTCTACAATTAAGGCCATAGTTAATAAAAATTACAAGAATTCAAATAAATCAGAATTGTTAGAAAAATTTGAAAAATTAGATAAAGTAGAAATAGTAGATGAGTCAGCTATTTTTGAAATAATGAAGATGATGAATTTAAATCCATAACTTTTAACCAACCCAGAAATTATGAAAATTAAATCAAGATAAACGTTAAAAACTTTGATTAAATTTTAATTAATTTTTGAACCTTAATTTAATCCTTTATTTAACAATTAAGATAAATTAATTCTTAACTTTAATTAATCCTTAATTTATTAATTTAAATGTTAATTAATTCGTAATTAAGTTAAGTAATCCTTAATTTAATTTTAATTAATTTTTTTAATTAACTTCAATTAATCTTTAGTTAATTAACTTCAATTAATCTTCAATTAATCAACTTCAATTAATCCTTAATTCAACTTTAAATAATTCTTAATTAATTCAACTTTAAATAATTCTTAATTAATACAACTTTAAATAATTAGTAATTAATTCATCTTTAAATCCTAATTAATCAATTTAACTTTAAATATTTACTAATTAATTTAACTTTAAATAATTAATTTAAGTTTAATTAATTCTTAATTAATTTAACTTCAATTAATTTAACTCTAACTCTTAAATAACTTAAACTCAAACTAAATAAAATCCTACCCAAATCGTAACAATAAATTTAATAAAATTAAAAATGTCAAAGTGGGTTGACATATTCGCGGGTTCACACGACATGTATCAAATCGAAAATTTGATACATCATTAGAAACTTAATAAAATGCCTTGACCTGTTTGAATCATGCATAACTGTCATGTCATGCATATGCAATTTTCTTAAAATATATGTCATGCCATTCACGTCTAATTTTATGCATGATTTAGAACGTTTATAGGAAAAAAAATAATTAAAACTTGAACAACCTAGTATTAGGTGGAGGTGAGATGATAGTACATTAGGGAAACCCTTCTAATAAGGTCAAGTATATTCTACTTGGTCTGTTTAGTCTGGTGGAATTAGCTGAAGCTACCGATCCAAGACCTAAACTAGTTAGACCAAAATTTTTCAAGAAGTAACTTGAAAATGAATTTTCGGTAAAAGACTTTATCAAGGAAAGGGTTGTTGCTCCAATAAGGCTACGACCAAAGAAGGTCTTGTGCCTCGCCAAGACCTGGTAGCCAATTACCGAAAATCAAATTCACTTTACTATTTGATAAATTTGAATCTAATACAAGTTTCGATTAAGTCGTAGATTTAATAATAAATTAAGAAAAATGATTCAAGCATCTCACAATGCACCCATAAGGCAACCATGCTTGCTGTATTGAGACATCTAGAATGGGTAAGATGTTAAGGACTAATAAATTGAAAAATATTTAAAATTGTTTTTCAAAATTGTTAGAATATTTTTCTAAAAATATTTTTTCAAAATAGTGCTTCAACATAATAATGTTTTTATGAATTTCATGATTGTCTGATTGCTTATACATATGATAGATTTTCAAAAATTATATTCTTTTGAAAAATTGTTTGACCTACACAATTAGACACAAACCTCTTAGGTCAACACTAAAGTCCCCTAAGACACTTAGATAGAGTCAAACGGTGTTGGTTACAGGGGGAGTGTTTTAAAATTGTTTTAAAATGTTTTTTGAAAACTATGCTTTAAACATCACTATCACTTCAAAATATTTTTCGAAAACTGTGCCTTAATCACTATCACTTATGTTTTCGAAAAAGCTTATGCTTTAAAAGTTATTCTCATTCCAAGTTAAATTTTCTAAAAACTTATTACCATACTGTCATTCAGAGCTGTTCTTTTGATTTTGATAAACCCTAAAGACATAGAGGAAGTCTACTTAATGATCTACAAAGACTCCTAGGATGTGTCAAATTTAGGGGGAGTCTAAGTCAAAAGAATACTTTCTGATAAGTATTTGTTTAAATTTTTTTTTTGGCAATTATTTTTGAAATTATTAAAGAATACTTTTGATCTGAACCAAACCCTAAGGACTCAGAGGAAGGATACTTGTGGTCAACAAACTTCCTAGGACTGGGTCAAGTTTAAGAGGAGGTCAAATTAAAAGAGTTATTAAATATTTCAAAATAATATATTTTCGTGCACTATATTTTCAAAATCCTGTTGAATGTATAACCAAGTTGTCTTTCAAAATACTATTATTCTATGTTTCAAAATTTTTGTGGCTTATAAAATTGTTTTTGAAATAATGTTTACTTGAGTTTGAGAATTTCCAGGGCACTTAGGAAAATGTCCTTGTAGTTAACAAGGTTTCCTAGGATTGTGTCAGAATGGAAAAGAGACCAAGTCAAGTAAAGTATTATGTTTTCAAAAATGATAATATTTTTCAAAAAGTACTTATACTGTCTTATACTTTTCAAAAATTGCTAATATTTTTCAAAAAAAAAATTATACTTATACTTTTCGAAAATGCCTAATATTTTTCAAGTACATACATTTTTGTTATAATATTTCTCAAAAGTACTTGCATTTTTCAAAGATTATAATATTTCACAAAAGTACTTGCATTTTTTAATGATAATAGTATTTTTTCAAAAGTTATACATTTTCCAAAAGTATTGTATTTTTCGAAAAGTGCCAGACATCTCTCAAATATACTAGTATTTTCTCAAAAAGTGCAAAATTTCTTTCAAAATACTATTATTTTTGTAAAGTGCACAATATTTACCAAAGTACTTGCATTTTTCAAAGATTATAATATTTCTCAAAAGTACTTGCATTTTTCAAAGATTATAATATTTCACAAAAGTACTTGCATTTTTTAAAGATAATAGTATTTTTTCAAAAGTTATACATTTTCCAAAAGTATTGCATTTTTTGAAAAGTGCCAGACATCTCTCAAATATACTAGTATTTTCTCAAAAAGTACAAAATTTCTTTCAAAATACTAATATTTTTGTAAAGTGCACAATATTTTCCAAAGTACAAAATTTTTTTGTGCAAAATGCATAACGTGTTTTAATTGCATAATCTTTTATAAGTGCGTTTGTTTAAAATTTATCATATTATACTAAAAGTTCAAAATATTTCTAGCTTGTTGCTATACTTCAAAAATTTAGATTTTCAAAAAGAACCAAATGTTTTCATTGTTGGTGCAAGTATTTTTGGTGATTTTTGATGTATGACAAAGGAGGAGAGGTGCGCTTAAGTTAGAAATTTTTGTTCTCTTACCAAAGGATCGAAAAAACAAAATGTTTTTTTCAAAAAGGGGGGGGGGGAGAGTGAGCGGAAGTCAGAAGTTTTCCCCAAAAGCTCAAAAATGGGGTTTCAAATTTTTTATTTTATTTTTTTTTATCCCAAGGTTTAGCCCTTTCATCTAATCTAACTTTAGGTATTGTCAAACATCAAAAAGGGGGAGATTGTTGGTGCATGGTGCAAGATGCAACAGCGATGCCCTCCTCTAAGTGTTTCAATGTTTGACAATATGCTTAAGTCAGTGATACATTAAACAAGGGAAGTGTTGGGACCAGGTGCATGTTGACATAGATGCGGGTTTGTAATTTTAAAATTAATTATGTGCAGCAGAAGGTTTAGCATAAATAATTTCTCAAATTATTTAACCACACATCTAAGCATACAATTTTATCTTGTGTAGACATGATCATATTTTAAAATTTTGCAGAAACATAAACTAATTTACATATTACCTCGCGTAACTCGAAGGAAGAGACGAGATCCAACCATAAGCGTCCCTTGGAAGCTCCGCCTCTATTCGCGTCCACGCCGAGTATCTTCGGGATGACTTCGTAAAGCCACGAGTTTCGTGTTCTCGAGAACTACTAGATTCTCCGAGAACGCGACAAGAAAAACCAAGAGAGAAGCCGGAAGACTAACCACAAAAGGATGGCCAGAATCAAAATTCCGGCGAAGCAAAAGAAGAGACTTGTGGCAAAAAGAGCCTTGCGACAAACTCTAATTCCGGCCGCACCTTCTTCCGGCCAAGAGGTGGTCGGCAGGGAAAGGGCAGGGGCGGCCGGCTAGTGCTCCTTCTTGGGGCTGGTTGGCGCACGGCAAGAAGGGGAGAAGAGAAGGAGAGAAAGAGAGGGAGAGAGCCTATGCCTTTATCTCTATAATTATCACCCAAGCCTTGCCTTGGGTCCTTTATATAGTGACCTCTCAACCATCAAGCCTCTCAAATATGGAATAACTTATTCCATCATGCCAAGTTTGATTTTATATCATGTTAGAATCATATTTTAATTCATGATAAAATCTTCTCTCCTATGGAATAAATTTTCTTATCATGGTAAATCAATCCATGATTGATTTTATAAAATAAACCAATCCATGGTTCATTTTAATTTCCATGAAAAATAAACCAAACCTTGGTTTATTATATAAAAATTTATATCATCCATAATTTTATAAAACAAACCACACTTGGTTTATTTTATATATTGAACCAAAAACATGGTTCTCTCCCTTTGTTGTGGCCGGCCAAGCAAAGAGGATGGAGGCCCTCTTTGGCCGACCCATCCAAGCCAAGCCCCAATGAATTAAACTTATTTAATTCATCTATTAAGTCTTCAAAAGACTTAGCCATTTTACGCTTCCGATGCGTCTCTGAAAAATTCAGATTCGACTTATCGTTTGGCTCAACCAAACTTAATCTCTCTTGATTGGAAAATCCAATTTTTAACTCGTTTTAAATCCCTCGGATTACTCGTAGTGTGTGTGACTAAATAGGTTTTCGATTTATGTTGGCCGTCTATAATTAATCAATTATAGAACGATCATGAGTGGCACCTAGTACTACATCATGATCCCCAATTAATCGAAAGATCAACGGTTGACCTCAGAAACAATTCTGAAACCCTTCAGCAGCTATAATGAATCGTGTAGGACCGGTGCCATCGATAGAGGGGAGTGGTCAGGGTTTGGGCGTCTCGAGGTCCGGAGGTATCGGATGCTAAGCAAAAGTCCACCCGAAGGACTGGGTGGCAACCGTCTCCTGAAAGGAGTAGGTGAAAGGCATGTTCTCGGGGGTGGGAACTTGCGCCGGTTCGACCTAGGGTTTCGTGAAAATCCGATCCTACACAATTCATTATAGCTGCTGAAGGGTTTCAGAATTGTTTCTGAGGTCAATATCCTCAGAAACAATATCCTCAAAGCAGGTGTAGTAAAATGGACCACTAGTTAATTTTTCAGGATTATCTAATGGAATGATTAAATTAATATCTAAAGAGATATCATCTCTACTATCTTCAGAATTATCCTTATTATCCTCAGAATTTTCTTTAGAATTATCCTCATAATTATCCTCAGAATTTTTCTCAGAATTATCCTTATTATCCTCAGAATTTTCAAATTTAACTTCATAACTATCTAAAGGATTTTCAGATTTTAATTCAGACTTATCAGAGTTAAAATTAAGATTAATTTCGGAATTATCATCAGGAATTTTAACATTATCTGATTTAAAGTTATGATAATTTATTTTAGAAATTACTGAATTGATGTTCTGGATTAAATAATTAATTTCTGATATTTTAGTCATATCTGCATTTTCTAATTTGACATGCAAAACATTAATTTTACTATGCAGAAAATCTAATTTATCAGAAAAATTAACTAAGTTATCAAAAGACAGTGCAGGAATTTTGCAACTTTTCGGAACGTAAATTTTACGCACCTTTGTCGGACATTTGTTCTTGTAGTGTCCGTATTTTTCGCACTTGAAGCATTGTACGTGATCTTTGTTTTTCTGGACTCCTGGCGCTGGTGCCCCCTTTGCCGCCGGTGGTGTAAACGGAGTCTTACGAGTAGGGCACTGACTTTTATAGTGCCCTCTCTCTCTGCACTTAAAACACGTAATATGAAATTTAAAAACAGACATTTTAACTAAAATATACCTGATTCACCCCTGGGCTCCCCCTCAACTCCTGGCGTCGTTGCTCCATCGGCGGTTAGTCCGGTGAAGAGCGGCTCAGCTCTGATACCAATTGTAGGACCAGTGCCGTCGATAGAGGGGGGGTGAATATCGATCGTGAAAATCTTGTCGTGAAAACTTCGTAAGACTTTCAATCTGCTCAAAGCGTTAGTGCAGCGGAACAGTAAATAAAAATAAAAGCAAGACAGGGACACAGTAGGATTTATTTACTTGGTTCCCAACCCCCCAGGGTCAGTACGTCCAAGGCTTATGTACTCGGCGTGAGTCCACTATTGGTCTCCTTTCCGAAATTTTCGGAGGCGGAGAAAACCCGTCTTACAGTGCAACAGTACAATCAAAAGTATAGCAAATTAAGTACAGAATATTAAATGCAAACCAAATAAAACAAAGTTGAAGCTCGGCCGATCTGGACCTCCGAAGTGCCGTGCACTTCCTCCTGGAGCCTCCCGGTCGTAGAGCCTCATCTTTAGCACGTTGTCGTCGGTCAGAATGATCAGATGGCTTGTAGCAGTTGTGTTTGAAGCAGAGGGGTCGAAGCCCCTTATATAGGCTTCATACGGGCACCCTGGACGTTGGGGGCGCCCCGATAAACCCGGTCAAACCTCATCCCCGCGTCGACCTCGCAGTAGCTGATAAAACCTTTGACCAGGGCACCCCGGACCTTCCGGGCGCCCTTGTGAAGGCTTATCCTGTGTTTCAACCTCGAAACAACAAAACTGCTTTGAACCCGGGCGCCCCGGACGTTCTGGGCGCCCCGCTTGACACCTATTCTTCCTTCAACACTTTACTGCCACTTTTTCTTCTTTGTTTTGGGCGCCCCCACTGATGGCAGCGCCCTAGATGCATGGGGGCGCCCTCACTGATGGGGGCACCCTGCTTCAAGGCTTCCAGCCTGCTTTGTCTCCGGTTCTTGGTACCTGCAAGATACTTAAAATACAAAGTGAATATATATACAATATTAGCCTTAAGGACTTGGTTCGGACTTCGGATTTCCACGAAACCCTAGGTCGAACCGGCGCAAGTTCCCACCCCCGAGAACGCGCCTTTCACCTACTCCTTTCAGGAGACGGTTGCCACCCAGTCCTTCGGGTGGACTTTTGCTTAGCTTCCGATACCTCCGGAACTCGAGACGCCCAAACCCTGACCCGTCTCTACTCCTGTCCTTAGTCATAGCTTAGCTAAGTTGCTCAGTCCCTCGGACCAAGACTCCATGCCCAAGCCCTAGGTCCAGGACTTAGGTGCCCAAACCTCGGCTAGGTCTTCGTGCCCAATTCCTCGAACCAGGACTTCGGTGCCCAACCCTCGGCCAGGTCTTCTTGCCCAGTCCCCGACCAGGACTTAGTGACCACCTTCCGAGCAGGTCTTCGGTGCCCAATCCTCGTTCAGGACTTAGTGCCCAATCCTCGATCAGGACTTAGTGCCCACCTTCCGAGCAGGTCTTAGTGCCCAGCTTCACTCACCAGGTCTTAGTGCCTAGGTTAACTAGGACTTTTCTTCAACTTAGGTTACTTCTCCTATGCTCCCCTTTGTCTGTTCATTGTATCACTGACTTAAGTGTATTGTCAAACATTAAAACACTTAAAGGAGAACATCATTGATGCAACTTGCACCAACAAATCGTGCCCCATTCCCTTCACCATCTTATACCCACTTGGTTCAGGACATGGTCTATGTGTGTCAGTCCCCACTAGGCTGACTACGTCACACCTAGCCCAAGTAACGTTTTCTCGTCCTACGGATTCTAATTACTCTCATGTATTTAAGAGATTCATACTCTGAATATGTCATGCTCTGTCCAGAGGCTTCGAGTAACAATCCGACGATAGGACTCGGGTATACATCTCCTCGCAAGGAGTGGTGAATCCTTTGTAGGCTATTCAAACATCTTCGGGCACTTCGGCTTATACCCAATCATCCTGGGTCCACACTTCCTTAGAGATGCTTGCTTAAGATGTCAAAGTATAAGTCTCCATGACCAAGATGACTTGAACACTGCAAGTCAAAGGAACATCGCACTTAAGCTGCAGTAAGAACTTCACTGACATATCTATATGTAGACTACCATATGAAGTTTTACAGCTAGTCACTCCAATGAACTAGTTCCCTTAACTAGCATTCATGTTTATCTCCGGACATCTCAATGTCACCAGCCAGTGAGAATCAGCTGATTAAAGAATAACCTATGCTAGTCTCAACAGAATTGATAGTGTCCGTATTTATCAATTCATCGACTAGGGACAATTTCAATACTTCACAATTGCACATGTAGAGATAATCACTAGTTGTGAATTCATCACAAATTCTCTCATGCTGTGAATTGTATTGCGGACATTCAGTATACTCAAATAGTGAATATTCATTTATTAGAATAAATGATTACAATCATAAGGCGATTGCCTTAGGACACTTCTCTCATATCACTAACAAACTCCCACTTGGCCTAATGCCAATCGCGACGGTACCCAATACCACAGGCTCTAACATGACCCTTAAATTTGCTTTGAGGCAATGCCTTAGTTAAAGGATCCGCTAAATTCCTTTCAGTGGGAATTTTCTCAATTTGTATATCATTCCTACTTATAATCTCTCTAATCAGATGATAGCGGCGAAGCACATGTTTGGATCGCTGATGAGACGTTGGTTCCTTTGCTTGTGCAATAGCTCCATTGTTGTCGCAGTAAACCGATATTGCTTCATCAATGGTTGGAACCACACCAAGTTCTGAGACAAACTTTTTGATCCAGACTGCTTCCTTTGCTGCTTCCTTTGCTGCTTCCGAAGCTGCAATATATTCTGCTTCTGTGGTAGAATCCGCTACGGTGTCTTGCTTGGAACTCTTTCAACTTATTACGCCTCCATTCAAAATACATACGTATCCGGACTGAGATTTGGAGTCATCCTTATCTGTCCGGAAACTGACATCTGTATACCCACGTATTACCATATCACCTTCTCCATATATTAGGAACACATCCTTAGTGTTTCTTAAGTACTTGAGGATTGTCTTGACAGCCGCCCAATGATCTATTACTGGATCAGACTGGTATCTGCTTGTGACGCTCAGAGCATACGATACATCAGGCCTAATACATAACATAGCATACATGATAGATCCTATCGCGGAAGCATAAAGAATCTTATTCATGCAAATCCTCTCGTCTTCTGTGCGTGGACACATAGACGTCGAAAGGTTGATCCCATGCCTGATGGGAAGGTAACCTTTCTTGGATTCCGACATGCTAAACCTTTCTAGCACTCGGTCTATATATGTAGACTGCGAAAGACCAAGCAACCGTTTTGATCTATCTCTATAGATTCTAATCCCAAGGATATAGGTTGCTTCTCCCAGGTCTTTCATGGAGAAAGTTTTGGACAACCAAATTTTAACTGACTGTAAGACTGATATATCGTTTCCTATAAGTAATATGTCATCGACATATAACACTAGGAATACGACTGCACTCCCACTAACCTTCTTGTACACACAAGGTTCGTCAGGATTTTGTGAGAAATCAAACTATTTGATTGTCTCATCAAAACGGATGTTCCAGCTCCTGGATGCTTGCTTTAGTCCATATATGGATCGTCAAAGCTTGCAAACTTTGGTTTTATTAACCGATGTGAAACCTTCAGGTTGTATCATGTATACATCTCAAGTAGGTTTCCATTAAGGAAAGCTATTTTCACATCCATTTGCCATATCTCATAATCATAATGAGCTGCTATGGCCAGGAGCATCCGAATGGATTTAAGCATAGCTACTGGCGAATAGGTTTCGTCATAATCAATTCCTTGTTTCTGACGATATCCTTTTACCACTAATCTAGCCTTAAAGGTAACAACATTACCTTCCATGTCAGTTTTCTTCTTGAAAACCCACTTGCACCCTATGGGCTTAATCCCTTCAGGTGGGTTAACCAAGTCCCATACTTGATTTTTGTACATGGAATCCATTTTCGACTTCATGGCTTCAAGCCATTTGTCCCTTTCTGAATTTTTCAGAACATCTTCATAACTGATAGGTTCGTCATCGCTTATGAGTAACACGTCATTTGATTCACTTACGAGAAATCCGTATCTCTCTGGAATATTGCGTGTCCTATCAGACCTACGAAGAGGTGGTGTAGTTTTAGGTTCAACTGATAGTTCATCACTATGAGTTATCAGTTGTGGGTCTAGACCAGGTGTCTCTGTAATGTCTATTGGAGTTTCTTGAACTTCTTCAAGTTCAATGCTACTCCCACTGTTTTCTTGTAAAAGAAATTCTTTTTCTAGAAATACAGCATGCCTTGAAACAAACACCTTTTGTTCCAAGGGATGATAGAATTGGTAACCTTTCGTTTCCTTAGGGTATCCAATAAATAGACATTTATCAGACTTAACATCCAATTTGTCTGATAACGTCCGCTTTACATAAGCAGGACAACCCCATATCTTTAGGTGAGATAAATGAGGTTTCTTACTATTCCACGTCTCATATGGAGTAGTAGAGACTACCTTGGTCGGGACTCTGTTTAGTAAGTAAACAGCTGTCTTAAGCGCATAGCCCCAAAAGGATTTTGGAAGAGTTGCATGATTCATCATAGATCTAACCATATCCATCAAGGTTCAGTTACGCCTCTCAGATACACCATTATGCTGTGGTGTATATGGCGGAGTCCATTGAGACAATATCCCATTGTCCCTAAGATAATCTTGAAACTCTTGACTTAAGTATTCACCACCCCGATCGGATCGAAGTATCTTAATACTTTTGCCAAGCTGTTTCTCTACTTCACTTCTGAACTCTTTGAATTTCTCAAAAGCTTCAGATTTGTGTTTCATTAAGAACACATACCCGAATCATGAGTGATCATTGATAAAGGTAATGAAGTAGCTATAGTCTCCTTGTGCAAGAGTTGACATTGGACCACATACATCAGTATGTATTAGACCAAGTAATTCTCCCACTGGTTTACCTTTTCCGGAAAAGGGTAATTTGGTCATCTTGCCTTTTAAGCATGATTCACATGTATCAAATGAACTGGGTTCAAATGATTCCAGAATTCCACATCGGTGTAATTTGGTCATGCGTTTCTTACTTACATGGCCAAGACGACAATGCCACATATAGGAGTCTATTTGATTATCTATTCGAGCATGTTTGTTGCTAACTTCGATATTGAAAACGTCACCGGATAAATCTAACGTGTAGATACCATTGCATAAAGTTCCGGTCCCATAAAGAACATCATTTAAAGTTATGTAACAACAATTGTTACTAAAAGTTAAATGATAACCCTTTTCATTCAAGCATGAAATAGATACAATGTTCTTTATTAACGAAGGAACAAAATAACAATTATCCAATTCTAAGACAAGTCCAGTAGGGAGCTTTAGCAAATATGTTCCGGTGGCAACAGCAGCAATCTTTGCTCCATTTCCAACTCGCAAATTCGCTTCTCCCTTGATGAGTCTTCTTCTATTCCTTAGCCCCTGTATGTCATTACATATATGTGAGCTACACCCAGTATCAAGTACCCAGGTGGACGAGGAAATAGAGTGGCATTCAATAACGAAGATACCTAAAGAGGATGGGGCATCGGATGCCTTCTTCTTCAAGGACTCAAGATAAACCTTGCAGTTTCTTCACCAGTGGCCCTCCTTGCCGCAGTGATGACAAGTGCCTTTTGGTGCCTTTTCAATCTTTTTGGCCTTTTTCTTCCTTCCCTTATTTTGTTCTTTGGGCTTCCTCTTAGAGCCTTTCTTTGAGGAACCAACTAATAGTACCATCTTCTGATCCTGCTTTACAGAAGGCTCTACAGTCTTCAGCAGGTTAAGCAACTCAGGAATGGTAGTCTCCAGTTTGTTCATCCGATAGTTCATCACAAACTGTGAGTAACTCTTGGGCAAACAATGCAGAATTAAGTCAATACTTAGTTCGTGATCCATTGCAAATCTGAGTGTGCCTAGTCGCTCAATGTACCCCAATATATTCAACACAAACTGTGAAACAGAAGTGCCTTCCTGCATCTTAGAGGTGAAGAGGAGTCTGGAGACCTCAAACCTTTCGGATCTCGCCTCCTCGTCAAACAACTCATGAAGATGGAAGATGATGGTAGAGTATCCATATGCTCATGCTGCTTTTGTAGCTCAGGTACCATAGCGGCCAGCATGATGCAACTCGCAAGTTCAGAATCGGCCACATGTTTCTGATAGGCCACAAACTGGTCTGGAGTTGCATCTTCAGGAGGATGGTTGGGAAGTTGTTCTTCAAGGACATAAGAAAGCTTTTCTGCCTTGAGGACTATCCTCAGGTTTCGAAGCCATTCCATGAAGATTGGCCCAGTCAGCTTATTGGTGTCCAAAATGGAACACAAATTCAGAGAAGACATGATCAGGTGATTATCCTAGAAATACAAATTGAGGTTATGTGATGAGAATGATAAAGAATGCATCAATATACATTAATTAAATCCTATTTATTTTTCGAATTGAATAACCCTTTTTATTAATTCGGGAGATCATAGGAACATCTCCAAATAGGTTGATATCCAACCATAGATAAGAACAACCATGGCTAGAGTCCATCAAGTTATTCTTAGCTATGAAGGTAGGTATTATACCGATTACATATTATACATATGTAACTATCACATTATGCTATCAACTAATTGAATGTTTGCATAAATCATTGAGTTGTTAACTCATTAACAAGTATGCAACAATATACATAGCACCCAACTGCACCTCTCTTTACATTGACCTTGGCTGTGGCACAACAAATCGATGCTCCAAGCATAAGGCTGACCCATTAATCAAGAAATAGTTTTAATATGGTTGGAGCTCATTCAACCGTTTAGTCAGGCTTGGATGTGTCCAATAACCAAAACTAAGGATTGACCTCTGACTCCAACTATATTAATCATAAACTAATTCCATGGTTTGAACATGTTGAGGTTCAAGCCGGGCATGGATGTGTCCATCAACCTAAACGAGAAACAAAACTTCAGTTCTAACCATATTAATGGAAGGTGTTGGCCTTAATATTTTGTAAGGGGTTTTGGGTCTCATCCTTTTCTTTTATGCACATTCATGACATATAATTATGTCATGTTCTAACGATTTCCTTAATAAAGTATGTATGTGACTTAATTTATCAAGTCTCATTAATTGAATTAGGAACCGGATATCCTAATTCTAATTTCATACTTTATTCAAGGAATTGTTTTGGGAAACAATTTCCTGAATTATCATAATCAATTTCGGAAATAATATGTTTAAGACTTTGATTTCTCTAAATAAAATCTTATTAAATTAAGAGACAGATTCCCTTAATTCAACCACATATTATTTTCATGAAAATCTTATTTAAGGAAATATACTCTATAGGAAATAATTTTCCTAATTAATTTTGGAGACAATAATATGTAAGAGCATCACCTCATAAATCAAATAAGGAAATTATCGTTTGAGAATTACCTCAAAAATTTCCAAGATTTGATCACATATTTTATTTATGAAAAATTAATATCAATAACCTAATTTGGACGGCTCCCCGAGGCTCAATCCAAATTAAACATTTGACAACTTAAATTCAATTTAGGAAATTTAATTATAACAACTAACTTTAAATTGGACGGCTCCCCGAGACTCAATCCAAAATAAAGAATTTTGTAAATAATTTAATTTCTAATTATAAATTTAAATGCCAATTAATATTCCCATAATTTGTCTAGAATTTCTTGAAAGAAAGTGCCCAAAATTGCGAACTTTCCATAAATGGAAAGTTTCCAAAAATAAAAGGTTTTCAGAATAATTGTAAGTTTTTGGTACAAAGAAAACTTATGTTTTTCCAAAATTGAAAAATTTTCAAAATAGAAAATTTCCAAAATTGGAAAGTTTCCAAAAATGGAAAGTTTTCACAATTATCATAAATTTTCAGAAACAGAGATATTTCAAAAGTTTACGAAATTTCATGAGGATTTCCAAACTTTGAAATTCCTAAATCGAAAATTTACCATAATTGGAAAGTTTCCATAATTAAAAATTTTTCAAAATTGAGATCATGATAAAACTTTCCGCAAAACAATTATATGATTATGTCGAACACAAACCTTGGCTCTGATACCACTGTTGGGACCGGGTGCAAGTTGACATGGATGCGGGTTCGTAATTTTAAAATTAATTACGTGCAGCGGAAGGTTTAGCATAAATAATTTCTCAAATTATTTAACCACACATCTAAGCATGCAATTTTATCTTGTGTAGACATGATCATATATTTAAAATTTTGCAGAAACATAAACTAATTTACGTATTACCTCGCATAACTTGAAGGAAGGGACGAGATCCAACCGTAAGCGTCCCTTGGAAGCTCCGCCTCTATTCGCGTCTACGCCGAGTATCTTCGGGATAACTTCGCAAATCCACGAGTTTCGTGTTCTCGAGAACTACTAGATTCTCCGAGAACGCGACAAGAAAAACCAAGAGAGAAGTCGGAAGACTAACCACAAAAGGATGGCCGGAATCAAAATTCCGGCGAAGCAAAAGAAGAGGCTTGCGGCAAAAAGATCCTTGCGGCAAACTCTAATTCCGGCAGCACCTTCTTCCGGCCAAGAGATGGCCGGAGCTTCCTTCTCCGGCAGCAGGTGGTGGTCGGCAGAGAAAGGGCAGGGGCGGCCCGCTGGTGCTCCTTCTTGGGGCTGGTTGGCGCACGACAAGAAAGGGAGAAGAGAAGGAGAGAAAGAGAGGGAGGGAGCCTATGCCTTCATCTCTATAATTATCACCCAAGCCTTGCCTTGGGTCCTTTATATAGTGGCCTCTCAACCATCAAGCCTTTCAAATATGGAATAACTTATTCCAACATGCCAAGTTTGATTTTATATCATGGTTAAAATCATATTTTAATTCATGATAAAAATCTTCTCTCCTATGGAATAAATTTCCTTATCATGGTAAATCAATCCATGATTGATTTTATAAAATAAACCAATCCATGGTTCATTTTAATTTCCATGAAAAATAAACCAAACCTTGGTTTATTATATAAAAATTTATATCATCCATAATTTTATAAAACAAACCACACTTGGTTTATTTTATAAATTGAACCAAAAACATGGTTCTCTCCCTTTGTTGTGGCCGACCAAGCAAACAGGATGGAGGCCCTCTTTGGCCGGCCCATCCAAGCCAAGCCTCAATGAATTAAACTTATTTAATTCATCTATTAAGTCTTCAAAAGACTTAGCCATTTTACGCTTCCGATGCGTCTCTGAAAAATTCAGATTCGACTTATCGTTTGGCTCAACCAAACTTAATCTCTCTTGATTGGAAAATCCAATTTTAAACTCGTTTTAAATCCCTCGGATTACTCATAGTGCATGTGACTAAATATGCTTTCGATTTATTGGCCGTCTATAATTAATCAATTATAGAACGATCATGAGTGGCACCTAGTAGTACATCATGATCCCCAATTAATCGAAAGATCAACGGTTGACCTCAGAAACAATTCTAAAACCCTTCAGCAGCTATAATGAATCGTGCCCCATTCCCTTCACCATCTTATACCTACTTGGTTCAGGACATGATCTATGTGTGTCAGTCCCCACTAGGCTGACTACGTCACACCTAGCCCAAGTAACGTTTTCTCGTCCTACGGATTCTAATTACTCTCATGTATTTAAGAGATTCATACTCTGAACATGCCATGCTCTGGCCAGAGGCTTCGAGTAACAATCCAACGATAGGCCTCGGGTATACATCTCCTCGCAAGGAGTGGTGAATCCTTTGTAGGCTGTTCAAACATCTTCGGGCACTTCGGCTTATATCCAATCATCCTAGGTCCACACCTCCTTGGAGATGCTTGCTTAAGATGTCAAAGTATAAGTCTCCATGACCAAGATGACTTGAACACCGTAAGTCAAAGGAACATCGCACTTAAGCTGCAGTAAGAACTTCACTGACATATCTATATATAGACTACCATATGAAGTTTTACAGCCAGTCACTCCAATGAACTAGTTCCCTTAACTAGCATTCATGTTTATCTCCGGACATCTCAATGCCACCAGCCAGTGAGAATCAGCTGATTAGACAATAACCCATGCTAGTCTCAACAGAATTGATAGTGTCCGTATTTATCAATTCATCGACTAGGGACAATTTCAATACTTCACAATTGCACATGTAGAGATAATCACTAGTTGTGAATTCATCACAAATTCTCTCATGCTGTGAATTGTATTGCGGACATTCAGTAAATGAGTTTAAGATCTCAATCAAATACACAAACATGTATACTCAAATAGTGAATATTTATTTATTAGAATAAATGATTACAATCATAAGGCGATTGCCTTAGGACACTTCTCTCATATCACTAACAGGAAGGGTAGTCAAGAGAGGAGTAACAAAGTGAACCAACGTCCTAGTTATTCTAGGCACAAAGTCCTGGTTCATTTGAATTGGGCACTATGTCCTAGCCGTGGGCTGGGCAACTAAGTCCTGACTTAATGTTGGGCATTAAGGCCTGGTGAGTGAAGCTTGGCACGAAGACCTGGTTCGAGGAATTGGGCACTAAGTCTTGGCCAAGGGTTGGGCACCGAAGACCTGGTTCAAGGAATTGGGCACGAAGACCTGGCCGATGGTTGGGCACCGAAGTCCTGGACCTAGGGTTTGGACACGAAGTCTTGGTCCGAGGGATTGAGCAACTTAGCTGAGTGATGACTAAGGACAGAAGTAGAGACGGGTCGAGGTTCGGGCGTCTTGAGATCCGAGAGTATCAAAGGCTAAGCAAAAGTCCACCCGAATGGACAGGGTGGCAACCGTCTTCTGGGAGGAGTAGGTGAAAGGCGCATTCTCGGGGGGTGGGAACTTGCGTTGGTTTGACCTAGGGTTTCACGGAAATCCGAAGTCAGAACCATCTCATTAAGGCTAAGGTTGTATATGTGTTTGCTTTATATTTGTGTATCTTGCAGGTACCTAGAATGGAAGACAAAGCAGGGAAACAACACACAATGAAGCTGGAAGCCAGCCTTCCAGGCGCCCCCATTAAAGGGGGCACCCTAAAGGAGCTAGGTGCCCCATCAACTGGGGTGCCTCAATGGAAGGAGGCAAAACCAGTCTTCATTCAGGCTCCCCTAATGATACAGGCGCCCTGGTTGAAAGCTGTATCTACTGCTGCGAGTTCGAAGTAGAGATAAGCTTTGACTGGGTTCATTGAGGCGCCTGGGAGGTCCAGGGCACCCTGGTCAAGAGGTTTATCTGCTGCGACGAGTTTCGCGTGGAGATAAACTTTGACCAAGCCCTTTGAGGTGCCCCAGTCATCACAGGTGCCCCAATAAAGCCTATAAAAGGGGCTTCGACCCCTCAGCTCAGGACACAACTATCCGGAATGATTCTAAGCTTCCCAAGTGACGACAAAGAGCTAACGACGAAGCTCTGCGACTAGGAGGCTCCAGGAGGAAATGCGCGGCACTTCGGAGGTCCAGATCGGCCGTGCTTCAACTTTTGATTGGTTTGAATTTTACAATTCCGCATGTATTTTTTTATATATTCTGATTGTAATTTCTGCACTGTAAGACGGGTTTCTCCGCCTCCGGAAAGTCCAGAAAGGAGACCAATAGTGGACGGGCGTTCTCGTGCTTAGGCCATGGATGTACTGACCCTGGGGGGTTAGGAACCAAGTAAAAAAAATCTCGCGTGCGCTGTGTTGCTTATTAGTTCTTTTTGTTTTCCGCTGTGCTACTAACGCTCTGTTTAGAACGAACGAAAGTTTACAAGTTTCTGAAAAAGATTTTTACGGTCGATATTCACCCCCCTCTATCGACGGCACCGGTCCTACAACTGGGTCGTGATGACCATTACTCCCGAAGAGTACGAGCTCCTCTCAGCTGCCCGGGCTCGGGGAACTCCACTAAGGCGGTCACGTGTTGATGGCCCAGTGACTCGGCCCCAAGAGCCCGCGGCGCCTAATCCCTCAGAAGGTAGGGGAAAGGCCGCTCCGCCAGAAAAAAAACTCGGCCCCCTCCCTCCCGCCCGTACACCACAGCCGGGTCGCCACGGCGGAGCCCGCGCTAGGCGAAGCCTGCGCCTCTAGTCAATCGCACCGACTGCGCCTTGAAAAGGGAAAAGCCCCAGTAGACGCGCCGCCGGTTGCTCGGGCACCCAACCCCTTTTCTCCTTGGATTCTGGAGGATCCAGTTCCCAAGCATCTCAGATTTTTCACCATACCCGAATACGTTGGGGCCACCGACCCCGAAGAGCACCTCATGAAGTTTGAGAGTGCCGCCCTGCTACACCAGTATCCTGAGGGCATTAAGTGTCGAGCATTCTAGACAATGCTCTCTGGATCCACTCAACGATGGTTCGACCAGATACCCAATGGGTCGATCTCCAGCTTCGTGGAGCTTAGGAGGATATTCCTCCAATACTTCGCCAGTAGCCAAAGGCATTACAAGACAAGTATCAACTTGTTTGCCATGAAGCAGGGCCCGAAGGAATCGCTCCGGGCCTACATCAAGAGATTCAATGGGGTGGCATTGGATGTGACAATCGCCGCCCAAGAAGTTTTGATCAACGCTTTCTCCCAAGTACTGCAAGAGGGAGATTTCTTTCGCTCGCTCATCCGGAAGCCCCCAAAAAACTTTAACATCCGTCAAATACATCAACGTAGAAGAAGCAAAGGCCGCTCGGAAGAAGGATCCAGCCATCACACCACTCTCGATTCCCGTGCAGTCTAACTAACCTCCAGGTGGACCCATTCGAAGCCCACGGGGGTCCGCTGACCGAGTTGGAGTAGTGCATTGGCAAGTACAGCAAGTGACTCAGGGGTGTCTGCCGACCCGCAGGAGGCCCTACTGCACATTCCATCATAGCCACACCCACGACACGGAAGAGTGTCGCCAGTTCGGACGGGGACAAGCTCCCCAGACTGCTACCCAAGTACGAAAAAGGCAAGCCTCCCCGGGCATGGCCCAGGTCGAGAAGGTCGGAACCTACCCCTAGCTGACAGAGGACTCGAGCCTCGGCTCACTCGTGGCTTGTTCCCGTCGGAAGAGCAAGCCGAGATAGAGGAGCAGCAGGCCAACCGGGAAATTGCCATTCGAGGAAGAGTACACCTGATTTCCGGGGGGCTAGCCCGAGGAAGCTCTCGCCAAGTAGGCTGCTAGAAAAAGTTGTACTCTATAAACTCACAGGAATAGGGGAAGATCCTCCTTCTCTGATAAATAGCACAGTGTCCCAGACTCTCACCCTCGCGAGTTATAAGTGGGCATACTCCCACGACGCTGGGCTCGGCACCCAGTCGGACGGGTGGCAGCCCACGCTCCCTGGGATGTCGCCGATCGAGAAGCCAGAATCTCGCCCTCGCGAGTTATAAGTGGGCAAGCTCCCACGACCCTCGGCTCGGCTCCCAGTCAAACGAGTGGCGGCCCATGATCCCTGGGATGTCCCCGACCGAGAAGCTAGACTCTAGCCCTTGCGAGTTATAAGTGGGCATGCTCCCACGACCCTCGGCTGGCTCCCAGTCGGACGCGTGGCGGCCCACGCTCTGTGGGATGTCCCCGACCGAGAAGTCAGACTCTCGCCCTCGCAAGTTATAAGCGGGCATGCTCCCACGACCCTCGGCTCGGCTCCCAGTCGGATGCGTGGTGACCCACGCTCCCTGGGATGTTCCCGACCGAGAAGCCAGACTCTCGCCCTCACGACATATAAGTGGGCATGCTGCCACAACCCTCGGCTCGCACCCAGTAGGACTCGTGGCGGCCCACGCTCCCTAGGATGTCCCCGACCGGGAAGCCAGACTCTCGCCATCACGAGTTATAAGTGGGCATGCTCCCACGACCTCGGCTCAATTCCCAATCTGACGCGTAGCGACCCACGCTCCCTGGGATGCCCTCGATCGAGAAGCCAGACACTTGCCATCGGGAGTTATAAGTGGGCATGCTCCCACGACCCTCGACTCGGCTCCTAGTTAGACGCGCGGTGGCTCACACTCCTCGGGATGTCCACGACGAGAAGCCATACTCTCGCCCTTGCGAGTTATAAGTGGGAATGCTACCACGACCCGCAGCTCAGCTCTCAGTCTGACGCGAGGCGGCGCACGCTCCCTGGGATGTCCCCGACCGAGAAGCCAAACTCTCACCCTCGAGAGTTATAAGTGGACATGGTACTACGACCCTCGGCTCTGCTCCCAATCGGACGCGTGGCGACCCACGCTCCCTGGGACGTCCCCGACCGAGAAGCCAGACTCTCGCCCTCGAGAGTTATAAGTGGGCATGCTCCCACGACCCTCGGCTCGGCTCCCTGTCGGACACGTGGCAGCCCACACTCCATGGGATGTCCCCGACCGAGAAGCCAGACTCTCGCCCTCGCGAGTTATAAGCGGGTATGCACCCACGACCCTCGGCTCGGCTCTAAGTCGGACGCGTGGTGGCCTACGCTCTCTGGGATGTTCCCGACCGAGAAGCCAGACTCTCGCCATCGCGAGTTATAAGTGGGCATGCTCCCACGACCCTCGGCTCGGCACCTATTCGGACGCGTGGCGGCCCACGCTCCCTGGGATATCCTCGATCGGGAAGCTTGAATCTCGCCCTCGTGTGTTATAAGTATGCATGCACCCACACCCTCGGCTCGGCTCCCAGTCGGACGCGTGGAGGCCCACACTCCCTGGGATGTCCCCGACCGAGATGCCAGACTCTCGCCCTCGAGAGTTATAAGTGGGCATGGTCCCACGACCCTTGGCTCGGCTCCCAATTGGACGTGTGGCAGCCCAAGCTCCCAGGGATGTCCCCGACCGGGAAGCCAAACTCTCGCCCTCGCGAGTTATAAGTGGTCATGCTACCACGACCTCGGCTCGACTCCCAGTCGGACGCGTGGCGGCCCACGCTCCATGGGATGCCCTCGACCGAGAACCCAGACTCTCGCCATCATGAGTTATAAGTGGGCATGCTCCCACGACCCTCAGCTCGGCTCCCAGTCAGACGCGTGGTGGCTCACGCTCCTCGGGAAGTCCACAATTGAGAAGCCAGACTTTCGTCCTCGCGAGTTATAAGTGGGCATGCTCACACGACCCTCAGCTCAACTCCCAGTCGGACGAGTGGCGGCCCACGCTCCCTGGGATGTCCTCGACCGAGAAGCCAGACTCTCGCCCTCGAGAGTTATAAGTGGGCATGGTACCACGACCCTCGGCTCGGCTCCCAATCGAACGCTTGGCAGCCCACGCTCCATGGGACGTCCCCGACCGAGAAGCCAGACTCTTGCCCTCGCGAGTTATAAGTGGGCATGCTCCCACGACCCTCAGCTCGGCTCCCAGTCGGACGCGTGGCAGCCCACGCTCCGTGGGATGTCCCCGACCAAGAAGCTAGACTCTCGCCCTCGCGAGTTATAAGCGGGCATGCTCCCACGACACTCGGCTCGGCTCCCAGTCGGACGCGTGGAGGCCTACACTCCCTGGGATGTTCCCGACTGAGAGCCAGACTCTCTCCATCGCGAGTTATAAGTGGGCATGCTCCCATGACCCTCGGCTCGACACCCAGTCGGACGCGTGGCGGCCCACGCTCCCTGGGATGCCCCGACCGGGAAGCTAGAATCTAGCCCTCGCGAGTTATAAGTATGCATACTCCCACGACCCTCGTCTCGGCTCCCAGTCAGACGCGTGGCAACCCACACTTCCTGGGATGTCCCCGACCGAGATGCCAAACTCTCGTCCTCGAGAGTTATAAGTGGGCATGGTCCCACGACCCTTGG
The DNA here is from genome assembly GCA_024364735.1 of Boesenbergia rotunda. NCBI lineage: Eukaryota > Viridiplantae > Streptophyta > Magnoliopsida > Zingiberales > Zingiberaceae > Boesenbergia > Boesenbergia rotunda. The sequence continues at coordinate 68,212 of JAGFNQ010007679.1, read as the reverse complement.
CTCGGCTCCCAATTGGACACGTGGCAGCCCACGCTCCCTGGGATGTCCCTGACCAAGAAACCAGACTCTCGCCCTCGCATGTTATAAGTGGGAATTCTCCCATGGCCCTTGGCTCTGCTCTCAGTCAGATGCGTGGCATCCCATGCTCCCTGGGATGTCCCCGACCGGGAAGCCAGACTCTTGCCCTCGCGAGTTATGAGTGGGTATGCTCCCTTGACCCTTGGCTCGGGCCCCAGTCTGACGCGTGGCGGCCCACGCTCCCAGGGATGTCCCCGACCGAGGAGCCAGACTCTCACCCTCGCGAGTTATAAGAGGGCATGCTCCCATAGCCCTCGGCTCAGCTCCATTTGGACGCGTGGCAGCCCACGCTTCGTGGGATATCCCCTACCGAGAAGCCAGACTCTCGACCTCGCGAGTTATATGTTGGGACCGGGTGCATGTTGACAAGGATACGGGTTCGTAAAATTTTAAATTTTTACATGCAGCGGAAGAATTAGCATAAAATAATTTCTCAAATTATTTTAACCATGTATCTAGCATGCAACCTTATGATGTGTGGACATGATCATAAATTAAAACTTTGCGCAAAAGTAAACTAATTTACTTAGTACCTCGCGTAACTCGAAGTAAGGGACGAGATCCAACCGTAGCGTCCCTTGGAAACTCCGCCTCTATTCGCGTCCACGCCGAGTTCTCTTCGGGATGACTTCGCAAAGTCATGAGTTTTGTGCCGACGAGAACTACTAGATTCTCTAAAGGCACAACTAGAAGAACAAGAGAAAAGAATGGAAACTAACCGGAATCGAAATTCCGGGAAGGAAGGAGATGTGATCCGCTTCTTCTTCTTCTTGGTTGGCTTCTCCTTGGTGTTGATGGCTCACGACAATCTTCAAAGGAAGGTGGTGCGCCGGCCCTAGGGTGGAAGGTGCGCCGGCCCTAGCTTGTAGAGGAGGGCGCCGACCCTAGGAGGAAGGAGAAGGGGAGGAAGAGAATAAAAGAGAGAGAGGGAGAGAGTTAATCTCTTGATTACTCTATTGATTAGAATTCAAGGCTTGCCTTTGGTTCCTTTATATAGTAGCCTCTCCCTTGCCAAGTCTCTCTTTTAACGGAATTAACGGAATTAGTTTCATAAGAAATTTATCTTATAAATTCTCTTATGAATTATTCTGTTTAAACCAAGTTTTATTATAACTAACTTTATAATAAAACAAATTCATGTCTCCTTTAATTATGGAATAAATTTTACAAGAAATTTATAAACTTTCTTTTTATGAAAAAATCAATTCATAATTGATTTTATAAAATTAAAATAAACCATTCCATGGATCATTTTAATTTCCAAAAAAGAATAAATTTCTATAAATTTATTTATATAAATTTCTCTACACAAATTTATTTATCCATAATTTATAAAATAAATCACGCTAGATTTATTTTATTAATTAAACCAAATAAATTGGTTTCTTCCCCTTGTTGTGGCCGGCCAAACCAAAGGGGGTTAACACCCTCTTTGGCCGGCCAAACCGAGCCGAACCGATCGCAAATTAAACTCATTTAATTCGCCCAATAAGCCTTCAAAAGACTTAGCCATTTTAAGTTTCTGTTGCGCCTCTGATTAACTCAGATTCGACTTATTTCTCTTGATTGGAAAATCCAATTTTCAACTCGTTTTAAATCCCTCTGATTACTCGTAGTGCGTGTGACTAAATAGGCTTTCGATTTATGTTGGCCGTCTATAATTAACCAATTATAGAACGGTCATGAGTGGCACCTAGTAGTACATCATGACCCCCAATTAATCGAAAGATAAACGGTTTGACCTCAGAAGTAATTCCGAAACCCTTCAGCAGCTCTAATGAATCGTGCCCCATTCCCTTCACCATCTTATACCCACTTGGTTCAGAACACGGTCTATTTGTGTCAGTCCCCACTAGGCTGACTACGTCACACCTAGCCCAAGTAGTGTCTTTCTCGTCCTTTGGATTTCTAATTACTCTCATGTATTTAAGAGACTCGCACTCTAAACATGATATGCTCTGGCCAGAGGCTTTGAGTAACAATACGACGATAGGCCTCGGTATACATCTCCTCGCAAGGAGTGGTGAATCCTTTGTAGCCTGCTCAAACATCTTCGGGCACTTCGGCTTATACCCAATCATCCTGGGTCCACACCTCCTAGGAGATGCTTGCTTAAGATGTTAAAGTATAAGTCTCCATGACCAAGATGACTTGAACACCGCAAGTCAAAGGAACATCGCACTTAAGCAGCAGTAAGAACTTCATTGACATATCTATATAGATTACCATATGAAGTTTTACAGCTAGTCACTCCAATGAACTAGTTCCCTTAACTAGCATCCATGTTTATCTCCGGACATCCCAATGTCACCAGCCAGTGAGAATCAGCTGATTAGAGAATAACCCATGCTAGTCTCAACAGAATTGATAATGCCCGTTTTTATCAATTCATCGACTAGGGATATTTTCAATACTTCACAATTGCACATTTAGAGATAATCACTAGTTGTGATCCCATCACAAATTCTCTTATGCTGTGAATTGTATTGCGGACATTCAGTAGATGAGTTTAAGATCCCAATCAAATACACAAATATGTATACTCAAATAGTGAATTATCATTTATTAAAATGAATATTTACAATCATAAGGCGATTGCCTTAGGACACTTCTCTCATATCACTAACAAACTCCCACTTGGCCTAATGCCAATCGCTACGGTATCCAATACCACAGGCTCTAACATGACCCTCAAACTTGTTCTGAGGCAAGGCCTTAGTTAAAGGATCCGCTAAATTCCTTTCAGTGGGAATTTTCTCAATTTGTATGTCATTCCTACTTATAATCTCTCTGATCAGATGATAGCGGCGAAGCACGTGTTTGGATCGCTGATGAGACCGTGGTTCCTTTTGCTTGTGCAATAGCTCCATTGTTTCGCAGTAAACTGGCACTGCTTCATCAATGGTTGGAACCACGCCAAGTTCGGAGACGAACATCTTAATCCAGACTGCTTCCTTTGCTGCTTCCGAAGCTGCGATATATTCCGCTTCCGTGGTAGAATTCGCTACGGTGTCTTGTTTGGAACTTTTCCAACTTACTGCGCCTCCATTCAAAGTAAATACGTATTAGACTGCGATTTGGAGTCATCCTTATCTGTTTGGAAACTGGCATCCGTATACCCACGTATTGTCATATCTCCTTCTCCATATATTAGGAACACATCCTTAGTTCTTCTTAAGTACTTAAGGATTGTCTTGACAGCCGCCCAATGATCCATTCCTGGATCCGACTGATATCTGCTTGTGACACTCAGAGCATACGATACATCGGGCCTAGTACATAACATAGCATACATGATAGATCCTATCGCGGATGCATAGGGAATCTTATTCATGCAAATCCTCTCGTCTTCTGTGCGCGGACACATAGACTTTGAAAGGTTGATCCCATGCCTGATGGGAAGGTAACCTTTCTTGGATTCTGACATGCTAAACCCTTTTAGCACTCGGTCTATATATGTAGACTGCGAAAGACCAAGCAACCATTTTGATCTATCTCTATAGATTCTAATCCCAAGGATATAGGTTGCTTCTCCCAGGTTTTTCATGGAGAAAGTTTTGGACAACCAAATTTCAACTGTCTGTAAAACTGATATATCGTTTCCTATAATTAATATGTTATCGACATATAATACTAGGAATACGACTGCACTCCCACTAACCTTCTTGTACACACAAGGTTCGTCAGGATTTTGTGAGAAATCAAACTCTTTGATTGTCTCATCAAAACGGATGTTCCAGCTCCTGGACGCTTGCTTCAGTCCATATATGGATCGCCGAAGCTTGCATATTTTGATTTTGTCAACCGATGTGAAACCTTCAGGTTGTATCATGTATACATCCTCAAGCAAGTTTCCATTAAGGAAAGCTATTTTCACATCCATTTGCCATATCTCATAATCATAATGAGCTGCTATGGCCAGGAGCATCCGAATGGATTTAAGCATAATTACCTTCCATGTCGATTTTCTTCTTGAAAACCCACTTGCACCCTATGGGCATAATCCCTTCAGGTGGGTAAACCAAGTCCCATACTTGATTTTCGTACATGGAATCCATTTCCGACTTCATGGCTTCAAGCCATTTGTCCCTTTCTGAACATTTCAGAACATCTTCATAACTGATAGGTTCGTCATCGCTTATGAGTAACACGTCATTCGATTCACTTATGAGAAATCCGTATCTCTCTGGAATATTGCGTGTCCTATCAGACCTACGAAGAGGTGGTGTCGTTTTAGGTTCAACTGATAGCTCATCATTATGAGGTATTGGTTGTGGGTCTAGACTAGGTGTCTCTGTAATGTCTATTGGAGTTTGTTGAACTTCATCATGTTCAATGCCACTCCCACTGTTTTCTAGTAAAAGAAATTCTTTTTCTAGAAATACAGCATGCCTTGAAACAAACACCTTTTGTTCCAAGGGATGATAGAATTGGTAACCCTTCGTTTGCTTAGGGTATCCAATAAATAGACATTTATCAGACTTAGCATCCAATTTGTCTGATACAGTCCGCTTCACATAAGCGGGACAACCCCATATCTTAAGGTGAGTTAAGTGAGGTTTCTTACTATTCCATGTCTCATATGGAGTAGTAGAGACTACCTTGGTCGGGACTCTGTTTAGCAAGTAAATAGCTGTCTTAAGTGCATAGCCCCAAAAGGATTTTGGAAGAGTTGCATGATTCATCATCGACCTAACCATGTCCATCAAGGTTCGGTTGCGCCTCTCAGATACACCATTATGCTGTGGTGTATACGGCGGAGTCCATTGGGACAATATCCCATTGTCCCTAAGATAATCTTGAAACTCTTGACTTAAGTATTCACCACCCCGATCGGATCGAAGTACCTTAATACTTTTGCCAAGCTGTTTCTCTACTTCATTTTTGAACTCTTTGAATTTCTCAAAAGCTTCAGATTTGTGTTTCATCAAGAACACATACCCGAATCGTGAGTGATCATCGATAAAGGTGATGAAGTAGCTATAGCCTCCTTGTGCAAGAGTTGACATTGGTCCACATACATCAGTATGTATAAGACCAGGCAATTCTCCCACTGGATTACCTTTTCTAGAAAAGGGTAATTTGGTCATCTTGCCTTTTAAGCATGATTCGCATGTATCAAATGAACCGGGTTCAAATGATTCCAGAATTCCACATCGGTGTAATTCGGTCATGCGTTTCTTACTTACATGGCCAAGACGACAATGCCAAGTGTAGGAGTCTATTCGATTATCTATTCGAGCACGTTTGTTGCTAACTTCGATATTGAAAACGTCACTGGATAAATCTAACGTGTAGATGCCATTGCACAAAGTTCCATTCCCATAAAGAACGTCATTTAAAGTTATGTAACAACAATTGTTACTAAAAGTTAAATGGCAACCCTTTTCATTCAACCATGAAATAGATACAATATTCTTTATTAACGAAGGAACAAAATAACAAAATAGAGTGACATTCAATAACGAAGATACCTGAAGAAGATGGGGCATCGGATGCCTTCTTCTTCAAGGACTCAAGATAAACCTTGCAGTTTCTTCGCCAGTAACCCTCCTTGCCACAATGATGGCAAGTTCCTTTTGGTTTCTTTTCAGTCTTTTTGGCCTTTTTCTTCTTCCCTTTATTCTGTTCTTTGGCCTTCCTCTTAGAACCTTTCTTCGAGGAACCAACTAACAGTACCGTCTTTTGATCCGGCTTTACAGAAGGCTCCACAATCTTCAGCAGGTTGAGCAACTCAGGAATGGTAGTCTCTAGTTTGTTCATCCGATAGTTCATCACAAATTGTGAATAACTTTTGGGCAAACAACTCAGAATTAAGTCAATACTTAGTTCATGATCCATTGTAAAACCGAGTGTGCTCAGTCGCTCAATGTACCCCAACATCTTTAGCACAAACTGCGAGGCAGAAGTGCCTTCCTGCATCTTAGTGGTGAAGAGGAGTCTGGAGACTTTGAACCTTTCGGATCTCGCCTGCTCTTCAAACAACTCATGAAGATGGAAGATGATGGTATTAGCATCCATATGCTCATGCTGCTTTTGCAACTCAGGTACCATAGAGGCGAGCATGATGCAACTCGCAAGTTCAGAATCGGTCACATGTTTCTGATAGGCCACTAGCTGGTCTGGAGTTGCACCTTCTGGAGGAGGGTTAGGAAGTTGATTTTCAAGGACATAAGCAAGCTTCTCTGCCTTGAGGACTATCCTCAGGTTTCGAAGCCAGTCCATGAAGTTTGGCCCAGTCAATTTATTTGTGTCCAAAATGGAATGCAAGTTTAGGGAAGACATGATCGAGTGATTATCCTAGAGATACAAATTGAAATTATGTGAGAAGAATGATTAAAGAATGTATCATCATACATAAATTAAATCCTATTTATTTTACGAATTGAGTCACCCTTATTATCAATTCGGGAGATCGTAGGAACATCTCCAAATAGGTTGATATCCAACCATAGATAAGAACAACCATGACTGTGGCCATCAAGTTTTTCTTAGCTATGAAGGTAGGTAATTACACCGATTACATATCACATATACGTAACTATCACTTTATGCTATCAACTAATTGAATGTTTGCATAAATCATTGGGTTGTTAACTCATTAACAAGTATGCAACTTTATACATAGCACCCAACTGCACCTCTCTTTACATCGACCTTGGTTGTGGCACAACAAATCGATGTTCCAAGCTTAAGGCTGACCCATTAATCAAGAAATAGTTTTAATATGGTTGGAGCTCATTCAACCGTTTAGTCAGGCTTGGATGTGTCCAACAACCATAACTAAGGATTGACCTCTGACTCCAACTATATTAATCACAAACTAATTCCATGGTTTGAACATGTTGAGGTTCAAGCTGGGCCTGGATGTGTCCATCAACCCAAACGAGAAACAAAACTCCGGTTCTAACCATATTAATGGAAGGTGTTAGCCTTAATATTTTGTAAGGGGTTTTGGGTCTCATCTTTTCTTAAGCACATTCATGACATATAATTATGTCATGACTAACGATATCCTTAATAAAGTATGTATGTGACTTAAGCACCTCTTAAATCATATTTTATTCATGGATTTAATTAATTACAACAAATCGTTTTCTAAGGGTGGCTCCCCGAGGCTCAGATACCCAAGGAAAAGTAATTTGTCATAAATCCAATTTGGTCCGCTTCGGAAGCGCAACCAAATTAAACATGACAATTTCATTTAAAATTGGGAAATTAAATTACAACAACTAACTTTAAATTGGACGGCTCCCCGAGGCTCAATCCAAAATAAAGAATTTTGTTGTCAATTTAAAAACTAATTTAAATTTAATTGTCAATTAATTGTCCATAAATTTGTCTAGACTTTCTTGAAAGAAAGTGCCCAAAATTGCGAGATTTCATAATAGGTTTTCAGAATAATTGTAAGTTTCTGGTACAAAGAAAACTTACATATTTCCAAAATTGGAAAATTTCTAAAATAGAAAATTTCCAAAATTGGAAAGTTTCCAAAGATGGGAAGTTTTCACAATTATCATAAAATTTTAGAAACTAGGATATTTCAAACGTTTGCGAAATTTCATGAGGATTTCCAAACTTTGAAATTCCTAAATCTAAAACTTATAATAATTGGAAAATTTTCATAATTGAAAATTTTTCCAAAATTGAGATTATGACAAAGTTTTCCGCAAAACAATTATATGATTATGTCGAACACTAACCGGCTCTGATACCACTGTTGGGACCGGGTGCATGTTGACAAGGATACGGGTTCGTAAAATTTTAAATTTTTACGTGCAGCGTAAGAATTACATAAAATAATTTCTCAAATTATTTTAACTACGTATCTAGCATGCAACCTTATGATGTGTGGACATGATCATAAATTAAAACTTTATGGAAAAGTAAACTAATTTACTTAGTACCTCGCGTAACTCGAAGTAAGGGACGAGATCCAACCGTAGCGTCCCTTGGAAACTCCGCCTCTATTCGCGTCCACGCCGAGTTCTCTTCGGGATGACTTCGCAAAGTCACGAGTTTTGTGCCGACGAGAACTACTAGATTCTCTAAAGGCACAACTAGAAGAAAAAGAGAAAAGAATGGAAACTAACCGCCAAGAACCGGAATCGAAATTCCGGGAAGGAAGGAGATGTGATCCGCTTCTTCTTCTTCTTGGTTGGCTTCTCCTTGGTGTTGATGGCTCACGGCAATCTTCAAAGGAAGGTGGTGCGCCGGCCCTAGGGTGGAAGGTGCGCCAGCCCTAGCTTGTAGAGGAGGGCGTCGGCCCTAGGAGGAAGGAGAAGGGGAGGAAGAGAATAAAAGAGAGAGAGGGAGAGAGTTAATCTCTTGATTACTCTATTAATTAGAATTCAAGGCTTGCCTTTGGTTCCTTTATATAGTAGCCTCTCCCTTGCCAAGTCTCTCTTTTAACGGAATTAGTTTTCATAAGAAATTTATCTTATAAATTCTCTTATGAATTATTCTGTTTAAACCAAGTTTTATTATAACTAACTTTATAATAAAACAAATTCATCTCACTTTTAATTATGGAATAAATTTTACAAGAAATTTATAAACTTTCTTTTTATCAAAAAATCAATTCATAATTGATTTTATAAAATTAAAATAAACCATTCCATGGATCATTTTAATTTCCAAAAAAGAATAAATTTCTATAAATTTATTTATATAAATTTCTCTACACAAATTTATTTATCCATAATTTATAAAACAAATCGCGTTAGATTTATTTTATTAATTAAACCAAATAAATTGGTTTCTTCCCCTTGTTGTGGCCGACCAAACCAAAGGGGGTTAACACCCTCTTTGGCCGACCAAACCGAGCCGAACCGATCGCGAATTAAACTAATTTAATTCGCCCAATAAGACTTCAAAAGACTTAGCTATTTTAAGTTTCCGTTGCGCCTCTGATTAACTTAGATTCGACTTATTTCTCTTGATTGGAAAATCCAATTTTTAACTTGTTTTAAATCCCTCGGATTACTCGTAGTGCGTGTGACTAAATAGGCTTTCGATTTATGTTGGCCGTCTATAATTAACCAATTATAGAACGGTCATGAGTGGCACCTAGTAGTACATCATGACCCCCAATTAATCGAAAGATCAACGGTTTGACCTCAGAAGTAATTCTGAAACCCTTCAGCAGCTCTAATGAATCATGCCCCATTCCCTTCACCATCTTATACCCACTTGGTTCAGGACACGGTCTATTTGTGTCAGTCCCCACTAGGCTGACTATGTCACACCTAACCCAAGTAGTGTCTTTCTCGTCCTTTGGATTTCTAATTACTCTCATGTATTTAGAGACTCGCACTCTAAACATGATATGCTCTGGCTAGAGGCTTTGAGTAACAATCCGACGATAGGCCTGGGTATACATCTCCTCGCAAGGAGTGGTGAATCCTTTGTAGGCTGCTCAAATATCTTCGGGCACTTCGGCATACCCAATCATCCTGGGTCCACACCTCCTAGGAGATGCTTGCTTAAGATGTTAAAGTATAAGTCTCCATGACCAAGATGACTTGAACACCGCAAGTCAAAGGAACATCGCACTTAAGCTGCATTAAGAACTTCATTGACATATCTATATAGATTACCATATGAAGTTTTACAGCTAGTCACTCCAATGAACTAGTTCCCTTAACTAGCATCCATGTTTATCTCCGGACATCCCAATGTCACCAGCTAGTGAGAATCAGCTGATTAGAGAATAACCCATGCTAGTCTCAACAGAATTGATAATGTCCGTTTTTATCGATTCATCGACTAGGGATATTTTCAATACTTCACAATTGCACATTTAGAGATAATCACTAGTTGTGATCCCATCACAAATTCTCTTATGCAGTGAATTGTATTGCGGACATTCAGTAGATGAGTTTAAGATCCCAATCAAATACACAAACATGTATACTCAAATAGTGAATTATCATTTATTAAAATGAATATTTACAATCATAAGGCGATTGCCTTAGGACACTTCTCTCATATCACTAACATTATATGTGGGCATGCTCCCATGATCCTCGGTTCGACTCCCAGTCGGACGCGTGGAGGCCTACGCTCCCTGGGATGTTCCCGACCGAGAAGCCAGACACTCGCCCTTGCGAGTTATAAGTGGACAAGCTCCCACGACCCTCGGCTCAGCTCCCAATCGGACGGGTGGCCGCCCACGCTCCCTAGGATGTCCCCGACCGAGAAGCCAGACACTCGCCCTCGCGAGTTATAAGTGGGCATGGTCCCACGACACTTGGCTCGGCACTCAATCGGGCGTGTGGCGACCCACGCTTCCTGGGATGTCCCCGACCGAGAAGCCAGACTCCCACCCTCGAGAGTTATTAGTGGGCATGCTGCCACGACCCTCGGTTGGATACCCAGTCGTACGCATGGCGGCCCACGCTCCCTGGGCTGTCCCCGACCGAGAAGCCGAACTCTCGACCTAGCAAGTTCTCAGTGGGAATGCTCCCATGACGCTTTGCTCGACTCCCAGTCGGACGCGTGGCGGCCCACGCTCCCTGGGATGACCCCGATCGAGAAGCCAGACTCTCGCCCTCACGATTTATATGTGGGTATGCACCCATGACCCTTGGCTCGGCTCTCAGTCGGATGCGTGACAGCCCACGCTCCCAGGGATCTCCCCGATCGGGAAGCCAGACTCTCGTCCTCGTGAGTTATAAGTGGGTATGCTCCCACGACCCTTGGCTCGGGTCCCAGTCGGACGCGTGGCGGCCCACGCTCCCTGGGATGTCCCCGACCGAGAAGCCAGACTCTCGCCCTCGTGAGTTATAAGTGGGAATGCTCCCACGACCCTCGGTTCGGATCCTAGTTGGACGCATGGCAGCCCACACTCCGTGGTATATCCCCGATCGAGAAGCCAAACTCTCGACCTCGCGAGTTATAAGCGGGCATGCACCAACGACCCTCTGTTCGGCTCCCAGTCGGTCGTGTGGCGGCCTACGCTCCCTGTGATATTGGCCGACCGAGAAGCCAGACTCTCACCCTCGCGAGTTATAAGCGGGTATGCTCCCACGACCCTCGGCTCGGCTCCCAATCGGACGCGTGGCGGCCCACGCTCCCTGGGATGCCCCCGACCGAGAAGCCAGACTCTCGCCCTCGCTAGTTATAAGTGGGCATGGTCCCATGACACTTGGCTCGGCTCCCAATCGGACGCGTGGCGGCCCACGCTCCTGGGGATATCCCCGACCAAGAAGACAGACTCCCGCCCTCGTGAGTTATAAGTGGGCATGCTGCCACGACCCTCGGCACGACTCCCAGTCGTACGCATGGCGGCCCACACTCCCTGGGCTGTCCCCGACCGAGAAACCAAACTCTCGCCCTCGCATGTTATAAGTGGGCATGCTCCCACGACCCTTGGCTCGACTCCCGGTCGGACGCGTGGCGGCCCACGCTCCCTAGGATGTTCCCAACCGAGAAGCCAGACTCTCGCCCTCGCGACATATAAGTGGGCATGCTGCCACAACCCTCGGCTCGCACCCAGTAGGACTCGTGGTGGCCCACGCTCCCTGGGATGTCCCCGATGGGAAGCCAGAGTCTCGCCCTCAGGAGTTATAAGTCGGCATGCTCCCACGACCTCGGCTCAATTCCCAATCGGACGCGTAGCGGCCCACGCTCCCTTGGATGCCCTCGACCGAGAAGCCAGACACTTGCCATCACGAGTTATAAGTGGGCATGCTCCCACGACCCTCGGCTCGGCTCCCAGTTAGACGCGCGGTGGCTCACTCTCCTCGGGATGTCCACGATCGAAAAGCCATACACTCGCCCTCGCGAGTTAATAGTGGGGATGCTACCACGACCCGCAGCTCAGCTCCTAGTCGGACGCGTGGCGGCCCACGCTCCCTGGGATGTCCCCGACCGAGAAGCCAAACTCTCGCCCTCGAGAGTTATAAGTGGCATGGTACTACGACCCTCGGCTCGGCACCCAATCGGACGCATGGCGGCCCACGCTCCCTGGGACGTCCCCGACCGAGAAGCAAACTCTCGCCCTCGAGAGTTATAAGTGGGCATGCTCCCATGAGCCTCGGCTCGGCTCCCAATCGGACACGTGCACCCCACACTCAATGGGATGTCCCCGACCGAGAAGCCCTACTCTCGACCTCGCGAGTTATAAGCGGGCATGCTCCCATGACCCTCAGCTCGGCTCCAAGTCGGACGAGTGGCGGCCTACGCTCCCTGGGATGTTCCCGACCGAGAAGCCAGACTCTCGCCATCACGAGTTATAAGTGGGCATGCTCCCACGACCCTCGGCTCGACACCCATTCGGACGCGTGGCGGCCCACGCTCCCTGGGATGTCCTTGACCGGGAAGCTAGAATCTCGCTCTCGCGAGTTATAAGAATGCATGCACCCACGTCCCTCGGCTCGGCTCCAAGTCGGACGCGTGGCGGCCTACGCTCCTTGGGACGTTCCATACCGAGCAACCAGACTCTCGCCATCGCGAGTTATAAGTGGGCATGCTCCCACGACACTCGGCTCGGCTCCCAGTTGGACGCGTGGCGGCCCACGTGTAGGGTTTTTCGGGCCGCGAAAACCACTTTTTCGCGTCGCGGAAACCCCGAAAGCCCCAATAGAAAGGATCCGAGCGAAGAAAACCATTTCAAAAAATTTACGAGTGCTCGTTTACATGCTTCAAAACCGATCTACGACCTAGATCTATTAGAGAAGAGAAAAACTACCTTCGATGCGTGCCCCGCAATTCCCGCTCGCTCCTCGGTTGGTGTCGGATCTCAAGGATGCAAAGTAGCAACCCTCTAGAAGTATCCACACAAGCAAGAGAGTGGAGAGGAGAGCCCAAAAGTGTGCTAGCACTTGATTGGGTCTCGGCAAGATGAGAGGAGAGGGAGAGCCAAAACCAAAAACCCATTAGGAGAAGAATCAATCACACACAAGAAAAACACATTTTGTGTGTATAAGTGGCAGGCCAATTAATGGCCATTATTGGCCATTAAGTGACCGGCCACCACCTTCCATAACCCCCTTATTTGAATTCAAAATTCAAATGGGGAGGTTACTTAGCCTTGATGATGATGCCAAGTCATCACTTGGTCAAGTCAAGGTGATGTGGTTTGAGTCAAGTCAAACTTGCCTCTTATGGACTTTCCATATTTAGCCAAAGTCAAACTTTGACTTCATTATTCTCCCATGATTAGATTCATCCAACACTTGGATCAAACTCGAGTCCAACTCAAGTTGTCTAATTTGAGTCAAGTCAAACTTGCCTTTTATGGACTTTCCATATTTAGCCAAAGTCAAACTTTGACTTCATTATTCTCCCATGATTAGATTCATCCAACACTTGGATCAAACTCGAGTCCAACTCAAGTTGTCTAATTTGAGTCAAGTCAAACTTGCCTTTTATGGACTTTCCATATTTAGCCAAAGTCAAACTCTGACTTCATTACTCTCGGTCCATCATATGGACTTATTCTCTATCTATTGCTCTATGTGTGTGACCCTATAGGTTCTTGTGACGTTGGCAATGTCCTTAAACCTATTTAAGGACATAAGCAATGAGAGGTATCTAGCAACACATCATTGCTACCCAAGTTACAAGAATGTCGAGATCCAACATCACCATTGTGACTAATAATTGTGACCATCACAATATGTGACAACGTCCTTCTATCCTCGATATCTAGATTGATCTTCTATGAAGCATAGACCGTGTCATCCTCCAATCAATCTATGTGTCTTGAACTCCAAGTAGACTCACTATAATCAAATAAGCTCAATATCTCATATTGCCTTATTTGGGCATGGCCATGCACTTAGCGATCTCACTCTATCAAGACTATGATATCTCTCCCGTCATATAGGAGGGATAGATCCCATCTACATCACTCACATCCCTCCGCATAATTTGTTACATACCCAGTAATCGCCTTTATAGTCCACCCAGTTACGGGTGACGTTTGACGAAACCAAAGTACATAACTCCTTATGTAGGGAACTATGGTGACTTCAGGTCTAAGGACTAATAGTCATACTAATAGTCACATGAGAAAGTATATGACACTCATATAACGATCCATGATACTTTCTCATGGAGGGTCATTCAGTATACATTCCCTAATGTATACCCATGTGTCAACTTGATATCTCATATCCATGACTTGTGAGATCAAGTCATCATGTTGACCTACATGCTAGTCTCTATGCATTAACATTGTCCTTGAATGTTAATACTTGACTAGGAATAATTAAAAGTAGTGTTCTCTATATCATCTCACTATCGATTCAACTAATCGATTGATATAGATAAGAACCTTCTACTCAAGGACGTTATTATACTAAGTTATTTGGCACCAATACACATAAGTACAATAACCATAAGAAATGCCTTTATATATAAGAAATATATATACAAGAATATGATACAATGAGTCCAAAAAGTAATCATCATATGATTGGCTCTAGGGCTCTCACTAACAATCTCCCACTAGCACTAGTGCCAATCGCTGTAGTATCTAATACCCAATGACCTAGTGTGACCATCATGCTTCATCTGTGCCAAAGCCTTGGTCAAGGGATCTGCGACGTTAGCCTCTGTGGGTACTCTGCAAATCTTCACATCTCCTCGATCGATGATCTCTCGAATGAGATAGAATCGCCGTAGTATGTGTTTGGTCCGCTGGTGTGAGCGAGGTTCCTTAGCCTGCGCAATAGCTCCATTGTTGTCACAATAGAGCTCTACGGGATCAGATATGCTAGGAACCACCCCAAGCTCAGTGATGAACTTGCGGATCCAAACTGCCTCCTTTGCTGCCTCTGATGCAGCAATATACTCAGCTTCTGTTGTAGAATCTGCAACTGTGTCCTGCTTCGAACTCTTCCAGCTCACAGCTCCGCCATTCAAGCAAAACACGAACCCTGACTGCGATCTGTAATCATCCTGGTCGGTTTGGAAGCTGGCATCAGTGTAACCCTTTACAACTAGATGCTCATCGCCTCCAAATATCAAAAAATATTCCTTAGTCCTTCTCAAGTACTTAAGGATATTCTTGACCGCTATCCAGTGACGTTCACCTGGATCTGACTGGTACCTGCTCGTCATGCTCAAAGCATACGAGACATCAGGACGAGTACATAACATGGCGTACATGATAGATCCTATGGCTGAGGCATAAGGGATCATGCTCATGCGGTCTCTCTCCTCTCTAGAAGAGGGACCTTGAGTCTTCGAAAGACTCACGCCATGTGACATTGGCAGATTTCCCTTCTTGGAATTCTGCATGGCAAACCGTTGCAAAACGGTATCAATGTATGTACTCTGACTTAGGCCAAGCAATCTCTTAGATCTATCTCTATAGATCTTTATGCCTAGAATGCAGGCTGCTTCACCTAAGTCCTTCATTGCGAAACAAGTCCCCAACCAAGTCTTCACAGACTGTAGCGAAGGGATGTTGTTCCCAATGAGTAGTATGTCATCCACATACAAGACTAGGAAGACTACTGTGCTCCCACTAACCATCTTGTAGACACAAGGTTCATCTTCATTCTTGATGAAACCAAACTGTTTGATCGCATCATCGAATCGAAGATTCCAGCTCCGAGAAGCTTGCTTTAGACCATAAATGACCCTATGTAGCTTGCATACTCTGCCAGTATGCTGTGGATCTACAAAACCCTCAGGCTGTGTCATGTACACATCCTCGAGGAGGTTTCCATTCAGAAACGCTGTCTTGACATCCATCTGCCAGATCTCATAATCGTGGTATGCTGCAATAGCAAGCAAGATCCTAATGGACTTGAACATCGCGACTGGAGAAAAAGTTTCATCATAGTCAATACCATGAATTTGCTTGAAACCTTTAGCTACTAGTCTACCCTTATAGGTATGTACAAGTCCATCCATGTCAGTCTTTCTCTTAAAGACCCACTTACACCCAATGGGTTTGACCCCTTCAGGTGGATCAACCAAAGTCCATACTTGGTTGGTGTACATGGAATCCATCTCGGATCTCATGGCCTCTAGCCATTTCTCAGAATCTGGGCTCATCACAGCTTCCTGATAGGTGGTAGGCTCATTCTTAATGATCATAACGTCATCATGGTCAGGCAAGAGAAATGAATATCTCTCAGGCTGACGACGTACCCTATCAGACCTGCGAAGAGGTAGGTCTACCTGAACAGGTTGTTGTTCCACAACTTCTTGTGTAACAATCTCATCCACAACTTCTTGTGGTTCCTGTTCAGTATCCATCAAGGGCTCAGTGCTATGGTCGTTGTCTTGAACTTCTTCAAGATCAAACGAACTCCCACTAGTCTTTCTAGAAACAAAGTCCCTTTCTAGAAAGACCCCAGTCTTAGCAACAAACACTTTGTGCTGACTGGGAATGTAGAAGTAATATCCCTTAGTTTCCTTGGGATATCCCACGAAATAGCACTTATCGGACTTGGGTCCCAGTTTGTCTGAGACTTGACGTCTAACGTAAGCCTCACAACCCCAAACTCTCATGAAAGACATCTTGGGACTCCTCCCAGTCCATATCGTATATGGTGTCTTCATGACCGCCTTTGATGGAACACGGTTAAGTGTGAACGCTGCCGTGTCTAGAGCATATCCCCAAAAGGATATAGGAAGATCTGCGTGACTCATCATAGATCGTACCATATCTAATAAGGTACGATTCCTCCTTTCGGATACACCATTCCACTGTGGTGTCCCAGGAGGAGTGAGTTGAGATAGAATCCCACACTCAGCTAAATAGTCACGAAACTCATGGCTCAAGTATTCTCCACCTCGATCTGATCGAAGTATTTTAATACTCTTGCCGAGTTGGTTTTGTACTTCATTTCTGAATTCTTTCAACTTTTCAAAGGACTCGGACTTATGTGTCATCAAGTACACATAATCATATCTACTGAAATCATCAGTAAATTTGATGAAGTATCTATAACCACCTCGAGCAGCAACATTGAAAGGGCCACATACATCAGAATGTATGAGTCCTAACAAATCTGTTGCCCTCTCGCTATGTCCACTAAAGGGAGTCTTAGTCATCTTGCCTAGAAGGCATGACTCGCATGTCTCATATGATTCAAAATCAAATGAATCCAGCAATCCATCCTTATGGAGCTGGGACAAGCGACTCTCATTTATGTGGCCTAAGCGACAGTGCCAGAGATAGGTTGGGTTCAACTCATTTGATCTCAACCTCTTGGTACTTACATTATAGATAGGGCGTTCTAAGTCTAGAATGTAGAGTCCGTTGATAAGATCTGCACTACAATAGAACATTTCATTTAAATAGACTGAACAACATTTGTTCTTAATTATAAATGAGAAGCCTTTCTTGTCTAGACAAGAAATAGAAATTATGTTCTTAGTAAGTGCAGGTACATAACAACAATCATCTAGTTCCAGTACAAGCCCAGAGGGCAGAGATAGAAAATAAGTTCCTACAGCAACAGCAGCAACTCGTGCTCCATTGCCTACTCGTAGGTCCACCTCGCCCTTTGCCAATGCCCTGCTATTTCTCAGCCCCTGCACATTGGTACAAATGTGAGAAGCACATCCAGTATCTAATACCCATGATGTAGAAATAGAAAGGTTGACTTCTATAACATATATACCTGAAGTAGAAGGCTCGCTTCTCTTCTTCTTAAGATCCTCCAGGTATACCTTGCAGTTCCGCTTCCAATGCCCTGCCTACCCTTGATATAATTGCTTGAGGTGGTCAATCATATCGTAAGCATTCATGTTCTCGTGTTGCTTCTGAAGCTCAGAGGACANGGTCCAGTTTTGTCTGAGACTTGACGTCTAACGTAAGCCTCACAATCCCAAACTCTCATGAAAGACATCTTGGGACTCCTCCCAGTCCATATCGTATATGGTGTCTTCATGACCGCCTTTGATGGAACACGGTTAAGTGTGAACGCTGCCGTGTCTAGAGCATATCCCCAAAAGGATATAGGAAGATCTGCGTGACTCATCATAGATCGTACCATATCTAATAAGGTACGATTCCTCCTTTCGGATACACCATTCCACTGTGGTGTCCCAGGAGGAGTGAGTTGAGATAGAATCCCACACTCAGCTAAATAGTCACGAAACTCATGGCTCAAGTATTCTCCACCTCGATCTGATCGAAGTATTTTAATACTCTTGCCGAGTTGGTTTTGTACTTCATTTCTGAATTCTTTGAACTTTTCAAAGGACTCGGACTTATGTGTCATCAAGTACACATAACCATATCTACTGAAATCATCAGTAAATTTGATGAAGTATCTATAACCACCTCGAGCAGCAACATTGAAAGGGCCACATACATCAGAATGTATGAGTCCTAACAAATCTGTTGCCCTCTCGCTATGTCCACTAAAGGGAGTCTTAGTCATCTTGCCTAGAAGGCATGACTCGCATGTCTCATATGATTCAAAATCAAATAAATCCAGCAATCCATCCTTATGGAGCTGGGACAAGCGACTCTCATTTATGTGGCCTAAGCGACAGTGCCAGAGATAGGTTGGGTTCAACTCATTTGATCACAACCTCTTGGTACTTACATTATAGATAGGGCGTTCTAAGTCTAGAATGTAGAGTCCGTTGATAAGATCTGCACTACAATAGAACATTTCATTTAAATAGACTGAACAACATTTGTTCTTAATTATAAATGAGAAGCCTTTCTTGTCTAGACAAGAAATAGAAATTATGTTCTTAGTAAGTGCAGGTACATAACAACAATCATCTAGTTCCAGTACAAGCCCAGAGGGCAGAGATAGAAAATAAGTTCCTACAGCAACAGCAGCAACTCGTGCTCCATTGCCTACTCGTAGGTCCACCTCGCCCTTTGCCAATGCCCTGCTATTTCTCAGCCCCTGCACATTGGTACAAATGTGAGAAGCACATCCAGTATCTAATACCCATGATGTAGAAATAGAAAGGTTGACTTCTATAACATATATACCTGAAGTAGAAGGCTCGCTTCTCTTCTTCTTAAGATCCTCCAGGTATACCTTGCAGTTCCGCTTCCAATGCCCTGCCTACCCTTGATATAATTGCTTGAGGTGGTCAATCATATCGTAAGCATTCATGTTCTCGTGTTGCTTCTGAAGCTCAGAGGACATGCAACATAGCATTAGGCACGACACGTCTAACGCATCGTCTTGATGCTTCTGATGAGCATCTCTAACGCTACGGATGGCTGAGGGTGGTGGTGCTTCAGGAACTGCTTGCTCTAGAACGTACAGCTTACGTTCCTGTTTGAGGACTATCCTCAAGTTCCTGTACCAGTCCAGGAAATTAGCTCCAGTGAGCTTGTCCTTCTCAAGGACAGATCGCAGAAAGAGAGTATTCGCGTTTGAAGACATGACAATCTACAACAGATAAATGCAGAGAATAAATATCATATTCTAGTAATCATCTAATTAGGCCTTTAATTAAATGATGCTCCCACTAAATTATAGGAATTTTGGTGGAATCAAGTTATTGGAGTGGTCAAACCACACTACTAGATCCGTACCAATTTACTATAATTTATGTGGGACAAGATCCACATCATACTATGCCTTGAGTTAGCTTTGGCTAAATCGCCCAAGACTTAGTATGATCGGTAGATAACTAATTTATCAATTACATCTCTATGCAACTCTTGTTTATTGAATCAAGAATTAACATTTATGAATAATCTTGAGTTAGCTTTGGCTAAATCGCCCAAGACTATTGATAAATGCGATCTTGTCCTACCTTTCCAACTATTGGAATACGCCTATAGCTTTACTCGATCCAATTGAGTTAACTAGTTACTCAATCTGATTGAGCTCGATCTAACCCGAGCCGTGATAGGCGGGACCAAGGTTGTCCCTCCGCATCCTACCAAGATTAAATGCGTTGCTCTGCTTTGGCAGAATCGACAAGCGCATATGATCGAGGAAGTGATGGGTATCAGGACCCGGTAGGCGTTTACGAGTCGATTCGATTTTAGATCTAATCTAATCGAGGATATGCATCACATCTAGGCATTTATGAAATCTAATTTAATCCTAAATGTGTATTAAGTGCACATCAAAATGTGGTTCCCACATTACTTGTGCATCTCATAAACTTAAGTTTATTTTTACTATTCTACATTATCATGCATCATATACATCACAAGCATAGCAATAATAAAATAAACTTAAGTGACTTGGTCATGGCCCTACTAAGACCCTCTCAAGCCAATGAGAGGATCCGATGGTCAACCTAGGTCTAGCGGCTTCTCCAAGAGCTTCCTCTTGACCGTCTTGGTGTTGTCGGCTAGTTCTCCCGAGTCCAAGTTCTCCGGAATTTCCGTCGTCTTCACTTTTGTACATTATAAATTTTTATACTCGAGTTACATTCGAGTCTAAATATGAAATACAACAGAAATAAAATATTAAAAGCCGACACGCAGGTCGCAAACACAATACAACACGCACATGTACAAAAACGGCGCGCAGGCCGTATTATGAATTACAACACAATTTTAATCTTATTAAAAATTGGGTTTTGGGCCATGACCATTACACTACTGTACATAATTCAAAATTATATAATTTTACAGATTTTATATAATTTTTCTACTGATTTTTAGAATTTTTCGAGTCACAACTCCGCGGCGGTCCCGGTAAGCGGGTTTCGGGCGTAATCGCGAGACAAGGCCCCTTGCGGGGTTAGGGGCAGCGCCCCTACTCGTGAAATAACCTTCACGAGTGTCTTCATGCAATTATAGAGTGCCTTTACCCGCTGTCCCAAAATCCATTTGGGCGAAACTTGCCGTTTCGGAGAAGTTTTTCTCGGTGGCAAAGTCTACAAGTGCTTCGCACTCGTCGCTTTGCCTCTACGAGGAAAAATACTAAAAAAAACTTAAAATTTAGAAAAATTACAGAAGCATAAAATTATCTAAATTTTGTATCTAATACAAAAAAATAAAAACCAAAACGAGCACAAGCTTCGCTCGTGGCTCTGATACCACTGTAGGGTTTTTCGGGCCGCGAAAACCGCTTTTTCGCGTCGCGGAAACCCCGAAAGCCCCAATAGAAAGGATCTGAGCGAAGAAAACCATTTCAAAAATTTACGAGTGCTCGTTTACATGCTTCAAAACTGATCTACGACCTAGATCTATTAGAGAAGAGAAAAACTACCTTCGATACGTGCCCCGCAATTCCCGCTCGCTCCTCGGTTGATGTCGGATCTCAAGGATGCAAAGTAGCAACCCTCTAGAAGTATCCACACAAGCAAGAGAGTGGAGAGGAGAGCCCAAAAGTGTGCTAGCACTTGATTGGGTCTCGGCAAGATGAGAGGAGAGGGAGAGCCAAAACCAAAAACCCATTAGGAGAAGAATCAATCACACACAAGAAAAACACATTTTGTGTGTATAAGTGGCCGGCCACCACCTTCCATAACCCCCTTATTTGAATTCAAAATTCAAATGGGGAGGTTACTTAGCCTTGATGATGATGTCAAGTCATCACTTGGTCAAGTCAAGGTGATGTGGCTTGAGTCAAGTCAAACTTGCCTCTTATGGACTTTCCATATTTAGCCAAAGTCAAACTTTGACTTCATTATTCTCCCACGATTAGATTCATCCAACACTTGGATCAAACTCGAGTCCAACTCAAGTTGTCTAATTTGAGTCAAGTCAAACTTGCCTTTTATGGACTTTCCATATTTATCCAAAGTCAAACTTTGACTTCATTATTCTCCCATGATTAGATTCATCCAACACTTGGATCAAACTCGAGTCCAACTCAAGTTGTCTAATTTGAGTCAAGTCAAACTTGCCTTTTATGGACTTTCCATATTTAGCCAAAGTCAAACTCTGACTTCATTACTCTCGGTCCATCATATGGACTAATTCTCCATCTATTGCTCTATGTGTGTGACCCTATAGGTTCTTGTGACGTTGGCAATGCCCTTAAACCTATTTAAGGACATAAGCAATGAGAGGTATCTACCAACACATCATTGCTACCCAAGTTACAAGAATGTCGAGATCCAACATCACCATTGTGACTAATAATTGTGACCATCACAATATGTGACAACGTCCTTCTATCCTCGATATCTAGATTGATCTTCTATGAAGCATAGACCGTGTCATCCTCCAATCAATCTATGTGTCTTGAACTCCAAGTAGACTCACTATAATCAAATAAGCTCAATATCTCATATTGCCTTATTTGGGCATGGCCATGCACATAGCGATCTCACTCTATCAAGACTATGATATCTCTCCCGTCATATAGGAGGGATAGATCCCATCTACATCACTCACATCCCTCCGCATAATTTGTTACATACCCAGTAATCGCCTTTATAGTCCACCCAGTTACGGGTGACGTTTGACGAAACCAAAGTACATAACTCCTTATGTAGGGAACTATGGTGACTTCAGGTCTAAGGACTAATAGTCATACTAATAGTCACATGAGAAAGTATATGACACTCATATAACGATCCATGATACTTTCTCATGGAGGGCCATTCAGTATACATTCCCTAATGTATACCCATGTGTCAACTTGATATCTCATATCCATGACTTGTGAGATCAAGTCATCATGTTGACCTACATGCTAGTCTCTATCCATGACTTCCCAGTCGGACGTGTGGCGGCCCACGCTCCCTGGGATGTCCCCGACCGAGAAGCCAAACTCTCGCCCTCGAGATTTATAAGTGGGCATGGTACTACGACCCTCGGCTCGGCTCCCAATCGGACGCGTGGCGGCCCACACTCCCTACGACGTCCCCGACAGAGAAGCCAGCCTCTTGACCTCGAGAGTTATAAGTGGGCATTCTCCCACGACCCTCAGCTCGGCTCCCAGTCGGACGCGTGGCAGCCCACACTCCATGGGATGTCCTCGACCGAGAAGCTAGACTCTCGCCCTCGCGAGTTATAAGCGGGCATGCTCCCACGACCATCGGCTCGGCTCCAAGTCGGACGCGTGGCGGCCTACGCTCCCTGGGATGTTCCCGACTGAGAAGCCAGACTCTCGCCATTGCGAGTTATAAGTTGGCATGCTCCCACGACCCTCGGCTCGGCACCCATTCGGACGCGTGGTGGCCGATGCTCCCTGGGATGTCCTCGACCGGGAAGCTAGAATCTCGCCCTCGCGAGTTATAAGTATGCATGCACCCATGACGCTCGGCTCACCTCCTAGTCGGTCACGTGGAGGCCCACACTCCCTGGGATGTCCCCGACCGAGAAGCAGACTCTCGCCCTCGAGAGTTATAAGTGGGCATGGTCCCACGACCCTTGGCTCAGCTCCCAATCGGACGTGTGGCGGCCCAGGCTCCCAGGGATGTCCCCGACCTGGAAGCCAAACTCTCGCCCTCGCGAGATATAAGTGGGCATGCTACCACGACCTCGACTCGACTCCCAGTCCGACGCGTAGCGGCGCACGCTCCATGGGATGCCCTAGACCGAGAACCCAGATTCTCGCCATCGCGAGTTATAAGTGGGCATGCTCCCACGACCCTCGGCTCAGCTCCCAGTCAGACGTGTGGTGGCTCACGCTCCTCGGGTTGTCCACGATTGAGAAGCCAGACTTTCGTCCTCGCGAGTTATAAGTGGGCATGCTCCCACGACCCTCAGCTCAAATCCTAGTCGGACGAGTGGCGGCCCACGCTCCCAGGGACGTCCCCCGACCGAGAAGCCAGACTCTTACCCTCGCGAGTTATAAGTGGGCATGCTCCCACGACCCTCAGCTCGGCTCCCAGTCGGACACGTGGCTACCCACGCTCCCGGGGATGTCACTGACCGAGAAGCCAGACTCTCGCCCTCGTGAGTTATAAGCGGGCATGCTCCCATGACACTCGGCTCGGCTCCCAGTTGGATGCGTGGCGGCCTACGCTCCCTGGGATGTTCCCGACTAAGAAGCCAGACTCTCACCATCGCGAGGTATAGGTGGGCATGCTCCCACGACCCTCGGCTCGACACCCAGTCGGACGTGTGGCGGCCCACGCTCCCTGGGATGCCCCCGACCGGGAAGCTAGAATCTAGCCCTCGCGTGTTATAAGTATGCATACTCCCACGACCCTCGGCTCGGCTCCTAGTCGAACGCGTGGCGGCCCACACTCCCTGGGATGTCCCCGACCGAGATGCCAGACTCACGTCCTCGAGAGTTATAAGTGGGCATGGTCCCACGACCCTTGGCTCGGCTCCCAATCGGACGCATGGCAGCCCACGCTCCCTGGGATGTCCCTGACCAAGAAACCAGACTCTCGCCCTCGTGTGTTATAAGTGGGAATGCTCCCACGACCCTCGGCTCAGCTCTCAGTCGGATGCGTGGCAGCCCACGCTCCCTAGGATGTCCCCGACCGGGAAGCCAGACTCTCGCCCTCACGAGTTATAAGTGGGTATGCTCGCACGACCCTTGGCTCGGGCCCCAGTCGGACGCGTGGCGGCCAACGCTCCCTGGGATGTCCCCGACCGAGAAGCCAGACTCTCGCCCTCGCGAGTTATAAGTGGGCATGCTCCCACGACCCTCGGCTCGCCTCCCAGTCGGACGCATGGCAACCCACGCTCCGTGGGATATCCCCTACCGAGAAGCCAGACTCTCGACCTCGCGAGTTATATGCGTGCATGCTCCCACGATCCTCGGTTCGGCTCCCAGTCGGACGCGTGGCGGCCTATGCTCCCTGGATGTTCCCGACCGAGAAGCCAGACTCTCTCCCTCGTGAGTTATAAGTGGGCATGCTCCCACAACCCTCGGTTCGGCTCCCAATCGGACGGTGGTGGCCCACGCTCCCTGGGATGTCCCCGACCGAGAAGCCAGACTCTCGCCCTCGCGAGTTATAATTGGGCATGGTCGCACAACACTTGGCTCGTCTCTCAATCGGACGTGTGGCGGCCCACGCTTCCTAGGATGTCCCCGACCGAGAAGACAGACTCTCGCCCTCGAGAGTTATTAGTGGGCATGCTGCCACGACCCTCGGCTGGACTCCCAGTCATACGCATGGGGCCCACGCTCCCTGGGCTGTCCCCGACCGAGAAGCCAAACTCTCTACCTCACAAGTTATCAGTGGGAATGCTCCCACGACCCTTGGCTCGACTCCCAGTCGGACACGTGGCGGCCCATGCTCCTTGGGATAACCCCGATCGAGAAGCCATATTCTCGCCCTCGCAATTTATAAGTGGGTATGCTCCCATGACCCTCTGCTCGGCTCTCAGTCGGATGCGTGGCAGCTACGCTCCCTGGGATGTCCCCGACAGGGAAGTCAGACTCTCGCCCTCATGAGTTATAAGTGGGTATGCTCTCACGACCCTTTGCTTGGGTCCCAGTCGGACCCGATGGGGCCCATGCTTCCTGGGATGTCCCCGACCGAGAAGCCAGACTCTCGCCCTCGTGAGTTATAAGTGGGAATGCTCCCACGACCCTCGTCTAGGATCCTAGTCGGACGCGTGGCAGCCCACGCTCCGTGGGACATCCCCGATCGGGAAGCCAAACTCTCGACCTCACGAGTTATAAGCGGGCATGCATCAATGTCCCTCGGTTCGGTCCCAGTCGGACGCGTGGCGGCCTACGCTCCCTGTGATGTTGGCCGACTGAGAAGCCAAACTCTCGCCCTCGCGAGTTATAAGTGGGTATGCTCCCACGACCCTCGGCTCGGCTCCAAATCAGACGCGTGGCGGCCCACGCTCCCTGGGATGTCCCCGACCGAGAAGCCAGACACTCGCCCTCGCTAGTTATAAGTGGGCATGGCTCCATGACAGTTGGCTCGGCTCCCAATCGGACGCGTGGCGGCCCACGCTCTTGGGAAAGTCCCCGACCAAGAAGACAGACTCCCGCCCTTGTGAGTTATAAGTGGGCATGCTGCCACGACCCTCGGCATGACTCCCATCGTACGCATGGTGGCCCACGCTCCCTGGGCTGTCCCCGACCGAGAAGCCAAACTGTCACCCTTGCAAGTTATAAGTGGGCATGCTCCCACGACCCTTGGCTCGACTCCCAGTCGGACGCATGGTGGCCCACGCTCCCTGGGATGTCCCCGGCCGGGAAGCTAGATTCTCGCTCTCGCGAGTTATATGTATGCATGCTCCCATGATCCTCGGCTCGGCTGCCAGTCGGCCGCGTGGCGGCCCACGCTCCCTGGGATGTTCCTGAGTGATTAGCCAGACTATAGCCCTCGCGAGTTATAAGTGGGCATGATCCCAAGACCCTCGACTCCTATCTCAGTCGGATGCGTGGCAGCCCACGCTCCTTGGGATGTCCCCGACCGGGAAGCCAGACTCTCGCCCTCGCGAGTTATAAGTCGGTAGGTTCCCACGACCCTCGGCTCAACTCCCAGTCGGACGCGTGGCAGCCCACGCTCCCTGGGATGTCCCCGACGAGAAGCCAGACTCTCGCCCTTGCGAGTTATAAGTGGGCATGCTCCCACGACCCTCGGCTCGGCTCCCATTCGAACGCGTGGCAACCCACGCTCCGTGGGATGCCCCCGACCGAGAAGCCAGACACTCGCCCTCGCGAGTTATAAACGTGCATGCTCCCACGACCCTCGGCTCGACTCCTATTAGGACGCGTGGCGGCTCTCGCTCCCTGGGATGTCCCCGACCGGGAAGCCAAACTCTCGTCCTCGCGAGTTATAAGTGGCGATGCTCCCACGACCCTCGGCTCGGCTCCCAGTCGGACGTGTGGCAGCCCACGCTCCCTCGGATGCCCCCCGCCTAGTAGTCAGACTCTCACCCTCGCGAGTTATAAGTGGGCATGGTCCCACGACCCTCGGCTCGGCTCCCAGTCAGACGCATGGTGGTTCACACTCCTTGGGATGTCGACGACCGAGAAGCCTGTCTCTCGCCTCGCGAGTTATAAGTGGGCATGCTCCCACGACCCTCAGTTTGGCTACCAGTCGGATGCATGGCGGCCAACACTCCCTGGGATGTCCCCGACCGAGAAGCCAGACTCTCGTCCTCGAGGGTTATAAGTGGGCATGGTCCCACGACCCTTGGCTTGGCTCCCAACCGGATGCGGGGCTGCCCATGCTCCCAGGGATGTCCCCGACCTATAAGCAAGACTCTAGCCCTCGCGAGTAGTAAGTGGGCATGCTCCCACCACCCTTGCCACAACTCCCAGTTGGAGGCATGGCGGCCCACGCTCCTTGGGATGTCCCAGACCGAGAAGCCAGACTCTCGCCCTCGCGAGTTATATGTGGGCATGCTCCCACGACCCTCGGCTCTGCTCCCAGTCAGACGCGTGACGACCCACACTCCCTGTGATGTCCCCGACCGGGGAGCTAGAATCTCGCCGTCGCGAGTTATAACTATGCACGCTCCCACCACTCTCGGCTCGGCTCCCAGTCAGACGCGTGGCGGCCCACGCACCATGAGATGTCCCCGACCGAGAAGCCATACCCTCGTCCTCGCGAGTTATAAGTGGGCATGCCCCCACGACCCTCGGCTCGTCTCCTAATCGGTTGCGTGGCGGCCCACGCTCCCTGGGATGTCCTCGACCTGGAAGCAAGACTGTCATCCTCGCGAGTTATATGCGGGTATGCTCACACGACCTTCGGCTCGGCTCACAGTCGGACGCGTGGCGGCCCACGCTCCCTAGGATGTCCCCAACCGAGAAGCTAGACTATCACCCTCGCAAGTTATAAGTGGGCATGCTCCCACGACCCTAGGCTCGGCTCTCAGTTGGACGGTTGGCGGCCCATGCTTCCTGAGATGTCTCCGATCGAGAAGCAAGACTCTCATCCTCGCGAGTTATATGTGGGCATGCTACCACGACCCTCGGCTCGGCTCCCAGTCAGACGTGTGGTGGCTCACGCTCCTTGGGGTGTCCCCGACCGAGAAGCCAGACTCTGGCCCTCGTGTGTTATAATTGGGCAAAGTCCCACGGCCCTCGGCTCGGCTCCCAGTCGGACGCGTGGCGACCCACGCTCCCTGGGAGGTCGGTGATCGAAAAGCAGGACTCTCACCCTCGGGAGTTATAAGTGGGCCTGCTCCCACGACCCTCGGCTTGGCTCCCAGATGGAAGCGTGGCGACCCACGCTCCCTGGGATGTCCCCGACCGAGAAGCCGTACTCTCGCCCTCACGAGTTATAAGTGTGCATGCTCCCACGACCCCCGTCTCGGGTCCCAGTTGGACGCGATGCGGCTCATGCTCCCTGGGATGTCCCCGACCGAGAAGCCAGACTCTCGCCCTCGCGAGATATATGTGTGCAAACTCCCGCGACCCTCGGCTTAGCTCCTAGTCAGACGCGAGGCCGCCCACGCTCCCTGTGATGGCCCTGACCAAGAAGTAGACTCTCGCCCACGCGTGTTATAACTGGGCATGCTACCACAACCCTTGGCTCGGCTCCCAGTCGAATGTGTGGCGGGTCACGCTCTCTGCGATGTTCCCGACCAAGAAGCCAGACTCTCACCCTCGCGAGTTATAAGTGGGCATGCCCCCAGGACCCTCGGCTCGGCTCCCAGTCGGACGCATGGTGGCCCACAATCCCTGGGATGTCCCCGACTGAGAAGCCAGACTCTCGCCCTCGCGAGTTATAAGTGGGCATGCACCCACGACCCTCAGCTCAGCTCCCTGTCGAATGCGTGGCGGCCCACGCTTCCTAGGATGTCCCCGACCGAGAAGCCAGACTCTCGCCCTCGCGAGTTATAAGTGGGCATGCTCCCACGACTCTCGGCTCGGCTCCTAGTCGGACGCGTGGCGGCCAATGCTCCCTGGGATTTCTCCGACCGAGAAGCAAGACTCTCACCCTCGCGATTTATAAGTGGGCATGCTCCCATGACCCTCGGCTGGGCTCTCAGTCGGAGGCTTGGCGTCTCATGCTTCCTGAGATGTCCCCGATCGAGAAGCCAGACTCTCGACCACGTGAGTTATTAGTGGGCATGCTCCCACGACCCTCGTCTTGGCTCCAAGTCGGGCGCGTGGAGCCTCACGCTCCTTGGGATGTACCCGACCGAGAAGCCAGACTCTCGGCTCCTTGGGATGTCATAAGCGGGCATGCTCCCATGACACTCGGCTCGGCTCCCAGTCGGACGTGTGGTGGCATACGCTCCCTAGGATGTTCCCAACCGAGAAGCCAGACTCTCGCCATCACGTGTTATAAGTGAGCATGCTCCCACGACCCTTGGCTCGGCACCCAGTCGGACGTGTGGCGGCCCACGCTCCCTGGGATGCCCCGACCGGGAATCTAGAATCTCGCACACGCATGTTATAAGTATGCATACTCCCACGACCCTTGGCTCGATTCCCAGTCGGATGCGTGGCGGCCCACGCTCCCAGGGATGTCCCCAACCGAGATGCCAGACTCTCGCCCTCGAGAGTTATAAGTGGGCATTGTCCCACGACCCTTGGCTTGGCTCCCAATCGGACGTGTGGCGGCCCACGCTCCCTGGGATGTCCCCGACCGAGAAGCCAGACTCTTGCCCTCGCAAGTTATAAGTGGGTATGCTCCCACGACCCTCGACTCTGCTCTCAGTCGGATGCGTGGCAGTCCACACTCCCTGGGATTGTTGGAGCAATCGGCCCTAGGTTGGTCCGGAGTGACCATGGGTTTTGATGTTTGGGCAAAGGGTTTAAGTTAGGTTTACCCTTGTATTTGATATGCATATGTTGAGTGTGCTGGTTGTATAGGTTACGCATATGGACCTGACTGGACGACCTCAGTATGGTGAAGGATGGCATGGAGGCCAGCTGGAGGCTAGCGTATGCATCTGAGGGACCTTGGTGAGCAGGGACGATGAGCTGATGGGCGCGGACTTCGAGGCATACATGAAGGATGGCATGGAGGCAAGCTGGAGGCTTGCGTGCATCCGAGGGACGGGAGCCGAAGATGAAGAGGGCGCGAAGGCAATAGTCGAGGCTGCGGATGAGGAGTTAGTCGAGTTGAATCAGATCCGAAAAAGTGTTATTCACCCCCCTCTAGCACACCATAACCGATCCTACAGTTGGTATCAGAGCAAGGACTGCTCTTGATCGGACTAACCGCCGAGGGAGCACACGCTAGAGGAGAAGAAATAATGGAAGATAAGTTGGGGGACAACATCTACACCCCACCGCCCTACGACAATGAGGATTTCGACTATAGGCGGGCGAGGATGAAGAATTGGCTTAGCATGGAGTGGGAGTGCATGGTCATGCTAGAAGAGCCCTTCGAAGTTCCAAAGGACAAGCATGGAAAGAAGCTTCGTCCTAGATATTGGACTCAAGAGCAACAAGACTACTCTAGGGCAAACAAGAAGGTAATAGATGTATTAATTGATGTTTTGCCTAACAATGTTTTGAGTATTGTAGGGAATTATAAAAATGCACACGAATTATGGACCAAGTTGGTGGAATATCACAAGAACCCTACACAAACTCAAGGAGTAGATGAACCCGAGGAAGTGAGCTCAATAGCTCAAGAGGAGGAAGAAGTGTCCACATCCTCAAGTGAAGAAGAAAGTGAGAGGTCATCCACCTCATCTAGAGAAGAGGAGGAGGTCACCACATCAAGGATTGAGGGGGACGAGAGACCCTCACCTACACATGATCAAGAGGAAGTCTCCACTTCATCCAAGGGTGAAGAGAAAGTCAACCAAGCCTCAACCTCCACCAAAGCAAGGACTAAAGACCACATTGTATGCTTTGGGTGCAATGAAAAGGGGCACTACAAGGATAAGTGCCCACTAGGTAAGAAAAATGAGGTACACCCTAAACCCATTGTAAATTCCTTTAAAGCTAATGTGGGTTGTAGAATTGGTGAAGCTCAAGCTAAAAAGAAGAAGATTCGATGCTTCACATTAGGAGAACTAAGGCATTATCACACTAAATGCCGTAGAAAAGGTGAGCTAAGAGAAGATGGAAAATCTAAGAAGATGGGAAAAAGAAGAAAGAAGGAAGAGAAGAAGCTCACAACAAGGAAGGACTACAAGGGTAAGGGAGGTACCCTCTAACCCTAGTTTAAAAAGAAATTCGATTTCAAGTTCTTCTTTACATTTCAAGAATCATGTTAATTACCCACCCATGCATGCTAGAACTCATGAGAATTGTTTATTTGTGCATAATCATGGATTTAAGTACAATGATAGGACTAAGGGTAACAAGGTAGATCATAACCCTAAGAAAAGCATGCATCATGATAGACCTAAGACTTGGGTACCTAAGGATCAAGGCATTGACCCCAAGAAGGGGAGACAAATGCCTAAGAAAATGGATAGGTCTAGGAATGTCCAAAGTGGACATATGGAATCCAAGGTTAGAGGGCTAAAAAGGGAAAATCAAGCCTTAAGAGCAAGGCTTGATACTTTAGAGAAGACCTTAGAAAGATTCAAGATTGGATCTAAAGGTCTAGACATGGTGTTGGGTAGCATCAAACCCAACTATGTTAGGTCGGGTTTGGGCTATCAATCCAAGACCTCCAAGGGCAATGGAAAGGAGTATGCTGGGAAAGCATACAATCTTAGTAAGGAGGGAAAGTCTAAGGATGGCAAGCGGATGCCATCAAAGGGTAAAAAGAGTGACCTAACAAGGACAAGGTGTCCAAGGCTAAAAAGGTCAATTTTGTAGGCCAAGAGTCACCGGTGGCACACCGGTGTGGCCTAGTGTGGATGGAGTCACCTAGGGAGGTGGCTAAGGCTAAGAGCTCAAGGGGGAGCTCTAGGAGCCTTTAGGGTCCATGGTAAATGGATCTCAAAAGTTTCTCCCTTAGGAAATTAGATGAAATGTGCCAAAAAGGGTTGGAAGACTTAGATAAGTCTTAATCCTAGATTTTGGCACATTAAAAGGAGAATTTAGGGGGAAAAAGATGAAAAAGGAGAGTTAATTGATAAAATTGAGGTTTAATGGTGGAACACCATATAATTCAATGATATATATGAGTTGTGATCAAGGAGAAGAGGATGCATTGAAGAGAAGTGAGAATTAACACTTTTAGGATGAGCTCATTTGATACTTTTTAGAAGAAGTAGAATTTCGTGCCAATCTTGGGATTTGGAGTACATTTATTTGGAAACATATTTTTCCCAAGTAGATATTGGCTTCACAAATCTCCCCACAAAATTTCAGAATTTTTGGAGATTTGTAGAATTTTTAGGACATTTCTGAAAGTCGAACTGAAAACCTGAAAATCAGGTGGCAGTCGACTACCCTCAACCCAGAAACTCTCTGGAATGTTTGGCAGTCGACTGCCCATTTGGGCAGTCGACTGGTATATAAGAGTAGGCATAAAAAGGGGGAGTTTCGACAATGAGACGTTACAAGATTGATTATGGGATATGATGTAGGATTAAAACTCTTGGTTATATCTTCGTAGTCCTTGAATAAAGTGTTATCCCATGATTTGATAAGAATTTATTGGATATCTTGAAAATCAAGGAAGTTTGATAAGTTTCCCTAGGTATCTAAGATTTAGAGGTCAAAAAGAGAAATTGAGGACAATTCCATGTGTCGAATAATGATGGGTAGATTTGACAAACACATGGAATTAGAAACGAATTTGAAAGTTGACACTTAATGCAAAATCCTTAAGAAACTTAGATGTGTACCAAAAGTCAAGCACACTTGATATTTCCATGATATCATATTTTTCTAGGATAAGGTATATCCTAGCAAGTGTGCCTGTAAATTTTTTTTTTTTTTGGTTTTTAGAGTGTTGTTGAGTTCTTTTTGGCACTAAGGGAAAGATTGCTTGGGAGGCAATTCTATAAGAGTGTCAAAGGGGGAAGAACTCGGATGTTGGGTTGGCGATAACTCAACATGGTGTTATGGTGTTAAGTTGGGTAGAACTTCACCATGGAAAAATGAAAATTAGGAGAAGACATGGGTTAAGGGGGAGGTTACCCTTTGGTTGCCTTAATTTTCATAAACAAATTTTTGGGTTTTGTGTCAAACTTGGGAATGGTGATAGATATATGGGTATATGTATTTTTCACAAGTAGGTATAGGTTCCACAAAGTTGTCCATGATGTTTGGAAATTTTTGGAAATTTGTGGAATTTCTGGCGCGTTTTTGAAATTCGGCCAGAAAGTCTGAAACTGAGCGTATCAGTCAACTGCCACTGTTGGCAGTCGACTGCCTAGGGCTGGTGTGGGTATCCAACAGCTGGTTAGGGACCAAATGGTGAGAAACAAGTGTGTGGGGGTCTAGTACACTGTGTTTAGGACCATAAGGGATTAAAAGAACCAATAATTGGGTAATTATTGGGGTCTTTTTGATATAGGGCAAAGGGGGAGAAATATTGGGTTTAAGTGGGAAACCAAAACCTTTGCTAGAAACCCCAGGTTTAGGGGGAGCTGAGTTTTAGGGGGACCATGGTTGCTTCCTTCTTGGTGTATGGGGAACCTTGGAGAGGTTCTTAAAAAGCCTTTGTAAGTCCAATGTAGGGGGAGCTTGAGAGAAGCTTTAAAAAGTCCGGTTTGGTAGAAAATCCTAACTTGGAGGGTTAGGTGGTGAAAATCCTAGCTAGGAGGGCTAGGTGTTGGAAAATCCTAACTTAGAGGGTTAGGTGGTAAAATTCCTAGCTTGGAGGGCTAGGTGGGAAAATTCCTAACTTGGAGGGTTAGGTGTATGATGCCTTGGGATAGGATCCATATATGCATTGCATATGCATTCATTTAGCATGGTTTTTTCTATTACTACTATCTTGCTTTCCCTAACTTAAACGAATTGCCAAATATCTAAAAGGGGGAGATTGTTGGAGCAATCGACCCTAGGATGGTCCGGAGTGACCATGGGTTTTGATGTTTGGGTAAAGGGTTTAAGTTAGGTTTACCCTTGTATTTGATATCCGTATGTTGAGTGTGCAGGTTGTACAGGTTACGCATATGGACCTGACTGGACAGCTTCAGTACGGTGAAGGATGGCATGGAGGCCAGCTGGAGGCTGGCGTGCGCATCTGAGGGACCTTGGTGAGCAGGGACGATGAGCTGATGGGCGCGGACTTCGAGGCATGCGTGAAGGATGGCATGGAGGCAAGCTGGAGGCTTGCGTGCATCCGAGGGACGGGAGCCGAAGATGAAGAGGGCGTGAAGGCAATAGTCGAGGCTGCGGATGAGGAGTCAGTCGAGTCGTGAGGAACGAGTGCTGTGTGAATGTACTCGGGAAGGGATTCAGCTGGGGACCAGTTGACTGCTCTGGGAGCAGTCGACTGGTAGGTGGCTGGTGAGCTGGCAAATTCGAACGTTGGAAGTGTCAATGGTCGAATTTGGCTGGCACCAGTCGACTGCCCTGGGGGTAGTCGACTGGTAGCGAGAAATCAACCCCGAGTCCTATTTAAAGAGGACTTCGTGGTGGCTGAGTTTCTTGATGAAACTTGATTGGATAGGGCATGTTAGTAGACTTGTATACTCAGGAAGTGTCCTTGGTGCTGTGGCGAGGTTTCTCCACCCATAAGGAGCGACGAGTTCTAGCCAGAGGTTATCCGGGGTTTGATCCACCGACGGATTGTTGGATTAGTCACCCTACCGGGGTGGATACCAACTAAAATCAGGTTGTTAACATTGTTTGTTTCTTATTTACTTTGCATATTAGTGTTTCCGCTGCGCTAACGACTTTGTAGAGTTCAAAGATTCAAAAAAGTACTATTCACCCCCCTCTAGCACACCATAACTGATCCTTCAGGGATGTCCCCGACCGGGAAGCCAGACTCTCGCCCTCGCGAGTTATAAGTGGGTATGCTCCCACGACCCTGGGCTCGGGTCCCAGTCGGACGCGTGGAGGCCCACGCTCCCTGGGATGTCCCCGACCGAGAAGCCAGACTCTCGACCTTGCGAGTTATAAGCGGGCATGCTCCCACGACCCTCGGTTCGGCTCCCAGTCGGACGCATGGCGGCCTACGCTCCCTGGGATGTTCCCGACCGAGAAACCAGATTCTCGCCCTCGCGAGTTATAAGTGGGCATGCTCCCACGACCCTCGGCTCGTCTCCCAATCGGACGCGTGGCGGCCCACGCTCCCTGGGATGTCCCCGACCGAAAAGCCAGACTCTCGCCCTCGCGAGTTATAAGTGGGCATGGTCCCACGACACTTGGCTCGGCTCCGAATCTGACGCGTGGCGGCCCACGCTCCATGGGACGTCCCCGACAGAGAAGACAGAATCCCGCCCTCGCGAGTTATTAGTGGGCATGCTGCCACGACCCTCGGCTCGACTCCCAGTCATCTGCATGTCGGCCCACGCTCCCTGGGCTTTCCCCGACCGAGAAGCCAAACTCTTGCCCTCGCAAGTTATAAGTGGGCATGCTCCCACGACCCTTGGCTCGACTCGTAGTCGGACGCGTGGCGGCCCACGCTCCCTGGTGTTAGTGATATGAGAGAAGTGTCCTAAGGCAATCGCCTTATGATTGTAAACTTTTATTTTAATAAATGAAAATTCACTATTTGAGTATACATGCTTGTGTATTTGATTGAGATCTTAAACTCATTTACTGAATGTCCGTAATACAATTCACAGCATGAGAGAATTTGTGATGAATTCACAACTAGTGATTATCTCTACATGTGCAATTGTGAAGTATTAAAATTGTCCCTAGTCGATGAATTGATAAATACGGACACTATCAACTCTGTTGAGACTAGCATGGGTTATTCTCTAATCAGCTGATTCTCACTGGCTGGTGACATTGGGATGTCCGGAGATAAACATGAATGCTAGTTAAGGGAACTAGTTCATTGGAGTGACTGGCTGTAAAACTTCATATGGTAATCGACATATAG
This sequence comes from Boesenbergia rotunda, assembly GCA_024364735.1. Classification (NCBI taxonomy): domain Eukaryota; kingdom Viridiplantae; phylum Streptophyta; class Magnoliopsida; order Zingiberales; family Zingiberaceae; genus Boesenbergia; species Boesenbergia rotunda. The sequence goes on along the minus strand of JAGFNQ010007679.1, from coordinate 32,515 downwards.
ATATGTCAATGAAGTTCTTACTGCAGCTTAAGTGCGATGTTCCTTTGACTTGCGGTGTTCAAGTCATCTTGGTCATGGAGACTTATACTTTGACATCTTAAACAAGCATCTCTAAGGAAGTGTGGACCTAGGATGGTTGGGTATAAGCCGAAGTGCCCGAAGATGTTTGAACAGCCTACAAAGGATTCACCAATCCTTGTGAGGAGATGTATACCCAGGCCTATCGTCGGATTGTTACTCAAAGCCTCTGGCCAGAGCATGTCATGTTTAGAGTATGAGTCTCTTAAATACATGAGAGTAATTAGAAATCCAAAGGATGAGAAAGACACTACTTGGGCTAGGTGTGACGTAGTCAGCCTAGTGGGGACTGACACACACAGACCATGTCCTGAACCAAGTGGGTATAAGATGGTGAAGGGAATGGGGCACGATTCATTAGAGCTGCTGAAGGGTTTCAGAATCACTTCTGAGGTCAACCGTTGATCTTTCGATTAATTGGGGGTCATGATGTGCTACTAGGTGCCACTCATGATCGTTCTATAATTGGTTGATTATAGACGGCCAACATAAATCGAAAGTCTATTTAGTCACACGCACTACGAGTAATCCGAGGGATTTAAAACGAGTTGAAAATTAGATTTTCCGATCAAGAGAAATAAGTCGAATCTGAGTTAATCAGAGGCGCAACGGAAGCTAAAAATGGCTAAGTCTTTTGAAGGCTTATTGGGCGAATTAAATGAGTTTAATTCGCGATGGGTTCGGCTCGGTTTGACCTGCCAAAGAGGGTGCCAACCCTCTTTGGTTTGGCCGGCCACCACTTGGGGAGAAACAAATTTATTTGGTTTAATTAATAAAATAAATCTAGCGCGATTTGTTTTATAAATTATGGATAAATAAATTTGTATAAAGAAATTTATAGAAATTTATTCTTTTTTTTATGGAAATTAAAATGATCCATGGAATGGTTTATTTTAATTCTATAAAATCAATTAAGAATTGATTTTACCATAATAAAGAAAATTTATAAATTTCTTGTAAAATTTATTCCTTAATAAAAGGAGAGATGTATTTGTTTTATTATAAAATTAGTTATAATAAAACTTGGTTTAAACGGAATAATTCATAAAGAAAATTTATAGGATAAATTTCTTATGAAAAATTCGTTAAAGGGGAGACTTGGCAAGGGAGAGGCTACTATATAAAGGAACCAAGGCTAGGCTTGATTTCCTTAATAGATTCATCAAGAGATTAACTCTCTCCCTCTCTCTCTCTAACTCTCTCTCTCTCTAGGGCCGGCTCTCTCTCCTCCCCTTGGGCCGGCGCAAGCACCTAGGGTGCCCGTGAGTTTCCTCCACCAAGTTCGTGCCGAAGAAGAAGAAGAAGCGGATCGCGACTCCTTCCTTCCTTTCCCGGAATTTTGATTCCGTTACTTGGTGGTTAGTTTCCTATCTTCTCTCTTGATCTTCTAGTTGTGCCTTTAGAGAATCTAGTAGTTCTCGTCGGCACAAAACTCGTGACTTTGCGAAGTCATCCCGAAGAGAACTCGGCGTGGACGCGAATAGAGGCGGAGCTTCCAAGGGACGCTACGGTTGGATCTCGTCCTTTCTTCGAGTTACGCGAGGTACAAAGTAAATTAATTTACTTTTCCGCAAAGTTTTAATTTATGATCATGTCCACACATCATAAGGTTGCATGCTAGATACGTGGTTAAAATAATTTGAGAAATTATTTTATGCTAATTCTTCCGCTGCACGTAAAAATTTAAAATTTTACGAACCCGTATCCTTGTCAACATGCACCCGGTCCCAACACCTGGGATGTCCCCGAACGAGAAGCCAGACTCTCGCCGTCGCGAGTTATAAGTGGGTATGCTCCCAAGACCCTCGGCTCGGCTCTCAGTCGGATGCGTGGAGCCCACACTCCCTAGGATGTCCCTGACCGGGAAGCCAGACTCTCACCGTCGTGAGTTATAAGTGGATATGCTCCCACGACCCTTGGCTCGGGTCCAAGTCGGACGCGTGGCGGCCCACGCTCCCTGGGATGTCCCCGACAGAGAAGCCAGACTCTCGCCCTCGTGAGTTATAAGTGGGCATGCTCCCACAACCCTCGGCTCGACTACCAGTCGGACGCGTGGTAGCCCACGCTCCGTGGGATATCCCAGATCGAGAAGCCAGACTCTCGACCTCGTGAGTTATAAGCGGGCATGCTCCTACGACCCTCGGTTCGGCTCCCAGTTGGACGCGTGGCGGCCTACGCTCCCTGTGATGTTGGCCGACCGAGAAGCCAGACTCTCGCCCTGCGAGTTATAAGTGGGTATGCTCCCACGACCCTCGGCTCGGCTCCCACTCGGACGCGTGGTGGCCCACGCTCCCTGGGATGTCCCCGACCGAGAAGCCAGACTCTCGCCCTCGCTAGTTATAAGTGGGCATGGTCCCACGACACTTGGCTCGGCTCCCAATCGGGCGCATGGCGGCCCACGCTCCCTGGGATGTCCCCGACCAAGAAGACAGACTCCCGCCCTCGTGAGTTATAAGTGGGCATGCTGCCACGACCCTCGGCAGACTCCCAGTCGTACGCATGGCAGCCCACGCTCCTTGGGCTGTCCCCGACCGAGAAGCCAAACTCTCGCCCTCGCAAGTTATAAGTAGGCATGCTCCCACGACCCTTGGCTCGACTCCTAGTCGGACGCGTGGCGGCCCACGCTCCCTGGGATGTCCCCGACCGAGAAGCTAGATTCTCGCCCTCACGAGTTATAAGTATGCATGCTCCCATGATCCTCGGCTCGGCTCCCAGTTGGCAGCGTGGCGGCCCACGCTCCCTGGGATGTTCCCGAGTGAATAGCCAGACTATAGCCCTCGCGAGTTATAAGTGGGCATGATCCACGACCCTCGACTCCTATCTCAGTCGGTTGCGTGGCGGCCCACGCTCCCTGGGATGTCCCCAACCGGGAAGCCAGACTCTCACCCTCGCGAGTTATAAGTGGGTATGTTCCCATGACCCTCGGCTAGAGTCCCAGTCGGAGGCGTGGCGGCCCACGCTCCCTGGGATGTCCCCGACGAGAAGCCAGACTCTCGCCCTTGCGAGTTATAAGTGGGTATGCTCCCACGACCCTTTGCTCGGCTCCCATTCGGACGTGTGGCAGCCCACGCTCCGTGGGATGTCCCCGACCGAGAAGCCAGACTCTCGCCCTTGGGAGTTATAAACGGGCATGCTCCCACGATCCTCGGCTCGGCTCCCTGTCGGACGCGTGGCAGCCTACGCTCTATGGGATGTTCCCGACCGAGAAGCCAGACTCTCGCTCTCGCGAGTTATAAGTGGGCATGCTCCAACGAGCCTCAGCTCGGCTCCCATTAGGACGCGTGGCGGCCCACGCTCCCTGGGATGTCCTCGACCCGGAAGTCAAACTCTCGCCCTCGCGAGTTATAAGTGGGCATGGTCCCACGACCCTCAGCTCGGCTCCCAGTCGGACGTGTGGCGGCCCACGCTCCCTGGGATGCCCCCGACCTAGTAGCCAGACTCTCGCCTTTTTGAGTTATAAGTGGGCATGCTCCCACGACCCTCAGCTCGTCCCCCAGTCAGACGCATGGCGACCCACGCTCCCTGGGATGTCCCCGACCGAGAAGCCAGACTCTTGTCCTCGAGTGTTATAAGTGGGCATGGTCCCACAACCCTTGTCTTGGCTCCCAATCGGATGCGTGGCGGCCCACTCTCCCAGGGGTGTCCCCGACCGAGAAGCCAGACTCTCGCCCTCGCGAGTAATAAGTGGCCATGCACCCACGACCCTTGGCACAGCTCCCAGTCGGACGCATGGCAACCCACGCTCCTTGGGATGCCCCTGACCGAGAAGCCAGACTCTCGCCCTCGCGACTTATTTGTGGGCAAGCTCCCACGACCCTCAGCTCGGCTCCCAGTCGGATGCGTGGCTGCCAACACTCCCTGTGATGTCCCCGACCGGGATGCTCGAATCTCGCCGTCGCGAGTTATAAGTATGCACTCTCCCACCACTCTCGGCTCGGCTCCCAGTTAGACGCGTGGCAGCACACGCTCCGTGGGATGTTCCCGACTCAGAAGCCAGACTCTCGTCCTCGCGAGTTATAAGTGGGCATGCTCCCACGACCCTCGGCTCGGCTCCCAGTCGGTTGCGTGGCGGCCCACGCTCCCTGGGATGCCCCCGACCGGGAAGCAAGACTCTCACCCTCGCGAGTTATAAGTGGGTATGCTCACATAACCCTCGGCTCGGCTCCCAGTCAGACGCGTGGTGGCCCACGCTCCCTGGGATGTCCTCGACTGAGAAGCTAGGCTATCGCCCTCGCTAGTTATAACTGGGCATGCTCCCACGACCCTAGGCACGGCTCTTAGTTGGACGCTTGGCGGCCCCCACTTCCTGAGATGTCTCCGACCGAGAAGCCAGACTCTCGGCCTCGCGAGTTATATGTGGGCATGCTCCGATGACCCTCGGCTCGGCTCCCAGTCGGACGCGTGGTGGCTCACGCTAGTTGGAGTGTCCCCGACCTAGAAGCCAGACTCTCGCCCTATCGAGCTATAAGTGGGCATGCTCCCACGATACTCGGCTCGGCTCCCAGTCGGACGCGTGTAGGCCCACGCTCCCTGGGATGTACCTGACCGAGAAGCCAGACTCTCACCCTCGAGAGTTATATGTGGGCATGGTCCCACGACCCTCGGCTAGGCTACCAATCGGGCGCGTGGCGGCTCACACTCCCTTGGATGTCCCCGACCGAGAAGCCAGACTGTCTTCCTCGCGATTTATAAATGGGCATGCTCCCATGACCCTCGGCACGGTTCCCAGTCAGACGAATGGCGGCCCACGCTCCCTGAGATGTCCGCGACAAAGAAACCAGACTCTCGCCCTCGCTAGTTATAAGAGGGCATGCTCCCACGACCCTTGGATCAGCTCCCAGTCGGACGCGTGGTGATCAACGCTCCCTGCGATGTCCCTGACCGAGAAGCTAGACTCTCGCCCTCGCAAGTTATAAGTGGGAATGCTCCCACGACCCTTGGCTTGGCTTCCAGTCGAATGCTTGGCGGGCCACGCTCCCTGCGATGTCCCCGACCAAGAAGCCAAACTCTCACCTCGCGTGTTATATGTGGGCATTCTCCAATGACCCTCGGCTCGGCTCCCAGTCGGACGTGTGGTGGCTCACGCTCCTTGGGATGTCCCCGATCGAGAAGCCAGACTCTCGCCCTCGTGAGTTATAATTGGGTAAAGTCTGACGACCCTCGGCTCTGCTCCCAGTCGGACGCGTGGCGCTCCACGCTCACTTGGATGTGGCCGATCGAGAAGCCAGACTCTCACCCTCACGAGTAATAAGTGGGCCTGCTCCCACGACCCTCGTCTTGGCTCCCAGATGGAAGCGTGGCGACCCACGCTCTCTGGGATGTCCCTGACTGAAAAGCCAGGCTCTCGCCCTCGCGAGTTATAAGTGGGCATGCTCCCACGACCCCTGGCTCGGGTCCCAGTCGGACGCGTTGCGGCTCACGCTCCCTGGGATGTCCCCGACCGAGAAGCCAGACTCTCGCCCTCACGAGTTATATGTGGGCATACTCCCGCGACCCTCGGCTCAGCTCCCAGTCGGACGCGTGGCCGCCCATGCTCCCTGCGATATCCCTGACCAAGAAGCCAGAGTCTCGCCCACGCGTGTTATAAGTGGGCATTCTCCCACGACCCTTGGCTCGACTCCCAGTCGAATGTCTGGTGGGCTATGCTCTCTGCGATGTTCCCGACCAAGAAGCCAGACTCTCGCCCTCGCGAGTTATAAGTGGGCATGCTCCCACGACCCTCGGCTCGACTCCCAGTCGACGCGTGGCGGCGCACACTCCCTGGGATGTCCCCGACTAAGAAGCCAGACTCTCGCCCTCGCGAGTTTTAAGTGGGCATGCTCCCACGACCCTCAGCTCGGCTCCCAATCGAATTTGTGGCGGCCCACGCTTCCTGGGATGTCCCCGATCGGGAAGCCAGACTCTCGCCCTCGCGAGTTATAAGTGGACATGCTCCCACGACCCTCGGCTCGGATCCCAGTCGGACGCGTGGTGGCCAATGCTCCTTGGGATGTCTCCGATCGAGAAGCCAGACTCTCGCCCTCGCGAGTTATAAGTGGGCATGCTACCATGACCCTCGGCTCGGCTCTCAGTCAGACGCTTGGCGTCTCATGCATCCTGAGATGTCCCCGACCGAGAAGCCAGACTCTCGCCCACACGAGTTATAAGTGGGCATGCTCCCACGACCCTCGTCTCGGCTCCTAGTCGGACGCGTGGAGCCTCACGCTCCTTGGGATGTCCCAGACCGAGAAGCCAGACTCTCGCCCTCGCGAGTTATAAGTGGGCATGCTCCCACGACGCTCAGCTTGGCTCCCAGTCGAATGCGTGGCGGCCCACGCTCCCTGGGATGTCCCGGACAGGGAAGCCAGACTCTCGCCCTCGCGAGTTATAAGTGGGCATGCTCCCACGAGCCTCAGCTCGCCTCCCAGTTGGACTCATGGTGGCCCATGCTCCATGGGATGTCTCCGACCGAGATGCCAAACTCTCGCCCTCGCGAGTTATAAGTGGGCATGCTCCCACGACCCTTGGCTCGGCTCCCAGTCGGACGCGTGGCGGCTCATGCTCCCTGGGATGTCCCCGATCGAGAAGCCAAACTCTCGCCCTCGCGAGTTATAAGTGGGCATGCTCCCACGACCCTCGGCTCGTCTCCCAGTCGGACGCGTGGCGGCTCATGCTCCCTGGGATGTCCCTGACCGAGAAGCCAGACTCTCGCCCTCGCGATTTATAAGTTGTCGTGATCCCATGTCCCTCGGCTCGGCTCCCAGTCGGATCCTTGGTGGCCCCCATTCCCTAGGATGTCCCCGACCGAGAAGCCAGACTCTCGTCCTCGCGAATTATAAGTGGGCATGCTCCCACGACCCTCGGCTCGACACCCTGTCGGACGCGTGACGGCCCGCGCTCCCTGGGTACTGCCTGACCGAGCATTTAATCTCTCACCTCCATATGAGCTATGAACAAGAGAGCCCTTGGAGCCCCCTGAGCCTGATTTCCTAACTGGCGAGCGATTGCCCAAGGGTGGAGTTACTCGATAGCGATGCTCTAAACCAACCAAGTTGGCACCTGAAAGTGCTCGGTTCCAAGCCTGACCATCAGATTCATTTAGTTGCTGAAACTCTTGTGCTCAAGTGTCTATGCTGGTCACCCGAGAGGCCGACTCAGCCGATTGTGCTCTTACCTGAGTGATTAATGCGTAGAAGCCCTCGTGCTCGATCATGACACTCGTGAGGCCGAGCTGGTCGATCGTTTTCCCACTCGAGTCACTCGCGCCAAACACCAATACAGAAACATGAGGGAAAATTACTAGCATTCAGAATGGTCTTGTTGCAAAAATGAGGCTCAGCCTCTACCCAAATAGAAAAAGCAAATAAGGAGGCAACCGCTCTAGCAGCCGCGCAAGTCTAAGGCCTGCGGGCATGCTGCTGAGATGCGGCATATGCCTGAGCTCCATCCAGATCACTCTGAACCATCCTCAGCGCTGACTCTCGAATCGTGAATTGCTTCTTGAGCCATGCTAGGTTTCTCGAGCAGGTGTTCAGCTCCTCCTCCCTGGCCATCAGTTTGGCGTGTAGCGCACCGGTCGACTGACACGTCTCCAGGAGCTCTGCTTTGACTTTGGCCAGCTCGGCCTGAGCCTGGTGCTCAAGGTCCCGGGCCTGGCACTCTGTGTAATCCAGGCAGGCGATTTGGCACCGCGCCTAGATGACTGCCGCGTTAGCCATGTCCAGTTCCACCAGGTACTCCTCAAAGCACGCCTCCGCGAGGGCGGCACGCTCTTGTAGGGCCAAGTTCTCAGCCCGCAGACTGTTCAAGGCCTCATCGCTGGATTGCAGCTACGCATGGTGGAGTTGGGCCTCCAGCCTCTTCTCTCAGGACTCGACCTGGTTCAGGGCTCGAGCTTGAATGGTAAAACAAACGACCATGTCGTAGATCAAGACGAAGATCTACAAAAAGAAAATAAATTGTAAGCCGGGTGAAAAAGGTGGGGAAAGAAGAAGCGCGAGTCAGTAAAAAGACATACCTGACTGCCCCCCGCTGCAACGACGTTAGCTCTGGTAATTGAGTCTTGATAGTCAGACTCCCGGAGGTCGTGGCACAAATGGTCGCTTAACGGACCATACACGTGGACTACTCGGGCCGACTCGTGCGGCTCGATCACAGGAGTCTTGTAAGCTATACTAGCGTCAGCCCGAGACGGTAGGACCAGATGCACAGGACGGGGGCCTGTAGCTCCCTCACGAAGAGAAGGGGAAGGCCTATTGACCCGTACGCTCGAAGAACCAGCCTGGGTTGAAGGGGGCATCGGCAGAGTGGCCCCCTGAATAGGGGATGCTGGAGTAATGGGCGCAGACACGGGCAGAACAGGAGTCGCCGGCGAAGAGGTCACGTAGGGGGCGTAGCTCGGGTCCTCTTCCCGGACGGAGGGGTGGTGGTAGTCCCAAATAGGGCGAACGGTTGGCCGGTCGATCCCTTCGGCGCCTGGTCTCCAGCGGACAGGTGTCCGCTTCTACGACCCCAAGATCGGAATTCGGCACTTCCCCCTCTGGCACTTTGTCCTTACTCGAAGAAGGCACATCGGTGGAAGCTGCCGCCGAAGAAGCAGATGCCCGGGTAGCTGAAGATTCGCCGGCTTGAGCAGCGAGTTCGGCATCGTCCAGAAGGAATCCTTCCTTTAAGGCCACCGCCATCCTCTTGTCTTAAAGAAGACGCGGGATTGCCAGAGCAGTTGATCGAAAAATGGAGGGCGCCGGAGCTCTCGACAGCGGCATCAAAGGGGCATCGGAAGAGAGAAGGCAATAAGGATAGCCGCAGCTGGCACCTATATATAGGGGGGTAGCAGCCAATCCTAGCTATTCGAGGAGAGCCGCGGGGAAAAGTAGGATTGAATCAGGGCCCTTCAATTAGATCCACGGGAAAACTCGAAGCTCGATGGGACGCACACATTCCCGGTGGCAGACGTTTCACCGCCCGAGGCGTTGGTAACCGGCGACTGTAACTTCGATGCCCGAGAAATCGCTCATCGAGTGACGCGTGTCCTAGCCAATTAATGCAGTCATCATGAAGAAGGATACGAAGCGGCTCGTATCACGGATAGGACGGATGGGACAGTCAACAAGGCATTTGACCCACCGACCAGGCGGTCAGGGCGGAAAGGGTTGGCCCAATCCCGACCCCTGGTGAATGTTAGATAGGCACGCTCCCACAAACCCCTCGGCTCAGCTCCCAGTCGGACGCGTGGCAACCCACGCTCCCTGGGTCTGATCGGCCGAGCATCCCAGACTCTCGCCCATGCGAGTTATAAGTGGGCATGCTCCCACGAACCCCTCGGCTCAGCTCCCAGTCAGGCGCGTGGCGACCCATGCCCCCCGGGTTTGATCGGCCGAGCGTCCCAGACCCTCGCCCACGCGAGTCGTAAGGGGGTATGCTCCCACGAACTCATTGGTTGGGCTTCCAGTCAAACGCTGATAGCCCGCGTTCCCTAAGTGCGGACCGATCGAGTAGCCCACCCCTCGCCTTAGCGTGGGGCATCAAGGGACAAGGCCCAGAGTGGCCTACGCTTGGGAATTATCGCGCTCTAGGGTCTCGCCTGGCCACTCATAAGGCTAAGTCGCTTGACCGCGCTCTCACCCGAGTGATCGACACTTAGAGACTATTGTGCTCCAATGCCTCCATCAGGCACTCGTGAAACCGAATAGGCCGATTATCCTCACACTTGACTCGCTCTCATTAACAATCGCCCGATTCGGGAATTCTTGGCAGAGACAGTCAGAAGAAGGTGCGCAAAAGGAAATTTGCATTGAAGAAAAACGCGTTACAAAACTAGAGGCTTGCCTCTATAGAATGACAAAGAAAAGAAAAAAAATCAAAAACCTGACCCCTACTTGAAGGGTCGGTAGACCTCCTCAGGCATGCCCACAGACATGCCCAACATCTTGATGGAGGAAGCGGGCAGGTCGAGGGCATTGTGCCCACCCCACTTGAGCTGCTCAAGGATGTTAGATTGTTGGTGCTTCAGCATGGCTCGAAGATCCTCGGACACTTGTTGAGAAAACTCTGTTGAGTTGACATATTCCACCCACTGAGCGTCCCACCGAGTCACTTCCTCCGACTTATATGCTCCCAGGTTGCCTGCCGCTCGCGCAATCGATTTAGCTCCTCGGCCTGGGTGCTCAACTGATTCGTCAGCGAGCCAACCTCTTGCTCCTTGGCCACCAGCTGTGCACGTAAAGGCTCGACAACCTGATTCGCCTCCTGGAGCACGGCCTGAGTCTTCTGGAGATCCTCTTGTAGCCAGTCCTTGATCCTCCAAGCACGGCGTTCCGTGTGCTCATCCTGGGTAGCCCAGTGTTGTGCTTGAGCCACCGCCGCATCGGCCGAGACGATCTATGTCTGGGAGGTCTCTAGTTGATCCTTTGCCTGGTCCTGCAGGTCCTGAAGGCTGATCACTTCAGCCCTCAAGTTGTTCAGAGAGGCGTCACCAGAAGCTAGCTGGGTGTGCTGAAGTTGGTCCTTCAGATACTCCACTCGTCGCTCGGCTTGGAATCAAGCCTTGGCATGACCCAGCATGGACATGCACATGCTATAACTCGTGGACCAAAATTACAAGGCATGAGAAAGGACTTGTTAGCGCCTTAGCTAAAGAAAGTGTAAGACAAAATTAGAGACAGCGTTGGTATACTTGGGTGGCTATCGCCATGAAGTTGTCAGCTCGGACGCTCGGGCCACGGAAGTTGCTCTCTCGCAGATCGTACAGAAAGTGGACCGCTATCGTGTCGTACAGTTGGACGGCCTGCGTCCGTATATCGGTCATGCTGCTCGGCACCCTCATGCTCATGGACCGATCGGACAATGAAGGCGGCAGTAGATGCATCAGATGCTCCTCGGTAGGCTCCCCCGACCGGGTAGGGGATGGACTCCTTGACTGTGGAATGACCGAATCCTCCGAGAGTGCCCGAGGTGTAGGAGACGGCGAAGTAGGAGCCCCGACTGCGGGCTCCTTGCCCTCTCGCCCGCCGCTGGGTCGGCTAGAAGAGGCCTCTGCTGGATTGATCGGTGAGGGTGAGGGCCCATCTCGACGTGCTCGTTTTCGGCGAAGAACGACGGGTTTATCGTCCTCCAAGCCTGACCAGGAGATCTCCTCCCTAGCAAGTGCGGGCGCGGGAGAAGCAGGGCGCGCCGCCCAGCAATCGGGGGACTCGCCTCCTACTCAGCGAGCTGCTCAGCCAAACGAGCCTCTAGCTCGGTGGTAGGTATGCCGAAGCCCTCCTCTGGAGCCGCCGAATTCATCATGTCGACTGAAATAAGCAATGGTCAGTGATCCATGAAAGGGAAAAGAAGGAGATAGGGAGCTTACCGAATGTAGAAGGCTGACGAAGCGGCGCCGGGCTGAGCCCGAACACGGACAGGATGTCCTCGCACAGCAGATGCCCCCCATGGAAATGCCGACCCCTGATCTTGGATAAGGCGGATTGATACTGGGGAGAAGATCGGAAGTCCTTGTGCAGAGGTGGGGGAGAAGGAAAATTCACCAAAAAGCGGACCGGCCAGGTCGGGTTTGGGACAGGGCGAATATAGAAATATCGTTCCTTCCAACCCTTGTTAGAGGTTGGAAGTTTCGATAGGAAAGAAGTGCCAAATCAGGCCTGGAAGAAGAAATCACGCAGCTCTTGTCTTTTTGGGCAAAAGAAGTAATAAAAGATGTCGGGGCGAAGGGGAATCTGATAAAAAGAAAAGATGATGACTGACCCGCAGGGGAGACGGATGGCGTTTGGGGCTAATTGAGATAAATTGATGCGGAAGTAACGACAGACGGCGATGATGAAGGGATGGATCGGGAATGCAACCCAGCCTACAGATGGTCCCGGGAAATGGTAATATAGTGCGATGGAGGTTTGGGAGGTCGGTCGGACGATGAGGGCAATTGGAGATGATGGTCAGGGGGAATATGATAGGTCGCTCGGATCACCTCCAGGTCGTGGTGATCGAGCACGGACACCATAGCGACATACCAGGGGGCCAAGGGAAGAGGTGAAGAAGCCATTAGAAGCAAGCAAGAGAAGGAAGACTAACCAGGGGAAAGGTCGTCGGAGAAGATGAACGGAGCAGGATGCCTTGCTGGAACCCTAGCAGAAGATGGAGGAACAACGTTTCAATGTCGGGAGTAAAAGAGCAAGGGTAAAAACCACCAGGTAAGTTCCTATTTATAGGACCCCGAGAGCAATGCCGACCGTCCGATGGCAGGCCGGAGAATAGGTGGTAAGGGACATGAGCCGTCCGATTGGGCCCAGAAAGGTCCCTGTGGCAAAGTGGCCCACGTGCGCACTCATCATTTGCCCAAGCAGACGGCGGCCACCTCGTTGCTCGGGAAGCATTGATGAGGAGACACGTGTGGTAGCGATTAAATGCGATAATAAATGCACAAGATTCGAAGCTGCTCGGACATCCCAGGGAGCCAGAATCGAAGAGACGGGTGATGTGACAGGCTCGACCGAGCGGGATACATGACCACCGACAACCCCCAAGGTCGGCAAGAAGAGGTCAGGCCATTCAGGTGGGCCAGGCTCGCTTCAATAGATGGCAGGCCAGTCAGTCAGACTCGACACCTCCTTCGACTAGACTCGAGGGGGACGCTTATGATCCCGGCCTTGCTTACGGGTAGCTCGGCCCTCTCAGCCAGCCAGCCTAGCGCCACGGAGGTCCCCTAGAAGGGCTAACGAAGACCTCACTAGGGGGGTCCTTTAGCCAAGAAACCCTCGATGCGCTAGCTGGCCGACCTCGGGCAGGGTCAGTCAGGTCGATCCCGAGCGTCTCCTAACTTGGTCGACTAAAGTCATACCCCGATCTGAATCTGGGTTGGACACTCCAGTCGGACGCGTGGCGGCCCATGCTCCCTCAGCATCCCATGGATCTGATAACCCACAGAACCGCGACAGGCTAGACAAACATAGCCCGACATACCCCTGACTCAGGGCGTACCCCGTGCCTCAACTCTCCTAGTCGGACGCTTGGCAGCCCACGCTCCCTGGCCATTACCCGACCCGGTCCTCGACACTCGGACCCACCGATCGGCTCTCGGGCTAAGGACTAGATCGTCCCTACGCCGCCCTATGTCATTACATCCGGGGTACGATCTTGATGTCGAGGTGCTATGTGCCTTGCACATTTATGACACCCCTTGCGGTTATCCTGCCGATTCAGTACCGTCGTACTACCCAAGCACCCCACGCCATGACGCGGTACTTTCAGGTGCTCTCATACGAGTTGACAAGTACCACACCACTGTTTCGTCTACATAGACAGTGGTTGTCAGCTCCCCCGGCTATATAAGCCCTCCACTCCTCATTCCGCAGGTATACGCGTGAGCTCTCTCTTGTACCATATTTTCATTTGCTCGACTATATTTCTTGCAGATACTGACTTGACCGTCGGAGTGCCTTGCCGGGGAAACTCCCCGGCGGGTTTGCTAACGGTCACTGTCTTGCAGGTCAGAGCCAGGTCGTCACCACCTCAGCCGCTCGTGTCACTCGGAGACCATCCAGCCCTTGGGACTGTTAGTATTGTGAGAGAAGTGTCCTAAGACAATTGCCTTATGAATGTAATCATTTATTTTAATAAATGAATATTCAATATTTGAGTATACATGCTTGTGTATTTGATTGAGATCTTAAACTCATTTACTGAATGTCCGTAATACAATTCACAGCATGAGAGAATTTGTGATGAATTCACAACTAGTGATTATCTCTACATGTGCAATTGTGAAGTATTAAAATTGTCCCTAGTCGATGAATTGATAAATACGGACACTATCAACTCTGTTGAGACTAACATGGGTTATTCTCTAATCAGCTGATTCTCACTGGCTGGTGACATTGGGATGTCCGGAGATAAACATGAATGCTAGTTAAGGGAACTAGTTCATTGGAGTGACTGGCTGTAAAACTTCATATGGTAATCTACATATAGATATGTCAATGAAGTTCTTACTGCAGCTTAAGTGCGATGTTCCTTTGACTTGCGGTGTTCAAGTCATCTTGGTCATGGAGACTTATACTTTGACATCTTAAGCAAGCATCTCTAAGGAAGTGTGGACCCAGGATGGTTGGGTATAAGCCGAAGTGCCCGAAGATGTTTGAACAGCCTACAAAGGATTCACCACTCCTTGCGAGGAGATGTATACCCAAGGCCTATTGTCGGATTGTTACTCGAAGCCTCTGGCCAGAGCATCACATGTTCAGAGTATGAATCTCTCAGAAACATGAGAGTAATTAGAATCCGTTGGACGAGAAAGACACTACTTAGGCTAGGTGTGACGTAGTCAGCCTAGTGGGGACTGACACACATAGACCGTGTCCTGAACCAAGTGGGTATAAGATGGTGAAGGAAATGGGGCACGATTCATTATAGCTGCTGAAAGGTTTCAGAATTATTTCTGAGGTCAACCGTTGATCTTTCGATTAATTGGGGATCATGATGTACTACTAGGTGCCACTCATGATCGTTCTATAATTGGTTAATTATAGACAGCCAACATAAATCGAAAGCCTATTTAGTCACACGCACTATGAGTAATCCGAGGGATTGAAAATGAGTTGAAAATTGGATTTCCCGATCAAGAGAGATAAGTCGAATCTGAATTTTTCAGAGACGCATCGGAAGCATAAAATGGCTAAGTCTTTTGAAGACTTATTGGACGAATTAAATGAGTTTAATTCGTATGGTATATAGGCTTGGGTTTGGCCGGCCAAAGAGGGTCCCCACCCTCTTTGTTTGGCCGGCCACATTAAAAGGGGAGAACCAAATTGTTTGGTTCAAATTATAAAATAAACCGAGCGTGGTTTGTTTTATAAAATTATGGATAATATATATAAATTTTTATAAACCGAAGTTTGTTTTATTATTTTCATGGAAATTAAAATAAACTTTGAATAGTTTATTTTATTTTATAAAATCAATTATGAATTGATTTTTTCATGATAAGAAAAATTTATATAATAAATTTCTTGTGAAAATTTATTCCATAATAAAAAGAGAGACATGGTTGTGTTTATTATAAATTAAATTATGATAAAAACTTGGCATGATGGAATAATTCATAGAAAAATTTATATGATAAATTTCTTATGAAAATTTATTCCATAAAAAAGAGACTTGGCGATTGAGAGGCTACTATATAAAGGAACGAAGCAAGGCTTGGAAATTAATCTAAGAGATCAAGGAAACAAGCCCTCTCTCTCTCTCCTTCTCTCCCTCTCCCTCCTCTAGTGCCGCCGGCCCTAAAAGGGGGAACCCCTTTTGCCGTGAGCTTCAGCCACCACCAAGCAGCTGCCGAAGAAGAAGAAGAAGCGGACGCAACTCCTTCCTTCCTCCCGGAATCTTGATTCCGTTCTTCGTTTGGTGGTTAGTCTTTCCATCTCTCTCTTGGTATTCTTGTCGTGCCTTTGGAGAATCTAGTAGTTCTTGTAGGCATGAAACTCGTGGCTTTGCGAAGTCATCCCGAAGAAAACTCGGCGTGGTCGCGAATAGAGGTGGAGCTTCCAAGGGACGATTACGGTTGGATCTCGTCCCTTCCTTCGAGTTACGCGAGGTACTAAGTAAATTAGTTTACTTTCTGCAAAATTTTAATATATGATCATGTCTACACAATATAAGGTTGCATGCTTAGATGTGTGGTTAAATAATTTGGAAAATTATTTATGCTAAATCTTCCGCTGCACGTAATAAAATTTAAAATTACGAATCCGCATCCATGTCAACATGCACCCGGTCCCAACAGTGGTATCAGAGCCGGTTAGTGTTCGACATAATCATATAATTGTTTTGCGGAAAACTTTGTCATGATCTCAATTTTGGAAAATTTTCCAATTATGGAAACTTTCCAATTATGATAAATTTTAGATTTAGGAATTTCAAAGTTTGGAAATCCTCATGAAATTTTGCGAACTTTTGAAATATCTTAGTTTCTAAAATTCTATGATAATTGTGAAGACTTCCCATTTTTGGAAACTTTTCAATTTTGGAAATTTCCTATTTTGGAAATTTTCTAATTTTGGAAATATGTAAGTTTTCTTTGTATCAGAAACTTACAATTATTCTGAAAACCTATTATGGAAAGCTCGCAATTTTGGGCACTTTCTTTCAAGAAAGTCTAGACAAATTTATAGATCATTAATTGACAATTAAATTTGAATTGGTTTTAAATTATTAACAAAATTCTTTACTTTGGGGAGTGCCTCGGGGAGCTACCCAAATTAAATTTAGTTGTTGTAATTTAATTTCCTATTTTATATAAGAATTGTCAAGTTTAATTTGGCTACGCCTCGGGGAGCGGGCCAAATTAGATTTACGACAAATTTCTTTTCTTTGGGTATCTGAGCCTCGGGGAGCCACCCAAAGAAAATAATTTGTTGTAATTAATTAGTCCATAAATAAAATATGTGATCAAATCTTGGAAATTTTTTTCTCAAACGATAATTTCCTTATTTGATTTCTTACATATTATTGTCTCCAAAATTAATTAGGAAAATTGTTTCCTATAGAGTTTATTTCCTTAAATAAGATTTTCATGAAAATAATATGTGGTTGAATTAAGGGAATCTGTCTCTTAATTTAATAAGATTTGATTTAGAGAAATCAATGTCTTAAACATATTATTTCCGAAATTGATTATGACAATTTAGGAAATTGTTTCCCAAAACAATTCCTTAAATAAAGTATGAAATTAGAATTAGGAAATCCGGTTCCTAATTCAATTAATGAGACTTGATAAATTAAGTCACATACATACTTTATTAAGTAAATCGTTAGTACATGACATAATTATATGTCATGAATGTGCTTAGAAAGAAAAGGATGAGACCCAAAACCCCTTACAAAATATTAAGGCCAACACCTTCCATTAATATGGTCAGAACCGGAGTTTTGTTTCTCGTTTGGGTTGATGGACACATCCATGCCCGGCTTGAACCTCAACATGTTCAAACCATGGAATTAGTTTATGATTAATATAGTTGGAGTCAGAGGTCAATCCTTAGTTTTGATTGTTGGACACATCCAAGCCTGACTAAACGGTTGAATGAGCTCCAACTATATTAAAACTATTTCTTGATTAATGGGTCAGCCTTAAGCTTGGAGCATTGATTTGTTGTGCCACAGCCAAGGTCAATGTAAAGAGAGGTGCAGTTGGGTGCTATGTATATTGTTGCATACTTGTTAATGAGTTAACAACCCAATGATTTATGCAAACATTCAATTAGTTGATAGCATAAAGTGATAGTTACATATATGTGATATGTAATCGGTATAATTACCTACCTTCATAGCTAAGAATAACTTGATGGCCACAGCCATGGTTGTTCTTATTTATGGTTGGATATCAACCTATTAGGAGATGTTCCTACGATCTCCCGAATTGATAAAAAGGGTTATTCAATTCAAAAATTAAATAGGATTTAATTAATGTATGTTCATGCATTCTTTATCATTCTTCTCACATAAGCTCAATTTGTATTTCTAGGATAATCACTTGATCATGTCTTCTCTGAATTTGCGTTCCATTTTGGACACCAATAAGTTGACTGGGCCAAACTTCATGGACTGGCTTCGAAACCTGAGGATAGTCCTCAAGGTAGAAAAGCTTGCTTATGTCCTTGAAGATCAACTTCCCAACCGTCCTCCCGAAAATGCAACTCCAGACCAGTTAGTGGCTTATCAGAAACATGTGACCGATTCTGATCTTGCGAGTTGCATCATGCTAGCCGCTATGGTACCTGAGCTACAAAAGCAGCATGAGCATATGGATGCTTATACCATCATCTTCCATCTTCATGAGCTATTTGACGAGCAGGCGAGATCCGAAAGGTTTGAGGTCTCCATACTCCTCTTCACCTCTAAGATGCAAGAAGGCACTTCTGTCTCACAGTTTGTGTTGAAGATGTTGGGGTACATTGAGCGACTAAGCACACTCGGATTTGCAATGGATCATGAACTAACTATTGACTTAATTCTGCATTGTTTGCCCAAAAGTTATTCACAATTTGTGATGAACTATCGGATGAACAATCTGGAGACTACCATTCCTGAGTTGCTCAACCTGCTGAAGACTATAGAGCCTTCTGTGAAGTAGGATCAGAAGACGGTACTGTTAGTTGGTTCCTCAAAGAAAGGCTCTAAGAGGAAGGCCAAAGAACAGAATAAGGGAAAGAAGAAAAAGGCCAAAAAGACTGAAAAGACCCCAAAAGGCACTTGCCATCACTGTGGCAAGGAGGGTCACTAGCGAAGAAACTGCAAGGTTTATCTTGAGTCCTTGAAGAAGAAGGCATCCGATGCCCCATCCTCTTCAGGTATCTTCATTATTGAATGTCACTCTATTTCCTCAACCGCCTGGGTACTTGATACTGGGTGTAGCTCACATATATGTAATGACATACAGGGGCTAAGGAATAGAAGAAGACTCATCAAGGGAGAAGCGAATTTACGAGTTGGAAATGGAGCAAAGATTGCTGCTGTTGCCATCGGAACATATTTGCTAAAGCTCCCTATTGGACTTGTCTTAGAATTGGATAATTGTTATTTTGTTCCTTCGTTAATAAAGAGCATTGTATCTATTTCATGCTTGAATGAAAAGGGTTATCATTTAACTTTTAGTAACGATTGTTGTTACATAACTTTAAATGGTGTTCTTTATGGGACCGGAACTTTGTGCAATGGTATCTACACGTTAGATTTATCCGGTGACATTTTCAATATCGAAGTTAGCAACAAACGTGCTCGAATAGATAATCAAATAGACTCCTATACGTGGCATTGTCGTCTTGGCCATATAAGTAAGAAAGGCATGACCAAATTACACCGATGTGGAATTCTGGAATCATTTGAACCCGGTTCATTTGATACATGCGAATCATGCTTAAAAGGCAAGATGGCCAAATTACCCTTTTCCGGAAAAGGTAATCCAGTGGGAGAATTGCTTGGTCTAATACATACTGATGTATGTGGACCAATGTCAACTCTTGCACAATGAGGCTATAACTACTTTATTACCTTTATCGATGATCACTTACGATTCGGGTATGTGTTCTTGATGAAACACAAATCTGAAGCTTTTGAGAAATTCAAAGAGTTCAGAAATGAAGTAGAGAAACAGCTTGGCAAAAGTATTAAGATACTTCTATCCGATCGGGGTGGTGAATACTTAAGTCAAGAGTTTCAAGATTATCTTAGGGACAATGGGATATTGTCTCAATGGACTCCGCCGTATACATCACAGCATAATGGTGTATCTGAGAGGCGTAACCGAACCTTGATGGACATGGTTAGATCTATGATGAATCATGCAACTCTTCCAAAATCCTTTTGGGGCTATGCGCTTAAGACAACTGTTTACTTGCTAAACAGAGTCCCGACCAAGGTAGTCTCTACTACTCCATATGAGACGTGGAATAGTAAGAAACCTCACTTAACTCACCTTAAGATATAGGGTTGTCCTGCTTATGTGAAGCGGACTGTATCAGACAAATTGGATGCTAAGTCTGATAAATGTCTATTTATTGGATACACTAAGGAAACAAAGGGTTACCAATTCTATCATCCCTTGGAACAAAAGGTGTTTGTTTCAAGGCATGCTGTATTTCTTTTATAAGAAAACAGTGGGAGTAGTATTGAACTTGAAGAAGTTCAAGAAACTCCAATAGACATTACAGAGACACCTAGTCTAGACCCACAACCAATAAATCAAAATGATGAGCTATCGGTTGAACCTTAAACAACACCACTTCTTCGTAGATCTGATAGGACACGCAATATTCCAGAGAGATACGGATTTCTCATAAGTGAATCGAACGACGAACCTATCAGTTATGATGATGTTCTGAAAAGTTCAGAAAGGGACATATGGCTTGAAGCCATAAAGTCGGAAATGGATTCCATGTACGAAAATCAAGTATGGGACTTGGTTAACCCACCTGAAGGGATTAAGCCCATAGGGTGCAAGTGGCTTTTCAAGAAGAAAACCGACATGGAAGGTAATGTTGTTACCTTTAAGGCTAGATTAGTGGCAAAAGGATATCGTCAGAAACAAGGAATTGATTATGACGAAACCTATTCGCCAGTAGCTATGCTTAAATCCATTCGGATGCTCCTGGCCATAGAAGCTCATTATGATTATGAGATATGGCAAATGGATGTGAAAACAACTTTCCTTAATGGAAACCTGCTTGAGGATGTATACATGATACAACCTGAAGGTTTCACGTCGGTTGATAAAACCAAAATATGCAAGCTTCGACGATCCATATATGGACTGAAGCAAGCATCCAGGAGCTAGAACATCCGTTTTGATGAGACGATCAAAGAGTTTGATTTCTCACAAAATCCTGACGAACCTTGTGTGTACAAGAAGGTTAGTGGGAGTGCAGTCGTATTCCTAGTATTATATGTCGATGACATATTACTCATAGGAAACGATATATCAGTCTTACAGTCGGTTAAAATTTGGTTGTCCAAAACATTCTCCATAAAAGACCTGGGAGAAGCAACCTATATCCTTGGGATTAGAATCTATACAGATAGATCAAAAAGATTGCTTGGTCTTTCGCAGTCTACATATATAGACCAAGTGCTAAAAAGGTTTAGCATGTCGGAATCCAAGAAAGATTACCTTCCCATCAGGCATGGGATCAACCTTTCAAAGTCTATGTGTCCGCGCACAGAAGACGAGAGGATTTGCATGAATAAGATTCCTTATGCATCCGTGATAGGATCTATCATGTATGTTATGTTATGTACTAGGCCCGATGTATCGTATGCTCTGAGCGTCACAAGCAGATACCAGTCTGATCCAGGAATGGATCATTGGGTGGCTGTCAAGACAATCCTTAAGTACTTAAGAAGAACTAAGGATGTGTTCCTAATATATGGAGAAGGTGATATGGTAATACATGGGTATACAGATGCCAGTTTCCAGACAGATAAGGATGACTCCAAATCTTAGTCCGGATACGTATTTATTTTGAATGGAGGCGCAATAAGTTGGAAGAGTTCCAAACAAGACACCGTAGCGGATTCTACCACGGAAGTGGAATATATTGCAGCTTCGGAAGCAGCAAAGGAAGCAGTCTGGATCAAGAAGTTTGTCTCAGAACTTGGTGTGTTTCCATCCATTGATGAAGCAGTGCCGGTTTACTGCGACAACAATGGAGCTATTACACAAGCAAAGGAACCAAGGTCTTATCAGCGATCCAAACATGTTCTTCGCCGCTATCATCTGATCAGAGAGATTATAAGTAGGAATGATATACAAATTGAGAAAATTCCAACTGAAAGGAATTTAGCGGATCCTTTAACTAAGACCTTACCTCAAAGCAAGTTTGAGGGTCATGTTAGAGCCTGTGGTATTGGATACCGTAGCGATTGGCATTAGGCCAAGTGGGAGTTTGTTAGTATTGTGAGAGAAGTATCCTAAGGCAATCGCCTTATGAATATAATCATTTATTTTAATAAATGAATATTCACTATTTGAGTATACATGCTTGTGTATTTGATTGAGATCTTAAATTCATTTACTCAATGTCCGCAATATAATTCACAGCATGAGAGAATTTGTGATGAATTCACAACTAGTGATTATCTCTACATGTGCAATTGTGAAGTATTGAAATTGTCCCTAGTCGATGAATTGATAAATACGGACACTATCAATTCTGTTGAGACTAGCATGGTTTATTCTCTAATCAGCTGATTCTCACTGGCTGGTGACATTGGGATGTCCGGAGATAAACATGAATGCTAGTTAAGGGAACTAGTTCATTGGAGTGACTGGCTGTAAAACTTCATATGGTAATCTACATATAGATATGTCAATGAAGTTCTTACTGCAGCTTAAGTGCGATGTTCCTTTGACTTGCGGTATTCAAGTCATCTTGGTCATGGAGACTTATACTTTGACATCTTAAGCAAGCATCTCTAAGGAGGTGTGGACCCAGGATGGTTGGGCTAAGCCGAAGTGCCCGAAGATGTTTGAACAGCCTACAAAGGATTCACCACTCCTTGCGAGGTGATGTATACCCATGGCCTATCGTCGGATTGTTACTCGAAGCCTCTGGCCAGAGCATCACATGTTCAGAGTATGAATCTCTCAGAAACATAAGAGTAATTAGAATCCGTTGGACGAGAAAGGCACTACTTGGGCTAGGTGTGACGTAGTCAGCCTAGTGGGGACTGACACACATAGACCGTGTCCTGAATCAAGTGGGTATAAGATGGTGAAGGGAATGGGGCACGATTCATTATAGCTGCTGAAGGGTTTCAGAATTATTTCTGAGGTCAACCGTTGGTCTTTCGATTAATTGGGGATCATGATGTACTACTAGGTGCCACTCATGATCGTTCTATAATTGGTTAATTATAGACGGCCAACATAAATCGAAAGCCTATTTAGTCACACGCACTACGAGTAATCCGAGGGATTTAAAACGAGTTGAAAATTGGATTTTCCGATCAAGAGAGATAAGTCAAATCTGAATTTTTCAGAGACGCATCGAATCATAAAATGGCTAAGTCTTTTGAAGACTTATTGGACGAATTAAATGAGTTTAATTCGTATGGTATAGGCTTGGGTTTGGCCGGCCAATGAGGGTCCCCACCCTCTTTGTTTGGCCGGCCACATTAAAAGG
Source organism: Boesenbergia rotunda (assembly GCA_024364735.1). Classification (NCBI taxonomy): domain Eukaryota; kingdom Viridiplantae; phylum Streptophyta; class Magnoliopsida; order Zingiberales; family Zingiberaceae; genus Boesenbergia; species Boesenbergia rotunda. The sequence goes on along the minus strand of JAGFNQ010007679.1, from coordinate 9,791 downwards.
GGAGAACCAAATTGTTTGGTTCAAATTATAAAATAAACCGAGCGTGGTTTGTTTTATAAAATTATGGATAATATATATAAATTTTTATAAACTGAAGTTTGGTTTATTATTTTCATGGAAATTAAAATAAACTTTGAATAGTTTATTTTATTTTATAAAATCAATTATGAATTGATTTTTCCATGATAAGAAAAATTTATATAATAAATTTCTTGTGAAAATTTATTCCATAATAAAAAGGGAGACATGGTTGTTTTTATTATAAATTAAATTATGATAAAAACTTGGCATGATGGAATAATTCATAGAAAAATTTATATGATAAATTTCTTATGAAAATTTATTGCATAAAAAGGAGACTTGGCGATTGAGAGGCTACTATATAAAGGAACGAAGGCAAGGCTTGGAAATTAATCTAAGAGATCAAGGAAACAAGCCCTCTCTCTCTCTCCTTCTCTCCCTCTCCCTCCTCTAGTGCCGCCGACCCTAAAAGGGGGAACCCCTTTTTCCGTGAGCTTTAGCCACCACCAAGCAGCTGCCGAAGAAGAAGAAGAAGCGGGCGCAACTCCTTCCTTCCTCCTAGAATCTTGATTCCGTTCTTCGTTTGGTGGTTAGTCTTTCCATCTCTCTCTTGGTATTCTTGTCGTGCCTTTGGAGAATCTAGTAGTTCTTGTCGGCATGAAACTCGTGGCTTTGCGAAGTCATCTCGAAGAAAACTCGGCGTGGACGCGAATAGAGGCGGAGCTTCCAAGGGACGCTTACGGTTGGATCTCGTCCCTTCCTTCGAGTTACGCGAGGTACTAAGTAAATTAGTTTGCTTTCTGCAAAATTTTAATATATGATCATGTCTACACAATATAAGGTTGCATGCTTAGATGTGTGGTTAAATAATTTGGGAAATTATTTATGCTAAATCTTCCGCTGCACGTAATAAAATTTAAAATTACGAACCCGCATCCATGTCAACATGCACCCGGTCCCAACAAGGACTTCCACCTCGCTTCGCGACAGGATCATCCTCTATTGGTGCTGGGTCTGGGTCAGGCTGAGGTTGGTCCTCTCTCTTCCATGATATGACTCCATCATCATCTATATGAATACTAGCTAATGATAGGTTTTGAGCACCTACTATGTTAAACTCATTTAGGTGTTTCACATCAGCTGCAGTGATATCCATCCCTAATGAAGCTATAAGTGAGGCCAGAATGTGGTAATTGAGCATGTGAATCCTTCTACTAGTGCTAGTATTGGTTGAGTAGATGATGGTATGAAATATGCGTAGACTGATATCTAAGTCAAGCTTATGACACAATGCAGTAAAAATGAGTTGAATTGCCTCATCTTGGGAACATCTCCGATGGTCAAGGGTCGAATACATCACTAAGATTCTACATAAGACATATGTTGGATCGAGAAAAATGATAGAGGGGGGCGGGGTGAATATCGTTAAAATCTTTTTCGGATTAAGGAAAGAGAAAACGCAGCGGAAAACACAACAATCACACAAAGAACACAAGTCTTTTACTTGGTTCGGAGTCGCGGTCGGCTCCTACTCTAAGGCCCACGGTCCTTGACCGTTTACAGCGGGCAATTCTATAATCGTGCAAAGGTTTACAGATTTTAATACAAGAATATTGTAGTAAATAAAGGAATTACACTTTTCATTACCGACGCCCGATGTGGATCGTACTTCGGAGCAGAGGGTCGTCGTCGGCGCTGGAATGTCGAGATCGAAGTTTGCCGGAGCAGAGCGCTTGAACGGAAAGCTTAGAGGCGTTAGAAAGTTGTTTCTTTGAAGCCTTGGGGTCGAGCCCCTTTTATAGTGCTCCTGGGGGCACCTGATTCACTGGGGGCGCCTGACACGTGCCTTCAAATCGGAGAAACTTCATCCACAGCTCGGTCAGCGCATATCCCGTTCGAATCGGCCTCTGGAGCTGACTGGGGCCCAGGACCTCCTGGGCGCCCAGCTTCACTTAGTCCGCTGGCTTCGTGGCTGAGTTTGCTTCGACTACCTCTTTGGCTTTGACCTTGGGCGCCCGGGACCTCCCGGGCGCCTAGCCCAGTGTCATTTCGAAGCGTTCTTGCTTAATTGTAGATTTGGCTTTTCACCTTGGGCGCTCGGGACCTCCCGGGCGCCTAGCCCAGCTGCATGCCCCTTTCCTTTGAGGCGTTCTGAGCTGCAGAAATACACTCCTTCGGTCCCTACCATCAAGGTTAGTACCAACACAAATAAAGCAAGAATATTAGTCAATATTTACAGCCGTAGCTGTCTTGGTTCTGACTTCGGATCTCCCAAATGGAACCCTAGGTCGAATCGACGCCTACTGTTTCCTCGACGGGGACGCGTCCTCACCTACTCCTCTCAGGAGAGTTTACATTTTGCCAACCGGCTCCTCCAGTTGGACTTTTGCCCGATCCACCTGACCAGGTCTTCGTGCCCAGTCCTCGACTAGGACTTCGTGCCAACCTTTCGAGCAGGTCTTCGGTGCCCAGCCCCTTGCCAGGACTTTGTGCCCACCTTCCGAGCAGGTCTTCGGTGCCCAGCCCCTTGACTAGGTCTTCTTTGCCCAACCCTTTGCCTGGACTTCTTGCCTAGTGTACCTAGGACTTCTTCCTGCACACTTAGTAAACACATTAGACAACAATAACATCTTAACTCTTGAACCCTTTGTCATTATCAAAACCCAGGTTTGACTTAGGTGCTTCCTGCACCAACAACATAGTCCTAAATCCTAAGTGTGACGGATCGGAACTGATTCACGGCAGGTATTCTCTCCTACCAAAAAAATAATGGGTATATAGTATCTAACATAATGTGGGAGTAGGGATCACCAAATGGTAAGTCCCTAGGAGGATAATAAAAGAAGGTAGATTATGAAGGTATGAGTCCTAAATGTTCTCTAATGATAGTAGGGGATAGTGTAAGTGTTGGGATCTATGGACAAAAATATTTAAAATTCGCAGTGGAAATAAAATCCCTTGAGCGATCCAAGCGAAAGAAAACTCATACAAAGTGAATTTACAAAAACCCTATCATATAGGTATACCTTTGGCGCGTGCCCTTCGCTTATCTCGCTTATCTGAGGTATGCCGGATCTCTTGCATGTTCAAGTATCCGTGCCTCTATGCGTATCCACACGAACATGATTTTTGCCTTGGAGAGGAACCACCTTAGTTGTGCTAGCAACTTGGGATGGCTCACAAAGCACAAGAACCTCCACTAGGGAGTTTTGGACAAGGAGGAAGAAAGAAGAAGAAGAGAAGTCCTAACTTTAGCCTTTGACAAGAGGGGATATTTATACTCATCTAATGAATACCAAGGGTTTATGTCTCTTGAGCTCCTCTCATCTTAATGCTAATAAAACCCAATGAATACCAAGCCTTTTGGTATTCCTTGAGACTCTTAATATTCTATTCATCTAATGAATAGAATGCCTCTTAGCCTTCCTCTTAAATAATTTTCATTAAGCCATTTAATGAATATTGTTCATAATTAAGTGGTTGAGTCTATTCTAGATGACTCTAACTCAAATTAGACTTAATCCCATAATCCAATTGGATTCACTTGAGTCTAACTCAATTAATCCAATTTGGATCAAATCTTAGTCAAACTAAGATCAATTAAACTCCGAAGCATCGTGTCCTTAGTGTGTGACCCAATAGGTTCTCGTAACGTTGGCAATGTGTCTAAACCACTTTAGATACATAAGCAATGAGCGACATGTAGCGACCCGCCTTCTCTACCTTAGACGGATCGTTACTTTATCTACTTCTTGACTCTACTGCACGACTAAGAATGCGGAACTTCTTTTTTTTTCTTTTAAATCCATCTAGGGATGATATTCTAACTCTAATAGTCATGCATGATACAATGGCACACTTCTTTTCATCTATAGAACTTCTCTGCAATGGTACCAGTCGACTGCAATCTAACCAGTCGACTGGTATCGGCCACAGAAAGTTTCTGGGCGCGGCACCAGTCGACTGGCCTCTTGGCAGTCGACTGATGCATCGAACAGAAGCTGTCGTTCGATAGGGCAGTCGACTGATACTGAACCAGTCGACTGGCACGCCTGAAAAGCTGAAATTCAGATTCGAAACTTTGTTTCAAAAGTCCACCAAACATATAGTTTCAAGCCATACAAAGACACAACACCATTTCTATACTCTATACTAGTTTCCTAAACATTTTAGCCAATCAAAACAACTTCATAAACTCGAAATTTGGACTTTTGCGGAAGTAATTAAGTTATGAAAATCTATAAGAACTTTAAACTAGAGTTTTGTACCAAACTTAACTCCTATGCATTCATAACACCAAATACATGTTCTATAACCTTACTAAAGCATTGTGAAATGTGAATGCAACTTTTCTAAGCATATTTAAGCAATAAAAACTTGATTCAAAGGGAAACTAGCACTATCTTGGCACATGCATCAATAGCTCCAACAAAGTATCAATATTCAAAACTACTCACACTTCTACTCATCCAATGCAATCATAAGGATATGTATGCTAAATGAAATGACATGGAATCTTTACTTGTGGTTTTAAGACATGCAAAATATCTAAAACGCAATTACTTGGATAAATTCTATATAATCTAACTTAAACTAAGACTCTATAACCAAATGGATTTTGAGTCTTTTATTCCTCTTGTCCCAAGGACCTCTCCAAGGTCAGCCACCACACACACGTCACTCAGCATCGCCTTGTCGCCTTCCTTCAGAATTGCTTGCCTTTACCTTTACCTGCAACAAGAGGAAATGCAACTAATAAGCATAAAGCTTAGTAAGTACTATCTAGCTCACAAAATCTCGAAATGTGCAAACATGCTTTTTATACAATGTGAAATCACATGAGATACTTTTATGCTTAAAAGAAAACACTAAAAAACATGTATAACTCAAAACATGCATACTAAAGCACTAATAAGTCTTAACTTACTTGTTCTTGGCTTAACTTGAAACTTTAGCAATTCTTTAACTTTAAATCTTTCTTTAACTTTTTGAAAACTTTCTTAAACTTTAGAAAACTTTGCTAAAGCATATACTTGAAAATAATAACTCACTTGGATCCACTTAAGACGTAAGTACCATCTTATGCGCGTTCCCTAAAAGGTTGGGGTAGCGAGCCACCAATCCTAATAGAGCAGACCTTGGTCTACCAGGGCCAAGACCTTGGAATTGGACACCTGGATTTCTTTAACGACGCCCTTGGACGCCGGGTACTGGCCTTAGAAAATAAAATAGCTTTCTTCTTTCTTTCTTATCTTTAAATGCCTTGGCATTTTAACGAGCACCTTGTGTGCCCAAATCCCTAAGTCTTGACTTTTGGGGATTTCTTAAGGCCTTGGCCTTTTCTTTTCTTATCTTTATCTTCTCTTTTCTTCTCTCATAACTTTTCTTAGTCCCTAACCTCATATAGGGTACTTAATCAAACTTATACAAGCATGGATTAAACTAGAGTTACATGCAAAATCGTAACTAAAGGAAAATTTGCATCTTTAACTTTCTAACGGGAAAAACTTGCGGAAAAACCGCCTCTTACTGCAGGTGAGCAGTACTTACATTGATATCTTGGACTTACAACCAAAATTGACGTCTAGGGCTCGGGAGAAACTTGAGATCTCGATGAACCGTTCGCGCCTACGCGTTCCTCTCGTCGAGACGAACGAAACGCTCCGCACTCCTTGGTTCTTCCTTGGCCGGCGCCCCCTTAGAGGAGGAGAGGAGGTGGTGGGGCGTGCGCACAAGAGAGGGGAAGAGGGGGGTCGGCGTGAGGGCTTGGGCGAGGGAGAGAGGGTTTAGGTTTAGAGAAAATAAAATTCCTCTCTTTAATTATCTATTTATACTTAGGGTATTTAAGTCCAACTTTATAACTTAACTTAATATTTCTCTATTTTCTTTCAGCACACCCCTGCTGGGGCTCCTGGTTAACCCGACCAACTTAAGTCGTTGATCCCACGGGAGGTCTCGGGTTCAAAACTCATCCAGGCAACTTTTTGCCGAAAACTCTATTTCTTTTAATAAAATACTAAACGGACTCGGAAAATTCCATAAAAATATTCTAAAAATTCCTAAAAATATCTAGAATATTTCTAAAATATTTTTAACTAATTTCAAGGACTTTAAGGACTTAAAATGGAAATTTTTGGGGCCTTACAATCCCCCATACCTTATGAAAAGTTCGTCCTCGAACTTAGAATAATTCTGGATATCTTTCTCTCATGCTGTCCTCACGTTCCCAAGTAGCCTCCTCATGCTGTTGATTCTGCCAGATGACCTTCACTAGTGGCACTTCTTTGTTTCTTAATCTTTTAACTGCTTTGTCCACTATCTGTGTCGGTCTGCTCTCATAGCTAAGATCTTCTTGGATCTGTACTGACTGAGGCTGAATCACTTGGCTAGGGTCGTGAATACACTTCTTTAGCATAGAGACATGAAAGGTACTGTGGATAGCTGACATATCCTCTGGCAAGTCCAGCTCATAGGCTACCTTCCCAACTCTCTTTATAATCTTGTAGGGTCCTATGTAGCGAGGGCTCAGCTTGCCCTTTTTGCCAAATCTCATCACTCCCTTCATAGGAGCGACCTTGAGGAATACTGAATCTCCAACTTGGAATTCCAGTGGCCTACGGCGTGTGTCAGCATAACTTTTCTGTCTACTCTGGGCAGTCTCAATCCTCTGGCGGATCGTCTGGATAGCCTGAGTGGCCTCATCTATAAGCTCAGTCTGGCTGCCTAGTCCTGACTCCATCTCTTTCTTCTCACCAGCTTCTTGCCAACATATGGGTGATCTGCATTTCCTGCCATATAATGCTTCATAAGGTGCCATTTTGATAGTGGCCTGATAGCTATTGTTGTAGGCAAACTCAGCTAAGCACAGAAATTTGCACCAACTACCTTTAAAGTCCAACGCACAAGCCCTGAGCATGTCTTCTAAAATCTGATTTACTCTCTCTGTTTGTCCATCTGTCTGGGGATGGAAAGCTGTGCTGAACTGAAGTCTGGTGCCTAGGGCGTCCTGAACACACCTCCAAAAATGGGAGATGAACCGCCCATCTCTGTCAGAAACGATCGACTTCGGAACTCCGTGAAGCCTGATTACTTCTTTCACGTACAGCTGTGCTAACTGCTCTACCGAATGCGATAACTTGATGGCTAGGAAGTGGGCAGACTTGGTCAATCTATCCACTATCACCCATATTGCATCATGTCCATGGGTGGTCCTTGGGAGACCCGTGATAACATCCATGGATATCTCTTCCCACTTCCACTCTGGAACAGGAAGAGGCTGCAGAACTCCTCCTGGTCTCTGGTGCTCTGCTTTGACTCTCTGGCAGGTCAAGCAAGTACTGATATATCTGGCCACGTCTCGCTTGAGTCCAGACCACCAGAATCTTTGCTTTACATCTTGGTACATCTTGGTAGAACCAGGGTGCATAGAGTACGGGGTACTGTGGGCTTCTTCTAAAATATTCTTTCTTAGTTCCTCATCATTGGGGACGCAAAGGCGGTCTCCAAGATAGAGGATGCCACTGTCTGATACTCGAAACTCTGAATTTTCTGCCTCTTGGATCTCCTGCTTGATCTTCTGGATCTCTGGGTCTTGACTTTGCTTTCTTTGTATATCCACAAGCAGGGTTGACTCTAGAGTCAATGCAGAAAGTTGCCCAATTATTACCTCGACTCCAAAATCCTTCATTTCTTTCTGAAGTGGTAGAGACAGTGATGATAGGGACATCAGTGCTGCACAGGATTTTCTGCTCAGTGCATCTGCCCACCTGCGCTGCCTCATATTCAGATCCTTCTGAGTGAAGAAGTACTTCAAACTCTGATGGTCTGTGAAGATTCTGCACTGCACTCTATACAGGTAATGTCTCCAGAGCTTCAGTGCAAAAACCACAGCCGCTAGCTCAAGGTTGTGGGTAGGGTAATTCTTCTCATAGTCCTTGAGCTGTCTGGAGGCATATGCTATTACTTTACCGTCTTGCATGAGGACAGCTCCAAGGCCCATCTTGGATGCATCACTGTAGGAGCACTGGTCAGTCTCTTCTTCAGCTCTAGAAAACTGTGCTCGCATTTATCTGACCATTCAAACTTCTTGTTCTTTCTGGTCAAGGCTGTGAGTGGAGAGGCTATTCTGGAAAAGTCCTCCACAAATTTTTTGTAATATCCTGCCAGGCCTAAGAAACTCCTGATTTCACTGGCATTCTTGGGTCTACACCAGTTGCTGACTGCTTCTATCTTGGCTGGATCAACTTGAATGCCTTCTTTGGATACAATGTGACCTAGGAAGGTCACCTGATCTAGCCAAAACTCACATTTTGAGAATTTTGCATAGAGCTTCTCCTGCTGAAGGATCTGCAGCACTATCCTCAAGTGTGTAGCATGGTCCTCTGGAGTCTGTGAATATATGAGAATATCATCAATAAATACAATGACGAATTTATCGAGATACTCCTTGAAGATGTGGTTCATCAGCTCCATGAAGACTGCTGGAGCATTGGTTACTCCAAAAGGCATCACTACAAATTCGTAGTGGCCGTATCTTGTCCTGAAGGCCGTCCTGGGGATGTCACTTTCTTTAACCTTTAGCTGATGATACCTAGAACGCAGATCTATCTTCGAGAACACTGTAGCCCCTTTGAGTTGATCAAATAAATCATCTATTCTAGGAAGGGGGTACTTGTTCTTGATGGTTACCTTGTTCAGAGCTCTGTAGTCTATGCACAGACGCATAGACCCATCCTTCTTCTTGACGAAAAGTACAGGAGGTCCCCAGGGTGAATGACTCGAGCGGATGAAGCCCTTGTCTAGTAGCTCCTGGAGTTGCTCTTGTAATTCTTTCAGCTCTGCAGGAGACATACGATATGGGGCTTTTGAGACCGGACCGGTACCTGGCACCAGCTCAATCTCAAATTCCACCTCCCTGTTGGGCGGTAGTCCAGGTAGTTCTTCTGGGAACACTTCTGGATATTCGCAGACTACCCGTACATCCTCCTGCTTGAGTTCTTTCTTTGCTTCTGAGTCCACTATGTGTGCAAGAAAACCAGCACACCCTTGCTCTAGCATCTGGTGGGCTGCCAAGGCTGAGAGGAATTTCTGAGTCTTCCTCTTTGGGGCTCCTTGAAACTCGAATGGTGGTTCTCCTTCTGGGCTGAAAACCACCTTCCTTCTACGGCAGTCCACTGAAGCGCTGTACTTACTGAGGAAATCCATGCCCAGTATGATGTCGAAGTCTTGCATCGCAAGGACTATCAGATCGACATATAGCTCTCGGTCTGAAATCTTGATTGGCACAGCCCGGAGCCGCTGGGTGGATTCCATGATTTCCCCTGAAGGGAGAGTTGTCAGGAATCTGGACTCCCAACTCTCTGCAGGCACCTGTAACTTACTAGCAAAAGGTACTGATACGAAAGAATGGGTCGCCCCAGTGTCAAACAGTGTAGTAGCTAAATGCTGAAAAATAACTATTTGACCTGTTACGACCGTGGAGGCGCTGGCAGCTTCTTCCTTCGTGAGGGAAAAGACTCTGGCATTGGTTGGAACTGGTGCTGCTTCCAACCCTCCCTGACTGATCTGAGGTCCCTCCAGTATAGTAGGCATGTAATGTAACTGAGGCTTGCCTCCATACTGTACGGACTGCTGAGGAAGTACCTTAAACTTGTTTGGGCAGTCTCTGGATCTGTGTCCCTCTTGTCCACATGAGTAGCATCCAGTTACACCCAAAAGGCATGCTCCTGGATGGGTCCTCCCACACTTAGGACAAGGTGGATACCTAGCTA